>JARHVA010001932.1:600000-752500 GCA_037957365.1 Torreya grandis | reverse complement strand
GATTTTTTTCTTGAAAATTAAACTCAAAAATTCCTCTCAAATTTTAAAATTTTATAGTAAAATTTTAAAATAAATTTATTTCTAAAGCCCTAGTTGTATCTACCAGGTCCCATTAAATCAAACATTTACCAATAAATTTTTGAATACTTAAGTCAAAAATTCAATTTCAATTTCAAAAATTCATGGTATTTTGAAAAATCCCTAGTTGCATGTACTAACTCTTAATTTTCTTTTTGAGGTATCACCTTACATCCATAATCAAAATTACTAAAATGATGCTCATTTATTTACAAACTTTTCTTACATTTCTTGGAAATAATAAGGAAACCATAAGAGGTCCTATCATGTACATGAATGATGAAGTTTATCATATGTTAGTAAAAAGTTTCATCCTTTGGATTTCATGCTTAGTCTTCATAATAAGGGATGCTATTACAACATTTATTGCTAAAATTACACAATATTTCAAAATTCTTTTTGCATACTCTCTATCTCTCATCTGGAACAATTTTCAAGTTTATCATGCTAAACATGTTTGCAATATTATGTTACAAGTCAAAGCTCTTTATGTATTTAGGCACAAAATCATGTTTTCTATCCTTTACTTTCTATTTATCATATGGAAATATCTCCAAATTTATCATACTAAACACATACAAAATGTTATGTTGCATATCAAAATTTTCTATGCATTCATGCAAAATTTCACATTATCTATCTCTTAATTATTATCTTGCCTATGGATTATTTTTTATAAGTATATCTTTGCATAAATAATCACTCAAATTAAATGGATTTCACTCTACATTCATGCTTTCTACCTCAATGCATATAACTCATTATCTATTTTTGAGTATCTCCCTATCATTACTTGACACCAGCAAACACTAGCAGTTATATCCATCTCTCCTTCCTTTGAACTTGGTACATATAGCTCTTATCTCACACCTACTACCAATTCTATACCTGTAGTAGATCATGTGGTCCATGATATCACCCAATTTTATGAAGATAGGTGGGTTAATTACACCCATGGCTATAGCTTTCTCACTTAGACTAGCATCCCTTTGGACATAAATTCTATTCTTGAACTCCTTCAACAATCTAATATTTACAAATATGTGTTGTGTACAAACCTTCATAATACCAGAGTTCCCATTTCAACTGAACTAACTTATGTTGCATCTATCCTCAACACAATGCAATAGACTGAAGATCATATTTCTATCAAGAAAGAGGATTTATCCCCATAACACATCATTACACAACACCTCCCCTTGTATATTCAATTATGAATGAATGATGTCAGGGTAAAACAAGTATTAGTCGATAATAGTTTAGGACTCAACATTTGCAATATTTCCTTTCTCAAACATCTTAATAGACAACCTCATGATCTAGATCATTCTGATATGAACATCAAAGGTTTTGACAACATTTCATGAAAGTCATGGGTCAAATAACACTTAATCTCACATTAAGGCCTAAGACACTACCAACTACTTTCCAAGTCATGCCAAATGACCTCAACTATAATTTATTACTTGGTCATCCTTGGATTCATAATATGCATGCAGTCCCTTATACACTCCATGCATATCTCAAATTTATTCATAAAGGCTACATATACACATACCTAATTGATAACAAACCTTTTAAATACTATTAGGTTGCTGACACTCCATAGAATTATATTCCACACTTTAATCCTAGTTATTTACCTATGCAAACCATTATTTATTATGTACCCCTAGACCATGTAACACATCATTAAAAATCTAAATTCTATAATAACACCAACACCAAAACACCAATTCACCTCACCTTTTTCATTTAAATGCCTTAATAAAATGGGATATCATGGCAATGTCCTTAAAAATCATGAACAAAGAATCATCAATCCTATTGAGGCATCTACATGACATGGAACACAAGGGCTAGGATATTAGTTTACCTATTCTCATAGTAAACCCTCTTCCACCACTTCAAAGCATATCAAGTTTTGTTCACCCACTACATTAGTAGATCACATCATTAATCATACTTCAACATTATCATTAATCTATCTTGATCTCATTGATGATATAGTTTCATAAGACATGTTCACATTAGATGAATTTTCCAATGATGAGTCCCTCCTACAATTTCTCAAAGCATAAGAGGATCTCCCATCTTGTTGTCATAAAGATAGATTTCCTCATCACACACATTCCCACACATATTTTAGAGAAAGTCTAAACTCACCGTAAGACATACTAACTAATTTAAATGATATTATCCCTACCACTCCTTAAAAACTTGATCATTCCATATTACTTAATGAAGAAACAATAATTTTTAACCTCAAAACCAATCAAGATCCCTGCATTATCTTATTAGTTGTTTCCCTTCGAAAGGAAGAAGATATAGATATCCATCAAAATTTAACCAATTTCTCAAAAAAATTTGCTTGGTTTTACTCAGATATCTAGGAATTGATACATCTATCACCATCCATCAGATTCCCTTATACCCAAATGCTAAACTAGTTAAGAAAAAAAATTGTAAAATTTATCCTAAGGTGGATCTCTTGGTCAAAGATGAAATCCAACACTTCTTAAATGTTGGCTGGATTCATTCAACCAATATCACACCCTGAATGGATTTCTAGCATAGTCCCTATAGTCAAACCTAATGGACAAATTTGGTGTTGTTTCAATTCTCAAGATTTAAGTAAAGCATGCCTAAAGATGATTTCCCTTTGCCTAATATCAACATGATTTTTTATTCTAAAGCTAGGTATGAAATGTTATCATTCATGGATGGCTTTTCTAGATACAAAAAAATCAAGATTGATGAAGAAGATCATGAAAAAACATCATTTACAACACCCAGGGGAACATTTTGTTATATTGTCATGCCTTTCAGATTAAAAAATACTAGAGCCACGTATCAATGTACCATGACACATATTTTTCACAATTTAATTCACCATACAATTGAGGATTATGTTGATGATATATTAGCTAAATCCAAACAATGACAACATCATGATATTAATTTATGAAAGATATTTCAATGACTTAGACAATACAATGTTTGACTAAACCTAAATAAATGTGTGTTTAGAGTTACATCAGGTAAACTCCTAAGTTTCATTATCTCTCAGCATGGCATAAAATTTGATCCTAAGAAAGTCAAATAAATTATCGATCTACCACCTCCCACTAATTTAAAGTAACTCTAATCCTTATAAGACAAGAAAGTGATCTTGCATTTTGTAGCTCAACTTGCTGATAAAACTTAGTCATTTACTTGATTACTAAAGAAAGATACAAAGTTCATTTGGGACCAAGCCTGTCAAGAAAGCTTAGATAAAATCAAGCAATATCTTCTTAATCCACCCATTTTAGTACCACCTATCCTAGACAAGCCTTTCTTGCTATATATCTCAACAACATATCACACATTAGGAGCATTATTAGCATAACACGATGATCAAAATACCAAAGAAGTAGTTTATTACATTAGTTGTACATTGGTTGATTATGAAAAAAATTACTCCCCGATAGAAAAACTATGTCTAGCATTAGTTTTTGGCACACAAAAACTTTTTAACTACATGGTCAATAATGAGACTCAAGTTATCACAAAATCACAACCCTTAAAGTTCTTAGTAGCTAAACCACATCTTTCTGGTCACATTGCAAAATGGATTATGTTATTAACAAAATTTGACTTAAAAATAGTCCTCTAAAAATTAATAAAGGGCCAAATCTTTGAAGACCACTTGGTAGTAGCACCACAATTACATACCAACCCTCTTAGTGACACATTAAAAGATGATTTCACCACCTATTCTACTCATTCAAATATCTAGACCATGTTCTTTGATGGCTCCCAATGTCCATCTGGTACAGGGGTAGGCATTATCTTTATTGATCCTTTTGATCACATAGTTCCTATAGCATACCAATTAACTTTCTCCTAAACCAATAACTCTATAGAATATGATGCACTTATCTTAGGAATATTCACTTCCCAATCCATCCAAATCAAATCTATTCAAGTCTTTGGTGATTCCCAACTTGTGGTCAATCAAGTCAATCATGTTTATGAAACAAAATAAGAACACCTTATCCCATACTACAACATGGTACAGTGTTTGTCATCATAATTCAACCAATTTTCTAATGAGATCATCCCTATAAAAGACAATAGACATGTAGATGTAATGACCAGTGTTGCATCTCTAAATCCCATTGACATCAATGATGATCAAGAAATATTTACAATTAAACTATTATAATCACCATCAATATGTAATGCAAATTTGATATATCTTTTTCATCTTAGCTACTACACAAAGTTATACAATCCCATAATGGTTCTTTGATATTTATAACTTTTTAAACAAATATATTACACCAGATACTTTTTCCCAAAATGACAAACTTAAGTTATAAAAAAAGTAATCCATTATATTATCATTGGTGGGGACCTTTTTAAATGATCCTTCGATAAACACTTACTACGATGCTTAACCTCAACAAAATCCAAAATTGCTCTAGATTAAAGACACGCTAATGAATGTGATGGTAATTTTAATGAAAAAACCATGTCACATAAACTACTTTAACAAGGGTACTATTGGTCTACCATGAAAGATGAATGTTTATAATACATGAAACTATGTGATAAATGTCAATGACACAGTAATCTACAACATGCATCATCACAACAATTACAACCTATCATCTCTCCATGGTTGTTCATGTTATGGGGATTTGATCTCATTGGAAAAATTAACTCCAAATTTGTCGATAGACATAAGTTCATAATTACAACTATAGAATACTTTACCAAATGGGTGGAAGCAATTCCACTTCGATTTACCACAGGTGAAGAAATTTGTAGTTTTATCATGACTCATATTATTTCATGCTTTGACCTATTGATAGCTATCATTTTTGACAATGGAACATCATTAAAGAACAAAAATGTCAAAAAAATCGTACCAAATACAAAATTAAGCACACATTCTCCACTGCATATTACCCATAAGGAAACAATCAAGAAGTTACTAATAAAACTATCAATAGTATTTTGAGTAAAATAGTGATAAAATTTGGAGATGATTCACATAATCAACTAGTTTTAGCATTATGGACCTATTGCACAAGTATCTATACACCCATAAGAGCTACTCTTTCTTCACTTGTTTATGGCATATAAGTACTTTTACCATTGGAATTAGAAATCCCATCTCTCTATGTTTCCCTTAAAGGTATTCTCATTGACGACCAATATCATGAAAAACATTTACACTAGTTCGAACAATTAGACCATGCACATTTTCAAGCTTTAGAACACCCTAGAATCTACCAACAATATATACAATGAACCTACAACAAATGAGTTCACACTAAATAATTTAAAGTTAATGATCTTGGTCTCAAAAAAAACTTTTGCAATGTCAATGCCAAAGAAGAAATCAAAGGAAAATTTGAACCAAATTGGCTAGGTCCATTTATTATTACCAAAAATATTAACCCTAAAGTGTATCATTTAGTGTTACTTAAAGGAAAGAAACTCAAAAACCCAGTGAATATTATGCATCTATGCAGACTCCATGTCTTGTATGTGATTTTACATATTATGGTCTACATAATTTTTGTTCAAAGCTTAATTATACATATCTTATTTAAATACACATAAATAACAAAAACACTCAAATATATACAAAATAGAAAACCATTTCGATTATATGCATCATCCATGCTTTACATTGCTACTACTATGTTAGACTTACATTTTCTATTCTATGTTATTGTTTGTCAAATTTTCTACATTACCATGCTTCACTTGATGTTTTTTGAGTGTGCAGTGACATCCATATCCTTGATTGCTTCACTCCACCCAATGATGGGGCATCCTAATTCTACATTTGAGACACACATCAATATACATAACCACTAGGGGCATCTTCTACATGACTACACCATCTAAGCTATGTCATTCCTACCCCACACACTCTATTTATCATGTTGACATACATTACTTACTAAGTTTACATAGATTACCATATCAACACTCACTAGTATTTTACATTTGTGTATCTCTTAGCATATATATAGTCTTGTACTAACATGTCTTTCATACTTTCACTTCTTTCTCTGATTAGTTAGATGTGATTGCACTTCTAGTATATACATGCTTTCTTTTCTTGCTTAGTGTAGCTTATTGGATTGCATTTCCAATTCATGCTTGTCTCTTGTATGTGCCTTAGGACATTTTACAATGTCCTCTTATATTCTTGTGTGTGCCTTAAGACATTTACAAATGTCCTTTGCCTATACTCTTTTATGTTATTGTGGCTTCCACATCAACTTTATTGTTTTAATTGTATGTGTATGTAGCATTTGAACATGCCTTGTATGCTTGTTTTCTAGTTTGAGTGACATGTTCCCATGTCCCTTGATTGCTTGGCCCATTGGCCACTCTTGTATGCTTCTTAATTTATAATTTTGTTACTTGATTACTTCTCTTGTTTATAATGCCATGATCCATATCATGCATTTCTTTACTTTCTTAGATGCCATGATGGACATCATGCTCCATCCCTCATTGCTAATAACTAACACTTTTGATTCCAATTCAATACTTTGCACATGTTATCACATTGTTATATTTATATAGGCATACCCTTCTTGATCTAACAATCTCTTAATACAAAACTTATTATATCTCAAGATATCTTGTCAATTATCATCATTATATCGTATATCTATGTAACAAAACACAATTGTAGGGATATTTCTTCTAAGGTCACTCATTTAAATGTCTTCATTCCTACCCTCAAAATAGGGGGAAACAAATAGGGATTTTTCATAGATATTAGATCTCTTAATAGACAAAAAAGTAGTTTTTAGAACACTCAAAATAGAATCCAAACATTAGACCAAGAAGAATAGATCAAGTAGAATAGACCAAGCAGACAATAGAGAATACAAAAAAGTTACTAGATTTAGCCTTGGACAATTATTCCAAAGTTAGACTACAACATCAGACAATAGGGTGTCCTATTTTTGGTGCTCCTATCCAAACATCAAAATAATCAATTTTTCCAAAAATAGATAAGAAAGTGAGTTCAATCATAGGTTTGTCAGCTTAGTACAGTCTAGATTTAACATGTTTTAATAAGATATAGGGGTATCATGTATGGCATGATGGATTTCACTTCCAATTTTAGATTAGGTAGTTGATATACTTTCATATTAGAATCCATGTTCTAGACACCAGTGATTGGGGGCAATGTGCATGACACATTGATCTTCCCCTTTTTCTAAGTTTACTTTATTTTCCAAGAATTTCTTAGTAGTTGTGTGCCTTACTTCATCTATATGTGGTTGGCATCTTTTTTCAAATTTATATTTCATACAAGCTTAACTTCTCGAGTATCTAAGTTCTTGCGTTGGCTTCCGCATAATCCTATTGCACTAGTTTCAGAGTGGATTCATACAAGTCTAATCTCTATCTTTTCAAATGGACAAGAGTGGTCTAGTTTCTAGCATACATTTACCTATGCATACCAACATTGTTAGATCATAGTAAATTCATGGCCTTTAAAATTTATCTCATATGACATTTATTCCATACCATTATTACTTCATAGCTTAAATTTATGGGGAAATAATAGATCCAAAGGTTCAACCTTTGTATTCTTGAGTCACCTATTCAGAGGGATTAGACACACATTCCAAACATTGATTAACACATACATGATCAGTGAGCTTCACTTAATAGGCAATGATGGAGCCAAAGGATCAGCCTTTATATTTTTGAGACACTTATTTAGAGGGATTGTACATGTAATCCAAACATCTATTGATACACACATGATTTGTTACCTTTATCTAGTGGGAAATGATGGAACCAAAGGGAGAGCCTTGACATTTTGAGCCACCTTCTATGGAATTGAGCACTCAGCTCTGTTCATTATATAACTTTTGGTACAACACACACCCAACACAATCTATCATCATAACAAGTTTTGTATTGGCTCACATTACCAATGAGGTGTATTCATTCATTTCTTTTTCTCTCTCTCTCTCACCTATCTTTTGTACATTCTTAGTTTATATATAGCATATCTAGTAAGGACTAATCTACTCTATGTTTTTCATTTTAGATTCATACTTCACACTATGCTCTCTCTATGCACATCTAGCATCACACAACTTCATGGGCTTCACCTTTACAAGTAAGTTTAGGTATGCTTTCTATTTTTCCTTTATCCTATAATTTCAATTTGTTGCATCACTAGAATAAAAGGGGGGGTAAATGTATTCATATAAAATGTGAAATTTGGTAACTTGAGTTTGGCTAATGACACCCAATCCATAGGTCCATCTTGCTTGCTTTCATGACCCTCATAGGCATGTTTTCATTGATTCCTAGTCATCCATAACCTCCTAGACTAAACCCTTGTAGAACTAAATTTCTCTTTCCATGTTCAATCTATCTCCCAAGTCCTATTAGCCATGTACAATAATGCCCAAACCTGGACTATAACACTAAAACCTAGGGTGTCTTATTTTTGGCATTATTGTCCAAGTGTATTTTGTCTTTTAATGATCATATTCTTCTGAATCCTTATCCTAATTCATGTCATCCTAATGTGAATTCATTAAGCCCATGATCATTAAATCCCCTATAAATCACCCTATAAATGTCTATTCAAAGTCCATTTAAATGGGTTGACACTCATTTACAAGAGAGAAACAAGAATAAAAGCAAGACCACTCAATTACTTTGCCTTATTCTTTGCATACAACCATCCAATAGTATTTCAAGCTTATTCAAACCTTTACACCAGTCCCTGGTCATTCTAAGTATACCCAATTTCACATTTACTTGTATTTTCATCACACTATTACACTAAGTACTTCAATGGGATAACTACATATAGCTAATCCCTCCTTGGAGTATCGGGATGTAGGTAGCATGCCCACACATAGGGTGTGAAGTGTGCCCATCATATCCTTTACACACTAACCCCTCCTCTCCTTTCTCTAAATTTTACATTCAAGTTCAAGCACAAAGAGGACTTAGGGTATTTAAGACTAAAATAAGTACATATCAAGCTCCATAGACTTTCAAGCTTCCATATTTCATAGGTAGGGTCACACAGACCTAACACATAAAACCTAAAAAGCTTAGATCATTAGGATAATAATGCTAAGATAAGACTACAACACCAAAACCTAAGGTGTCCCACTTTTGGTGCTCATATCCAATTAAGAAATGAACTCTAATTCATGTTTATGATAGTCTTCCAAGCCTGCACACAAATTTCTAGACCCTGTCTCAGTTAGAATAGCATAGAATCAGATAAGTTTAATTTTCTCTCTCTCTCTCTCACTACTATTTTTAGAAAAGCCCTACTTATAGTTAAATTTTACAAATCAGTAGCCTAATTATTATACATTATTTACTAATTTTATATACTCACCCATTTATTATTTAATAATTAAACATCTAATTTCCCAAAAATAATAAATCAAACTGGTAGTAGATATTGACATTGATGATCTTTTGTGGCCATTTTTACAAACTATAAGAATGATCGCTTGCAATGAGAATACTAGTAGGGGAATAAGTATAAAGATTATAAGGAATAAAGGTGGAATAGAGTATGATAATTATGGAAGAGGAGGAAAATAGGAAACACTATGGATAACATTGTAAAAGAGAGTTCAAATTTCATTTTCTAGCCACTATGTAAGTTATGTTTCAATAAATTGTATGTGTGCATTCAGAGGTTTCTTGTTTTATTATGATATTAGTAAGCCATAATTGTAATGATATTTAATTAGATTGTAATGTTTCAAATTTGTTTCAAGATTTAAAATAACCCCCTTTTCTAGTTTGAAGCATGAAAAATCTAGGGTATAGGAAAAGTTGGTTGGTCTTTCTCCTTGTAACCATGGCCTTATTTCTGAATCAGGGTTACAATTATGAAAAGCCCTATTTGTTTAAAAATAGCCATTTTTATATATTTATTTATATTTAAAATAATAAATTTAAAACAAATTAAATTTGTAATTTCATGGCAAAAATAACAATATTTATAGTTGGGCTAACTATTTGTTATAAAGTTATGTTTTATTATTGTTTGCTATATTTTATTCATATGGAATTGGGGTTGAGAGAGCTCACTCTCACCCGCAGTTCCATAGGGATGATTAATATATATGGTTAATTATTTGAATGCATTTATAATTTTTCTAGTTATTGTTTGATTAGCCATAATTTTTACCTACAAACTTATATGATAAGAATATGTAGTCATTTTCCCTATTCTGGTAAGCAAAATATAATTAGTTATCCTTGATTGGTCCTTATTATGTAATACATTCATCATGCGAACTTTTTAGTAACCACTAGACCTGACCTCAATTCCATTATAACTAATATCATAACTAGATATGAATGATTTTTTTATTCTATAAAATTTTTAACTAAGTCATGAAATAAATGCTTACCTAATAGCATAGTTATTTATTAATATATTTTAGTGCATGATTGTAGTGGAGTAGGTGCCAACTTACATATATTGTATCTTTATTAAATTTTACATTTCAAAAACCTTGTTATATCCAATAAAACATATAATAAATACTTTCTAGTAATTTGAGTAAATTCTTAATAATTTAATAAATATTAGTAAGTCTTTATAAATAGAACTCAAAACTAAACATGTGAATTTGGGATATAAGACTAGAGGTTGCATTTTTTTGTTATGAATGATGATATAATTTTCATGAAAACTATATATAATCATAAGGGTTTCAATGGTATACATTCACCATTAACAACTATTAATAAATTTATAGCCTAAAATATGATGTTTATATCAAGATAAACTAAAGGCTTATACAATGGATAAGTATATTCATGTTTGATATTTGATATATGTTAGCAATAAAAGTTGTTATATATTTTAAAGGGAATATAAAGGAATTAAAATTGAAGATTATATGTATGCATATTTATTTTTATATCCTTATCTAGGTTGGTAGATAGTTAAGGATTACATACGGAGATAGGTGTGCACAAAGGGGTGTGGGTCACAAATTAATCTATTTTATATTAACTATAATACGCATTAGAATATAATCAAGGTAATGAAACTTGGTGTAATTATGAATACCTTATATTTTGGAAATAATACTTATTATAAATATGTATGTATATGGAATTAAATTTAGTTTTATTAATATTTAAGTAGTTGATATTATAACTATGTCATGTTTTTGGATAATTCCTTTCTACATAGAACATAGGATTTAATGATAAACTATGGAAGAGATGTTTAAAATTGGATATGGACTTAGTTTTTATTTTGGTACCCTTGTGAAAAGGATATTTAAAAAAAATTAGTTATCACCTTTGGTGGATATCTTGGTTTTAATTTTAATATGTTTGAAGTTGTGTGACCTTGTGTGAATAGATACCCTTCTCATGATTATTGACTAGTGTTATATGAATAAAATGGGTTTGAACTTGGCATTACTAAATAATTCAACAAAAAATTTATGTTATTAAATTATCATGTTATCTTTGAGTGTTGAGGCTTATGGTATGACTATCTTCCTAAATTTAATTGTGACCCTTATATCTTAGTATGAGAGGAGTTCAAAAATAACATTTTGATAATTTGGGTCATTTAAACTATTTTTGATCACTTTTTTATGAGTGATGTTTCTTTAAAAATTCCTTCATGCTAAAGTATTGTTCTTCTTGAATTTTTTTTGAAATACCTCAAAAGTATGTTACTAATTATTGTTGTTAATACTTTTTGCAGTGAATTCCTTATGAAGGATGTTGTTTTTTTATTTGTGCACAAAGTCATCCTTCACATTAAGATATGATTAGTGATGATAGGTAGGGAGCATTTACATAAATCACCCATCATCGGTTAATGTGACAAATAATAATGTATATGTAATCTAGAAAAGATTATTATGGTAGTGGACTATGACTCAAATTCATTAAAGTATGAAAACTATAATGAAAATCTTTGTCAAAATTAGTGTTATAATTGTATACATTATTTATCCACTGTACTTTCTAGTTTACATGTGTTGGGGGATCAATCCAACAATAGATTACAATTGAGACAGCAATAAACGTGGAATTAAATCAGATTGACAAGTAATTAGAATGATAATAGCAAGAACAAGAGATACAAGAAAACACCCTGAAAACTTGTATTTACAAACTCTTTACAAAAGGAATACAATTGAAGAAAGCTTCTTTCTTCCACACCTCTCCTAGGTGTATAGATCTCTCAATAGATCTCTATTCCTCAAGAGTTATCTCTCTCAAGAACAATCAACTCCAACAAGCCTGGATTGATTCAATTCTATACTGTTCTTCACACACCAATTCTTCTACAATACAATAACTACTTCAATACAATAAGCTAGGAAGATCTAATTCTTCATATAGAATTAGGAGACTTGAGCATGTACTTCCAACAAATAGTTAAACCACTTAAACAAGGGCTCTAAAAATAGTAATGCTAATAATAGAGACGCGAGCTTGAGTCCACAACTCAAACTTATCATGCAGACACTCGCTTCTGTCCACGAAAATAGCTTTCTGGACACGCAGGTAACCGACGTCAGTTCTTGCTGCTTGTCTGTGACCGCCGTCAGCCGATTCTCTGCCGACATCGGCGTCTCTGCAAATGCCTGTGACCGACGTCGATTGCTCTTGACCGACGCCGGTGTTTGTGTAGACCCGAACCTGATAATGAATGCTCCTTGGTGAAGTTTTTAGCTCCACACCCTAACAATCTCCCACTTGGAGATAAACAGCTGCACCAGTACCTGTACAGCAACATCTTCTAGCTCCTCCATCTTCAACTCAATCATGAAGACCAACAGAAGTTGAATGAAGATTCAACTTCTCCTTTGTAACCGGCTTGGTTAACATATCAATAGGATTCCTATCTGTATGGATCTTCTCCAGCTTTAACTCACCATCTTCCAATTCCTGTCGTATGAAGTGATACCTTAGCTGTATGTGCTTTGTTCTTGAATGAAAGGCTGAATTCTTAGCCAAATGGATTGCACTCTGACTGTCACTATACAATCTGTAACTCTCATGCTCCCTACCAAGCTCATCCATGAACCGTGTCATCCATATCATTTCCTTGCTAGCTTTTGTGGCTGCAATATACTCTGCTTCTATAGTTGACAAGCCAACAACCTTCTGCAACTTAGATATCCAGCTAACCGCCGTTCCACCTACAATAAAAAAATAACCTGTAGTGCTCCTCCTGCCATCCAAATCACCTGCCATATCTGAATCTACATAGCCATGTAGAGAAGTATCTGAACCTCCATACACAAGTGCCTACTGCTGGTTCCTTTCAGATATCTAAGGATCCACTGAACTGCTTTTCAATGTTCCTTACCTGGATTGGCCATATACTTACTTACAACTCCCATTGCTTGGGCAATATTTGGTCTAGTACACACCATTGCATACATCAAACTCCCTACTGCGGAAGAATATGGAACCTTACTCATGTACTCTACCTCATCATATGAATTAGGACATTGTTCTTTACTCAACTTAAAATGTCCAGCCAAAGGTGTGCTTACCGGTTTAACATCCTGCATATTGAACTATTTCAACACCTTGTCCACATAATCTTCTTGAGATAATATCAACCTGTGATTTTTCCTGTCTCTCTTAATGCTCATGCCAAGGATTTTCTTAGCTGCTCCCAAATCCTTCATAGCAAACATTTGAGCTAATTTTACCTTAAGCTCTGAGATATACTGCATGTGAGACCCTGCAACCAGCATGTCATCTACATACAACAATAGAATAATATATCTACTGTTATCAAATCTCTTGAAATACACACAATGGTTTGATTGACACCTACTGTAGCCGTGCTCAGTCATAAACCTGTCAAATTTTAAGTACCATTGCCTAGGAGCTTGCTTGAGGCCATACAAGCTTTTCTTCAACTTGCACACAAATTTTTCCTTACCCTTGAACTCGAATCCTTCTGGATGTTCCATATGTATTTCCTCATCCAAATCTCCATGAAGAAACGCTGTCTTAACATCTAGTTGCTCAAGATGCAAATCCTCAAAAGCAACCAAAGACAATACAACCCTTATTGAAGTCATTTTAACAACAGGAGAAAAAATCTCACCAAAGTCAATACCTGGATTTTGTGCAAATCCTTTTACCACTAATCTGGCCTTGTATCTCATCTGTCCATTCTCACCTTCCTTCAACTTGTAGGTCTATCTGTTCTTAAGTGTTCTCTTACCAGCTGGCAATTCAACCAAATCCCATGTTTGGTTTTCTCTTAAGGACTCCAACTCCTCAACCATGCCACATTCCCACTCACTCTTAGACTCCACCTGTATTGCTTCTTCAAAACTCTTTGGTTCTCCACCATCGGTTAGCAATAAATAAAATAAAGAAGGAGAATATCTAATTGGAGGCTTACTCACCCTTTCTGACCTCCTGATGGGTGTCTGAGACTCGTCCACAACACGTTGTCCACTCAAATTCTCTGACAGTGACCGACCTCAGTCACCTTCAGACCTATTATTGGCCAACGTTAGTTCTTCCTGACCGACCTCGGTACCTGTACGGCCGACGTCAGTCTCTGTATGGCCAAGCCGATTTCTGTCCTACCGACGCCGGTTTTTAACCTGCCGACGTCGGTCTCTGTGTTTTCCTGTAAGTGATTATTTCTTTTTCCCACAAGCTCATCTTGGACTTTTACCTCATCCAATTCACCATTGCTCTGCTCAGATTGATTCAACTTCCTTAGCTGATCACAATACATCACTCTTTCATTGAAAACAACATCACGGCTCCTGATTACCTTGTTAGTCTCTAGATTCCACAATCTGTAACCAAAATCATCTGTCCATGCCTCTTCTGGAATACCACCATCCAGAGCTGTAGAGGGTCCTCTATTAATCAGGTACACTGTAGTGTCAACAGCTTGTGCCCAAAACTATAAGGGCAAACCGGCATGCAATCTCATACATCTTGCACACTCCATTATTGTCTTGTTCATTAAATCTGACATCCCCTTCTCACTCATGTGGCCAAGCCTTGAGTGCCACAATTTAGCATCCACATCTGAAGTAGATAATACAGAAGGAGATTTGTTAGTAACACAATTACACAAATAGAGAGTACCTTCTCTCTTACCTCTGGCCATAACAAGTGCACCCTTGGTCACCTTCCAAGATTCTACTGTGAGAGTTACTATACAACCCTCATCCCCTAACTTTCCTGCAAAAATCAAATTTCTCTTCAAGCTAGGAACATGCATCACATCTCTCAACACCCATGTGTTGCTATTATGCATCTTCAGCGGCACTTTACCTTTGCCAATTATTTTATAGGGCTCATCATCCCCTAGATACACTATTCCAAAGTCTCCATGGGTATAGTCACTAAGATATTCCCTGTTAGGAGTAGCATGAAAAGATGCACCAGAATCTAATACCCAAGATTCTATATTATTATGCAGAGAGAAAATTAAAGCATCCTGTGCAATACCTGCAATCTTGGCTTCTTCCTTTCCTTCGTGCTGGTTGTCCTCCTTAGGCTTTGACCAAAAATCTCTGCTTATGTGCCCCATCTTTCCATAATTCCAGCATTGTGGCCTTCTGCCATTTCTGGATTTAGATCTGCCTTTCCCCTTTGATTTGGATCTTGCTCTGCCTTTCTTGCTCTTCTCTTTCTGCCTTCCCCTGCTCTCAAAACTTAAAGCATTCCCGGATGCCTCTTCTATGCTTTTCCTGCGTATTTTCTCATTCAAGATAACACTAACAACATCCTCTACTTTCAAAATATTTGATTCAGATGCAGTATTACTTACTGCCATTACTAAGCCATGCCAACTTTCAAGCAAAGAACATAATATCAAAAGAGCTTTTATCTCATCATCAAACACTATATTCACTAAACTTAATTGATTCACAATACCATTGAAATCATTCAGATGAGTAGAAACAGATCCACCTTCATTCATATGCAAATTAAATAACTGCTTCATAAGATATACCTTATTGGAAGCTAAGGGTTTTTCATACAAATTTGCTAACGTAATCATCAACTCTATCATAGACTTTGCTTGTGATAAATTGGATATCACAGTGGATGCTAGACTCAATCTTATAAACCCCAGAGCCTTTCTGTCAAGAACTTCCCATTCTTCATCCTCCATGTCTTTGGGCTTCTTTGCAATACCTCCTAATGGTAAGTAGAGATCTTTCTGATACAGATAGTCCTCTATCTGCATTCTCCAATGTTGGTGATGCGGAGCTATCTAGACATTCAAACACACTGCCGCCCTTTATTGCTACTGCTATGCATAACCTGCATCCAATGTTCATGCCCTTCAAAACTTAATACACTCCTCCATGTTTGGCTCCCATTCCAGATTATGTTAAGGTTCGTGACTCAGTCTGCTCTGTCCATCCTAATAGATCATTAACCTCTCAGCTCAGCCCTATACAAATACACAGAGTCTGCAATATATATCTAACTCAGACTGCAATTCATCTTTTCAAAAAAAAATCAAAATGACCCGACCCTGCAGAGTCCGTAGATTCTGGAAAGTTTCCTTAGCTGCTCACTCTGTGTAAGGTTACAGGTGCTGTATATGGTTATGGATTGCTGTTTTCTTGGCTAAAAGGTCCTACCAAATTTAAAGACATCAAGACAACACCCAAATAATATTATATTAGTTTCATATTGAGCAATTTTTGCCTCTATCTCTTGAAGAGCTCCTTATCATATATCAGCAACTCTTGCAAGATCCATCCTACGTTATGAGACCCTTTTTACGAATATTCATCTAGCTGGACCAAAGATGGATAAAGTAACCTTAATAATCATTTAATAAGTATAATCATCATATTGAAGCCAGCTGCATAGCGTTCATTAACCAGGGAATTCGCATATCCTCCTCGTAGAACTAAGAATTTACACAAAACAAGTCCATATAGGGGCAATAACATCAATGATTCAGGATATACAAGCCATCCAGCCAATCTGTGTTGGACAGCATATAGGATACAGTATACATTTCCATTGGGGTGGCCCAGCGACTCAGCATTACAAGTGAGAATTTTAAAACAATGTATTTTAAACAGAACATACAGCTCAGCCAATATATTTGGCTTAATAATGAAATCGGCGTTCTAAATGCATTGAGCGCCCAAACAGTTTTATATATATTGAAACGGCCGAAATTATCACAATTTGTTGGGGCGGTCCATTAATCATAACAATGTATTTTATAAAAACAAAAAAAAGACTACGGCCCAGCCAATCATGGAACGCCCAATATCATATTAAAATCAATGCTTTGAAAGTTGTCCAACAGAATAGTAGCACCCAGCAGAATGGCAACGTTCCCTTTGAGATATTTGGTCTCAAAACAAAACAATCTCCTCAAGAATGAAAACTCACATTCATTACTAAGTCGAATGAATACATACCTGTAGAATTTTTTACCAGAAACAATTGCTTTGTGTCTTATTCTGGCTGCTAGTTTCTTTCTTACACCCCTGCTCTCTTCTTCTTCTTTTCACTAAATATATTTTTTTTGTTCTGCTTCTCCCTGTCCGTACAGCAACTTCCCTATGAAAGAGAGGTCTTTTCTCTCTCTTCTTTCTATCTCCTTCTACGTACCTCCCATGCCAACTTGCATATCTTATCTTTTTATTTGTTTTTCAAGAATCTTTTCTAAGCCTCTACGCCAAACTTGGCCTTAGGCAAAACAACAAACAGTTTTTTTTAATAACAACAACATGCCCAGGTTGAAAGAATTTCAACCATTCCTTGATTTTCTCAACAGCCCACAATAATTTGCCTTTTTACTTTTATTAATTTTTTTTTTTTTTACAATTACCCCTCATTAAAAGCATATGGGAGGGAAAATATAATAAATCAAATTTGAATGCAGATGCTCCTGCATCATACTCCCCCTCTAGAAAAGATTTGAACCTTAGTTCAAATGAACTATTGCCCCCATGCTTTAGTCTTTACTGTATGCCTGGATCCCATGGTCTTCTTGCTTGAATTTGTCTTTGCTGGTCTTTACCTTTCATCTTGCTTTTCTTCCTCTTCTGATATGTTCTTCTTCTCATCTCCTTCTCATCTACAATCTTCCATATCCATGTTTCATTTTCATATGTATCTTCAAAACATATGTCTTCATCTTCATATATGTCTTCCATACCTGCATTCAAAACATCAAAAGCAACCTTAGTAGAAAAACATTGAGGCCATGAAGCCTCTTGGCTGCCTTCACATTTCTGCTCTTGTTTCTTGACCAAAACTGCCTTGGTCTCATTGCTTTGCTCTTGTCTTGTTTCACTCTTTCCAATGATGTCTTCACCATGGTTTGCACCTTCCTTCATCTCTCTTGAATTACCAAACAGCTCCTCTATCATTCTCAACTCTACCTTTAGTGAGATCTCATCTATCTAACAATCTTCATCAAACTTGGGCTTATCAACCTGAAGGATTACTTGTTCCTTACTAGCCTTACTCTTCATCTCATCACTCAACACAAACTCATTCACATATTCATGTCCTATATCAAACTTAGGACCAGATTGTCTTTCATTTTCTATCATTACATTCATCCACTTTATAGTTTCTTCATACAAATCAGCGTCTTCATCAACATCAGTATATTCATCAAAAACAATTGCAGTATTCATACCTTCTGTCTCCTTGCTTTCTTCAATCACTGCCTGGAGCCATCTTGTTTGTTCTGCTGCATATTCTTTCCTTTTCTCATCATCCATCCCTTTGGAAGTCTCTTTTTGCTGTACATTAGTTCTTACAGCCACTTTTCATTCTTCATTTTCCATGAAAATGTCATTAAATGATTCAAACAAATCATTATCCCTTTCATTGCAAACAATTGTCTTACCTTTCCATGTGCTTGTGTCATTCTTCACCTTCCTCCATTGATTTCTTGGTGTTGTTGTTTCAAGACTCACATCTTCATTCTTTGCCTTCTTAGGCACCCACATTTGTTTCTCCTTCTTACCATTTCTCTTCTCAAGCCATGTAGGCATTCTGCATCTATGTTTTTGTACCAGCACCTCCTCTTGCTTGGGAATTTGTTTCTTCCACCATTTAGGCATCACATATCCATGGTTAATTGGAAACTTCACTTTTCTAATTGCTTCTCTAACATGCATATCAACAGTTTCATGCTTATAAGAAGAATCAAATTTTGAACTCAACTTTACCTCCTTAATGGGCTGCTCCATTTGCATGGTTTCTTGATTATCTATCCTTTCTTCTTCTTTTATGCTTGGCTGCTCTCTTTCTTCTTCATGGCATTCAATGGCATCTTGGAATTCATCTTCATCTCCCTTATCAACAGCAAATTCACTTCTCTCTTCTGCACATTCACTTGTGCAATTGGTGTCTTCTCCTGCACCAATCTCTTCATTCTCCAAGGCCCTTCTCTTGACCTTCACAAGGCTGCTCATACCTGCACTTACCCATTCAAAAACAACATTAAATACAAAAACAAGAGACCATAATGTCTCCATAAGTATCCTCTTAATGGACACTCTCATCTTCTCAAGTGCTCTTCCTGGCACTTCCTCTTTTCTTTCTTCTCCTCTCTTGTTCTCCTCAATGAGAACCTTCTTCTCAACTTCTTCTTCTTGCTGCCCACTTGGCAACCTTCTTATCTTCTTGCCTCTTTGGGCTTCCCTCTTTATGGCAATCTCATTTTGCCTTCTTCTCCTCTTCATTAGGAGAACTATTGGCCACTTTATCCTCTTCTTTATTGGCCATACCCATGTTTTCCTATTCAGCTGCATCCAAGACTCATACTCATCCTTAACCTTAGCTAATTCTTTCTTCAAACTAGCAATTTCTTTATTAAAATCAATATTAGTCATACCTTTGATGCTTGCTTTCCTTTTGCTGCCCTCATGTGCCTTGCTGCTCTGCAGTGCCTTCAACAACACTTCCATCTCTGAGATCTTCACCCAAGTCTTTTCCACCTTGGTCTCTTGATCCCTTGTCTCACCCAAGCCTTTCTCCTTGACTGGTCTTTTGACAATCTTCTTAATCTCACCTAGGCCTTTTGCATCCTAGTCTTTTGATCCTTTTCTCTCAATCCTGCAGCAACTCTTTAGACAACTTTTCAACAAACACAAATTACAAATCCAAGCTTACCTTGCTTTGGATCTTCTTCTTCTAAGTAGTCCCTCTATCACTCTTCTCAAAACTTCATCCTTTACCTCACCTAAGTCTATTTCACCTTAGTCTTTTGGCAAGCTATCTAAGCTTCTTCTTGGATCTTCTTCTCTAAGCCTTCCTTGGCTTCTTTTCTTCTTAAGCCTCAATGGCTTGGCTGCCTTTCTTTTCACCTATTTGCTTCTTAACAAAATAAACTCATATCAAAAGCAAAGTTGCTCATACCTTTTCTCTAGCAGAGTCTTCCAGTGCTTGTCCTGCTGATCCTTGCCAATTCCTATCACAACTGTAACATCATTCCTTTTTTAATTCTGCAGCAATAAATTATCAGTTCCCAAGAGCTTTCAAGCTCTGATACCAAATGATGCGGAGCTGTCTAGACATTCAAACACACTGCCGCCCTTTATTGCTACTGCTATGCATAACCTGCATCCAATGTTCATGCCCTTCAAAACTTAATACACTCCTCCATGTTTGGCTCCCATTCCGGATTATGTTAAGTTTCGTGACTCAGTCTGCTCTGTCCATCCTAATAGATCATTAACCTCTCAGCTCAGCCCTATACAAATACACAGAGTTTGCAATATATATCTAACTCAGACTGCAATTCATCTTTTCAAAAAAAAATCAAAATGACCCGACCCTGCAGAGTCCGTAGATTTTGGAAAGCTTCCTTAGCTGCTCACTTTGTGTAAGGTTACAGGTGCTGTATATGGTTATGGATTGCAGTTTGCTTGGCTAAAAGGTCCTACCAAATTTAAAGACATCAAGACAACACCCAAATAATCTTATATTAGTTTCATATTGAGCAATTTCTGCCTCTATCTCTTGAAGAGCTCCTTATCATATATCAGCAACTCTTGCAAGATCCATCCTACGTTATGAGACCCTTTTTACGAATATTCATCTAGCTGGACCAAAGATGGATAAAGCAACCTTAATAATCATTTAATAAGTATAATCATCATATTGAAGCCAGCTGCATAGCGTTCATTAACCAGGGAATTCGCATATCCTCCTCGTAGAACTAAGAATTTACACAAAACAAGTCCATATAGGGGCAATAACATCAATGATTCAGGATATACAAGCCATCCAGCCAATCTGTGTTGGACAGCATATAGGATACAGTATACATTTCCATTGGGGCGGCCCAGCGGCTCAGCATTACAAGTGAGAATTTTAAAACAATGTATTTTAAACAGAACATACAGCTCAGCCAATATATTTGGCTTAATAATGAAATCGGCATTCTAAATGCATTGAGCGCCCAAACAGTTTTATATATATTGAAACGGCCAAAATTATCACAATTTGTTGGGGCGGTCCATTAATCATAACAATGTATTTTATAAAAACAAAAAAAAGACTACGGCCCAGCCAATCATGGAATGCCCAATATCATATTAAAATCAATGCTTTGAAAGTTGTCCAACAGAATAGTAGCGCCCAGCAGAATGGCAACGTTCCCTTTGAGATATTTGGTCTCAAAACAAAACAATCTCCTCAAGAACGAAAACTCATATTCATTACTAAGTCGAATGAATACATACCTGTAGAATTTTTTACCAGAAACAATTGCTTTGTGTCTTATTCTGGCTGCTAGTTTCTTTCTTACACCCCTGCTCTCTTCTTCTTCTTTTCACTAAATATTTTTTTTCTTTTTTCTGCTTCTCCCTGTCCATACAGCAACTTCCCTATGAAAGAGAGGTCTTTTCTCTCTCTTCTTTCTGTCTCCTTCTACGTACCTCCCATGCCAACTTGCATATCTTATCTTTTTATTTGTTTTTCAAGAATCTTTTCTAAGCCTCTACGCCAAACTTGGCCTTAGGCAAAACAACAAATAGTTTTTTTTTAATAACAACAACATGCCCAGGTTGAAAGAATTTCAACCATTCCTTGATTTTCTCAACAGCCCACAATAATTTGCCTTTTTACTTTTATTAATTTTTTTTTTTTTTACAATTACCCGTCATTAAAAGCATATGGGAGGGAAAATATAATAAATCAAATTTGAATGCAGATGCTCCTGCATCAGTTGGTAATTTTTGCCATTGAACTTTTCCATTCTCAATTTACTTTCATCTGCCATTGCTTCTCCCACTCAAATAGAAATCCCTGTAGAAACTCCTATGAGAACCTGTAATCAATACACACTACACAGATCTGAACTACCTGTTAGTGAACCTGAACTTTGATACCAATTATCAAGCTCTGATACCACTTGTTGGGGGATCAATCCAACAATAGATTACAATTGTGATAGCAATAAATGCGGAATTAAATTAGATTGACAAGTAATTAGAATGATAATAGCAAGAACAAGAGATACAAGAAAACACCCTAAAAACTTGTATTAACAAACTCTTTACAAAAGGAATACAATTGAAGAAAGCTTCTTTCTTCCACACCTCTCCTAGGTGTATAGATCTCTCAATAGATCTCTATTCCTCAAGAGTTATCTCTCTCAAGAACAATCAACTCCAACAAGCCTGGATTGATTCAATTCTGTACTGTTCTTCACACACCAATTCTTCTACAATACAATAACTACTTCAATACAATAAGCTAGGAAGATCTAATTCTTCATATAGAATTAGGAGACTTGAGCATGTACTTCCAACAAACAGTTAAACCACTTAAACAAGGGCTCTAAAAATAGTAATGCTAATAATAGAGACGCGAGCTTGAGTCCACAACTCAAACTTATCATGCAGACACTCACTTCTGTCCACGGAAATAGCTTTTTAAACACGCAGGTAACCGACGTCGGTTCCTGCTGCTTGTCTGTGACCGCCGTCGGCCGATTCTCTACCGACATCAGCGTCTCTACAACTGCCTATGACCGACATCGGTCGCTCTTGACCGACGCCGGTGTCTGTGCAGACCCGAACCTGATAATGAATGCTCCTTGGTGAAGTTTTTAGCTCCACACCCTAACAACATGCATGTGTTAGGTCATATTAGATAGATGATGTATTCCATGGTCTATATGATTGTTGCATGTAATAGTGATTTTACTACACACTATTTTGGATGTGTCCTTGATGTCCACATCACCTTTATCTTCCTCTTTATGAAGGGAAGGACTACTCCCAATGGGGAGGTGTGTAAGAGATTGATGATATGTTGTTGGAGAAAAAGTGCCTAGATTATGCCATCCCTTTTTATAACTTTCAGATTATCTATAGTTTTTACTCTTAGCTAAGTAGGAGATAATTTATTATGGATTATACTATACTTTTTTTTTAATTATTTGTTTAGTAGTGACTAAAAATGATATTATATTGATGTATCATTATACTTTATTGTAGAGGCTATGATTGAAATGTTTATGGAAAATTACTTAATTGTACCCTTTAGTGATTGATCATTTTATAATGTTGTACCTAGATTTATACTATAATTTATTATACATTTGACTTTGTGTTATTGTTCTCATTTTATTTTCTTTTTTTCATGTCCTTAGAGGACTAATTGTTAAACAACATATACATAACAATGGCTAATGGCGTATGTGAATATTATTTATTTATTAATTAATGTACATTAGTTTATCTGATGTTGAAGTAATGTATTGTTGTACCTTTATAGTTAAATTTTTTTACCATTATGTAATATCACCATTTATATATCATCAATCTAATTATGATTAATTCAATAAACACTTATATTCATAGACTAGCGATTTACTATGAATGATGTGATTGGTGTCCATATTTGATTATAGTATAATAACATTGAATAATGTATTTGAATGATGTATAAATGCTAATATTATGTTTCAAGTGAATTCAAGTGGTTAAAATAATTAATTAATCTTATTTAAAATAGTTATTTTATAATATAATATATTTAAAAAATTATAAAAAAATTGTGTAGTTTTCATATTAGAACTTAGAAGGGTTCTAATAATCACCCTTTAACATGAAAACCAATAATACTGGTTGTGAATCATCTTCAATGTTTAAGTGAAATTTGAATATTTATTTATTAATTAATGTTGATATATCTTCCACAAATTGAGTAGTAAGAATAGTATTAAGTCCATCTAATTGTGTTTATGGTATAGACTCCTCACTTTCCCTAAAATAAGCATGTTCATTAGTTTTTAAAGGAAATCACTTCTTATGATTAAAAGTAGATAGATATTCATATGAATCAAGGTATTTAATAATATATTCATCATGTTAAAATTCATCCACTATTAATATTTTAGGTAAAATACTATGGTCAATGAGCTCAGGATAGATTAATGATAATTATGATATATGGTTGTTTTGAGTAAGAAGTGCAAAACACTCTTCAGTAGCATATATAAATGTGGGTGATTTATTAGCATGATGATGTATGTTATAATTATATGTATTATTATATCCAAGGCCTTAATTTCCTTACTTAATAATAGGCATAATAGGATCAACTATACCTTGAGCATGCCTACTTAATTTTTGTCCTATAATATACTTATATTTTTTTAAATATTTAAATTAAAATAATCAAAAGGAGAGGAATACCCAATCGAATGTGGTGTGGGTAAATGAGCATCAATTCAAGGAGTAATGGATGGTATATTCAAAGAGGAAGGTTGCATATATGAAATATATAGATCATTAGGATGCATGAGGGCACAATACTTGAAAGGATTCTAATCTATAAATCATGTATATATGTACCCTTTATAACTAAATTTAATTCATGCATGAAAAGTTGAAGGAACAACATTAATATCATGAATCCAAGGGTGTCCTCATAGAAAGTTATAATTAAGGTCATTAGGAATAAATTTAGAAACCTTAGCAAAGATATATGGGCCTAAGGTGATATTCAATGTAATTTGCCCAAGTATTTGACATGGGATATGTCAAACCCAAAAATATTCATATCTAAATGGGTGAGGTCATTTGACATTATGCCTAAATTTTTGAAGAAAGATATCATTATTTGGTAAAAGATTAGTGCGTGAAACTTCATATAAAATATCTTTATACATTGGTGTCCTTTGAAAAAACTCAAAGAGGGAAATACTTGCATTAATATTTTTTATTTGATATAAAATATCAAATTTTCTTGGTTGATTAACTTGCCCAAGTGAGGGAGGAGGTATATTTGGATTTCTACCTTATCTAAGATGAGCAACATGAACATCATATTTAACATTATAAAAAAATGACTTATATTTTGAGGTAAAATATCATAAGGTAGTATTGTAAACATCATCATATGCAAATAACTAATGTACATATTTTATTGAATCTAGAAAGGGGAAATAGAATGTTACAAGCAATTGAATAAGGCTATGCATAGTATAAAACAATATTTATGTTAATGAACTCATTAGTAGTAAATTAAAATTTTAAAATATTTATACTAGTGCTATAAAATGAATCAAAATAATTAATACTATGTATACAAGATGAATCAAGAAAATATTCTTTGTAAGAAGACAATCCAAGAAAAAATCAAGGATAAAGTGTTATCTAGGCAAGGGTTTGATTAATTTGTAGGATCTTAGATACACTTTTTTGATCATTGGATACTATCAACCCAATGTTTTAGAGCATTAAATACAAAGTTATAACCATATATTTATCCCACTAAACCTAATTTTGAGGGTAAGTTGAGAGTAGCTTCTTGGGGCTAACTTCTTACCAATGCAAGACAAAATTAGACAAATGGAAAAGGCTTCCTATTGGTATAAACACGGGGATCCTAAGAATTTATAATATACCATGAGGTAAGTGGAAACTAAATTCCATGTTTAGATCCATATTATATAAATGAGGATTGGATTAAAACACCTCACACCATGTTGTATATAAAATTATAGTTTCTATATAGTTTTAAAATTGTAGGAACATAGTTTCTAAAACAAGTAAAAGCAAATGAAAAATAAAGTGAAATATTTTTGGATAAGATTATTAAATGGAATTAT
Source organism: Torreya grandis (assembly GCA_037957365.1). Lineage (NCBI taxonomy): Eukaryota > Viridiplantae > Streptophyta > Pinopsida > Cupressales > Taxaceae > Torreya > Torreya grandis. The sequence continues at coordinate 726,279 of JARHVA010001932.1, read as the reverse complement.
AATAGCATAAATAAACAATACATAGGAAAAAATTATACCACATATTAATATATAGGCTTTAATCACACCACAATTAATATGTGGTATTGTATAGAGCTTCAAGACATGTTTCAGACATTTTAGATGAAGAACATATAATAGTTTACATAAGAAAAATTTATATATACCATATAATATGTGTAATTATCCTTTAATTAGTAGTTAATAAAGTAGATAAGTTTAAACCAATGGTTACCAAAGGTAATAATGACTAAATAGGTGTAACATTTAGATTTTAAAAGATATATAATGATGTAAATGGTGTGGAAGACAATAATCATCATAATGCCTTACAAACATAATAATATGAAGAGGTAAATAAAAAGAGAGAGAGAGTAATAAGATTAATAAGGAGGAATATAGAAAGATACAAAGAGTTATTGTAATAAGGAGTGTTCAGGTATAGATTAAAGAGATATGTAAAATGTAACATATGTTTTATTATTATATACAAATAAAGAGAGTTAGAGTAGGAAAAATATGTGTAATATGTATGTAAATAAATGGATAATGAATAAAATTATTAAATAAGGATTAAAACCCCATTAATAAACTTTATGTAACATTATATCTAATTAAAGTTAACTTAAATTAAATAATTATTTGTAACCAAGTTGTATATTTTATGTTAACATTTGGTGGCAGCACATTGACTTTGGTTATCTAATGTATAGAGGATAGTAATTTAGATTAAGGAGTGAAGAGGATTTTGAGAATAAAAAAATATGATTTTTTTTTAATGACTTTAAAAAATATGAAGACATTAAAATGTTCTAACCCTAAGGCGCTAGGCACTTAAAGGATGGTGTGCAGAAAGGGAGTTGATTCATGAAAGGATGTGACTTATAAATAAATTAGGTATAATAGTTGGGGTGAATAGATAGAATTAAATGTAATATATGATAATGTAATGGGATTATTAATAAAAAAATGGGATAATATAAAAAAGTAGATAGAAGAGAGAAGTGAAAAACACAAAAGAAATAGAGAAGAAAAAGAGATAGATCAGGACATAGTATATAATAAAAATGATAGTTTGAGAGAGAGAGAGAGAGAGAGAGAGAGAGAGAGAGAGAGAGAGAGAGAGAGAGAGAGAGAGAGAGAGAGAGAGAGAGAGAGAGAGAGAGAGAGAGAGAGAGAGAGAGAGAGAGAGAAAAAAATGGGAGAATATAAAAAAATAGATAGAAGAGAGAAGTGAAAAATACAAAATAAATAGAGAAGAAAAGGAGATAGATTAGGACATAGTATATGATAAAGATGATATATATATATATATATATATATATATAAGAAAAAAAGGGAGAATATAAAAAAATAGATAGAAGAGATAAGTGAAAAAAACAAAAGAAATAGAGAAGAAAATGAGATAGATTAGGACATAGTATATGATAAAGATGATAGTTATATATATATATAGAAAGAGAGAGAGAGAGAGTAGTTATGTTGAAGATAAAGGGGAAAAAATATTAGTGATAAGGAGGATGAAGTTAAATAAGTAAAAATTAAAAGAAGAGGATAGATAAGCAAATGAAAATGAGAATTCAAAGGACAAAAAAAATTTAAAACCCAACCAAAAAGATACAATATATGTAAATAAATACATTATAATAGGTACCATCCCCCGTGTCACTCACTCATAATAATAAGGAAGAAATAAATAGAGTGCAAAAGTGCAGAATAGTTACATAAATTATAATGATAAAAGAGGAGGAAGAAGAGAAAATATCTAATAATGGAACAAAACAGGATGACAATACATTATTTGGGAAAGATACAAAAAATGTGGAGGAACACTTATTACTATTGGATTATTACTATAAGATTCATAGGATTAATAATCCTTAGATTAAAAAAAATGATTTTGTGGGTACATCAAGGGATGAGATATTGAAATTGGATATGGAGATAATCACAAACCATAATATAACATGGGATGAAGTACAAAAATAATTTATAACTAAAATTCAATACACATATGTACCAATAGAGAGTGTTACTAAGATCAGAAACCTTATATAGAAGGATAATAAAAAATGAATGATTATGACTATTGGTTTACAGAATTAGTTTATAAGTCAGAAGACCTGTTAAACAAAAATTAAAGTATAGAATGGTTCATCTTAGGTTTGGTGCCATACATATGAACTTCTATGTATGGATTAGAGTTTATAATAATTACAGAGACATTAAAAATGGCTATAATATTATAAACATAAGCATGGAGAAGGAAGACTAATGTTTTAGTGAAAATGGAGTTAGAAAACATGAAGCAAGATTTGAAGTTGTTAGATTTGAAGAAATAAATTTTGATGAAAGGAGAAGTAGGATGAAATATGTCACCTTACATTTTTTCAAGCCCCCAAAAATGGTGTGTAGTGGTTAAGGACACATGGAAATAGGGTGCACATATGATGATATACTAAGAAGATTGGTGGCCTTATGAAAAACATCATTATAACCATATAAATAAAGACTATGATGTGATATATGTAGAAATTGAGACTAATATGAGCAAAAGTTATGCCCATTTATAGATGAAATTACATGTGCTAGATGTGATAAGGAGAGGAACATCATAGATGAATGGAATGAGTATATAATAATAGTAGTAATTCATCAACACATACCATAAATATCTTAAAACTATATCTTAAACCTATTAGTACATGTTATCAACCACAAATTCAATATCAAATACCATATCCATTGGAACTAAATGCAGGACACAATGTCCAAAAAATCATTATTAAAATAGGTAAAAATGTTAGTATGAGGAAGGGAACCAATGAGGATACAAAGGAGGATATAAAGGATGAAGGGGATATAATAACAATATGGCAATGATTATTTTATTTACATTTGGTTATAAAGGACACATTGCAAGGAATTTTATGGAGGGAAATAATATACATTATAGATACTATCAGAAAATGGGTATGCATTACTGATTCAATTGCCCTATAATTGAGCAATATTACAGCAATGGGGACATGAACATAGAAGATATGCTAGAAACAATACCTTTTAAATGTAAAAATAATATAAAAAGGTTACCATAATACCAATAAATGATGTATAGATGTATTGAAATACATATACCAAAAACCATAGTTTTCATGATAAATGTAAAAAATAAGTAAAGCCAAAAAAGAAAATGATGGTAATTCAGAGACTAAAAAAACATGAATAAGTGGTGCAAGATTTATAAGAGTTACCACAAAGTAAAATACTTATAGATTTATTTAATATTTAGATGTGTAATTATAAAAATAGGAATGGAAGAGGATTAAAAAAATAAAGAAAAATGTAAACCTAGAAACAAAAAATGTTTTCCAAACAACCGTAAATGGAAAAAGAAAAATATTTTGCTAGATGTAAAAGTAAATGGGCATGAATTTGAGAATGGACTATTGAATTTAGGATCTTGTATTAACATGATGCCACATAATACTTGGTAAATTTTATGGAAGTTAATATTACATGCAGTAACATATGAAATTTCTCTAGCAAATGGAACCATGAGATCTCCCATTGGTGTACTCATAGGTGCAGAAGTAGATTTCATGGGGATTAAGAAAAAGGTTGATATTGAACTAATGTAAATATATGAAATTAATACATCATATCTATTTTTTTTAAAATTATAATGGTTCATAGATTTCAAAGGGATATTAGACTCAAAAATTAAATAAATCATAATGGAAAGAAATGGAGTAATAGTCCACTCACCATTAAAAATTGGTATGTTTTCCACATGAAAGATAATGGAATGGAATGAAGAGGAAGAATGTGATCCCAAATTAAAATAATACATGAAGCACACAATCATGACTAGATTAGTGTGGAGAGTGATAAGGTAGATATTGCATCATGGAGAGATAGAAAACCTAAGAAAATATTTAAAAAGTTGTTCCACATAAAAATGAGGGTTCCCATATCAACCAAAAATATAAAAAGGTAAGGGGAGATACCACAAACCTAAAATAAGTGGGTATTACATATTACAAGAGTATATTTATGTGTGAATATTATGAAAACTAGAAGTATGGGATACAATGAGGATTGTTGATCATTGATGCATATGGTAGTCCTAAATAATGATGAAAACATGAAAGACCTCAAAAATATACTACAATATTGTAATATAAATAAGAAAGTAAAGAATCGTGTAGAAATACATGATGCAAGATGTCTTCACATAGAGGGTGAAGAAGGTGAGAAGTAGTTACTAAGACTATGGAGAGATGAAAATAATTATGTATATAAGCTAAAAAAAATTAGTGAAGAAAATATTTCATTAGCTAAAAATTACAAGATATAAAAGTCATGGAATTATTTGGAAGATGTGACAATGAAATTAATAGAGATTCTAGTACCATATTGGAGATGTATAGAACAAATTCTATAAAAAAAAAGTGGAAAAGATTGAAAAAAAAAAATGAAATGAAAAAGTAAACAAAATGAAAAAAATAAATAAGAAAATAATGAAAAGTAAAAAGTGGAAAAATAAAGACAATAAAAATATATGGATTGACCACCAAGTTGAAAATTGGTAATCGACATTTGGTGTGATAAGTCTCGAGGGTGATACAATGTTTTAAAATGGGGGTAAAATGATGGTTAGAAATTGGAAAATAATTTATGTATACCATAGAATCCTGACACGTGTCATAGGGATAGTAAAATTATAACAAAAAAATATCGTGTTCAGAGATCTTTAAGTCCTTATAAAAATTTATTATATATTATAGAGAATTATTTCATTCTAGAGCATCAAAGCATTCAATTATGTAATTACATAGCACAATTATTTTATGTATAATTAGAAGAGTTAGATGTTGCTAAAAGGTCTTTGAGGAGTTGTATTTTCACTCCAAAAGTACTAAGGCAACTTGAGATAATATTGGAGCACAAATTTGACATTACAAGCATTTATAACATTAATACACTTAATTTAAAGCTTTAAAAATAATCATAACCTAAAGATGTTTAAATCATTGGATTTATAGGATAGTGTCACCCTTTATAAAAAATAAACATCTAGAGGAGTTAAATAAGGATACTACAGTATCTTATGCTAGACATCTAGGTTTTTGTCTATTGATCATGTTACCCTTCCATAGTACACATTTTTATATCAATTTTTACATATTAGTATGAGGTAGGCATGTTGTATTTTTTGATATCAATAATATTTATAGTTGTCTCAAGGACAAGACAAAGTTATAAAGGCCAAGTAAATGTTGGTAGGATTATTCATTGGAATTATAAGAACACAAATAGACACTAAAGATGTTAAAATCATGTCACATATTACCACATAGGATTTAATAAAACTTCAAATAATGCATGGTATCATATAGAGTCTCAAAACACATTCAATATGTTCTAGATAAAGAATGTATAATAGTTTACATAAGTAAAATGTATATATACCATATAATATATGTAAATATCCTCTAAATGGTATTTAATATGGTAAATAAGTATAAAACAATGATTACCAAAGGTAACGATGAGTGAAGAGATGTAACATTTACATTTTAAATGGTATATAATGATGTAAATGGTGTGGAAGATAATCATCATGATATCATATAAACATAATAGGAATAAGAGGTAAAGAGAGATAAAGAGATAGTAATAAGATGAATAAGGGGGAATATAGAAAGAGATAAATAGATATCATAATAAAAAGTGTAGAGCTATAGATTAAATAGATATACATATGTAATAGATATTTTATTATTACATATATGAATAAAGAGAGTTAGAGTAGGAAACATGTGTACTATTTATGTAAATGAATGGATAATTAATGCACACATTAACTAAGGATTAAACCATCATTATTAACCTATGTGTAACATTATATCTAATCAAAGTCAACTTGAACCACATAGTTATCTATAACTAAGTTGTAGATTTTATGTTAACATGTGTATAGGAGACAAAACAAATTGACCTGAGGTTGAAAAAATATCTTCTATGTTGGTATTTATCTGAGGTGACAAGATAACAAAAATAGTGTCAGATTACTCCAAGGTCAAAAAATTCAAATCCTTATGTAATGGATAATATCCAAGGTTGAGAATTGTATTATTTTAGTTTCAAAATTTTACATAATTAAACTATAACCCTAAGATAAAAATCAACAAGCAACAAGTAGGGTTTGTAATGAAATGTGGGTTCACCAAAATGTTTACACTATAATTAATTGGAATAAATAATTAACTCTAATTGGAAATTTAAATTATTGAAATATGATCTATGAAGTTAAATAATATAAAATAAAATAAATACAAAAGTTGTAAATTTTAAAAGATAGAAACTAGGATTAGGGTTAGAGAATTATCCTTACAAATTGCTTTATTTCATATTGTGTTATCCTTTGGCTAAATGTAACTATCTGCAAGAACATGCAAACATAGACCCATCATAAAAAATATATCCATTTTATATTGGGACAAATTTTTAGAAGGTAGGTAAGGTCACAATGCATCAAATTTTTCTACTATAACTTTATCTAAATAGATTGCACATTAGATCTCAAAATATGGGCTTATTTACCCTATCTATATGTGATATTTTTTGGCATAACTTGATCTTATGTGTAGAAGACCTATAAATTTTATACTCTAGTCCTTCACAAGCATATAAGAGAGATCAAATACAAAAGGGGGGAATGGGGAAGTAGGATATGGACAATCTATGCTTAAAAAAATCCTTGTTAATTGAGTGTTGCCAACATAGGTTAAAGGCCTCAAACTGATGTAATTCTCCCTATATGGAAGATCATGTGAGTGAAACTAGCAAGATTTTATTTGAAATATTGGTAAAGCATGCCCTTAACCTATAATAAAATCATGTTAATATTGAATAGGGATTGTGGTATTACAACATAATTAAAATAATAGTATTTACTCATAATAAGATTATTTTTGGTAGTGACATCTAGTAAGAGAGCTAGGGGCCTCAAGTGTGAGCCTTGATGTGATTTCATAGGTTAATATTCAAAATATTTATGATAACCTACCTATTTTATTATGAAGGAGATATGTTATGAATCTTATTATTTTGAAAAGATGACCATTAGAACATTGGGGACAAAGCCACACTATAGGATAAGGACACAGTGTCTGCTTATCTGATAGTCCACTCTTGTCTAGAAGGGACAAAGGATTCTAAAACCAAAGTGATAGTAAAGTATGAATTGAATAGGGATAAATTGGAATAAAATATAGAAGTCTTGGAGATATGCACAATAATTTATATACTTTTAAGTCTTCTTTAGAGATTATGGATTATCAAAATGTCAAATTGACAAAGCAATTAAGGATGTTAAGGACAATCACCTTCAAGCATTTATTGATTAAATTTTATTGTATACACAATTATAATTTTAATTATATGTGTTACAATTTAGACTTATTTTTAATCACTTTTAGTCACTTCTATCACACATATAAGTTAGAAATAAATTTTGACTTAGGTCCTTATTTTATTGTATATTGTTGTGTACTTCAACTCAAGCCACTTTACCATAATTTTTTTATGGTGAACTCATGCTTTGTTACACCCAAACTTAAGGTTTCATACCCTCTTACACATAATAGGGTTAGATTTACGTAATTTATATGATTTAGATTATATTTTTGTACATGTTTTCATTATTCTCTTATATCCTTATGTTTATCATTTACATGTTCCTAGCATTACCCACACTTATTTGCATGTCATATTTTCTTTGGAGGTTATCTCTTTCTAGTATAAATCTTATTTGTCTAATAAAATGCTTACTAAATTTTAAGCCATTTGGCTTAGATCCTTGTATGCTCTATACATTCCCATCTTATGTCACAAAGTAATAATAGATCTAAGTCACCTATTAAGAAAAGTGGCATATTTTATTCCATAAATCAAGCTATACATCAATTAAGTCATAAGGTAAATTCAAATGATTGCTTACATAAACTATAGCTTATAAGGTTTAAATTATATATAACATACTTTTTTTTGCTCTTAAGTCTAAATTTTTAATGGAAAAAGAGACCCTTATTATAATGTCAAATATTTTTATGCTTCATGTTTATAATTTGATACACATTAGTAGATTTTGATGAATTAGTGACAATAAAAGTATCAATTTTTCAAAAAAAATGACATTTTTTTCATCATTTTTTAAGATGATGCAATTTATGATATAATCAAAAAAATTTGTTAAAGTTAGGATTAAAACCTCTAAATATAGTTATTTTTTCTCTTGACACTAGCTACATCAAAGTGTTTCCTTAGTGTAATAAAACTAATGCAACATGTGTCAATGTTTGACATTATCAACACTTGGGTGTACAACACCTATGCATGAGTATTTTTGCATCGTACCTCTAAATGCTAACACTAAAATTATCAAAACTTTGGAATACAAAATCCATGTTAGTATTTACATCAGGTTTTACAATAAAAATGTATTTCCTTGAATTTGAGCAACATTTTTTATTTGAGTTTTAGAAAAGGTCATGTGTAGGAGAATTTTAGATAGATAGAAAGAGAGAAATTATTTTGTGCACAAATTGAAAACATGTTTTAAAAAAAATGGGATTTGAAACAATGTTATCTCAAAAAAATATGCGATTTTCCTAAAAAAATCAATAAAATTGATCATATCTACTATATAGTCATTAAAAAAATCATTAACTAAGTTATTTTAGATTATATATATTGAATATTAAAGTCATACAATGTTTGTGTATTAAAATATTTGCTTTTATGAGAAACTTAAATTGTAAATATTTCATTTTTTTATATTTTTAGCTCATCATTAACCTTAGATATGCCAAGTGATTAGGAGAGTGTTTCATATGGGACCTCTCTATATCTTTACAGGGTTTTACACCCAGTGATTTTAAATAAGATGAGGTGGATATTGCTTGCATTAGAAGTATAATCTATAATTTGGGTGAAATATTTCTTTAGAAAAAATGAAATAAATGACTCAAAGATTATAGTTTAAAAATTGATGGAGATCAAGATCTCCCAAATGATCCAAAATACTTGTTTAAGAATAATTATAATTATAAGGCACATGGAGCTTGGCCTTTGAATAAATTATTTCCAAAATTTATTTTTTCACTATCTTTTTGAGGTTGTATTTATGTGATATGTCCATCAAAAATATACAATGTAAATTTTTGGATTTTAATAGTAATTGTAAAGGTTGGCTCAAATATATGAGTTGAGAATGGAATGCACATTTTTTCATTTTTAGGTCCATTGTATTAATTCGTATAATGGAAAATTTTGGAAGAGTACAAGTTTATCATGTCCACATACACAATATATGAAAATTAAACATTTATTAAGTGTTATATATATGATGGTAAAGATGCGAGAATAATTAAAGACCACATATACAAGGGTGGTAATCCCAATTCATTTAATAACACTGCTAGTTTTATAAATAACTCTCATGGGAGATACATTACTATTCTAAACAATTAGTGTACGAAGTGTATCGATGATTGTGAAGAATATATGCTAAAAATGTTGAAAACATATATTATGGTAGAATTTATTAAATATATAGTAGCATGAGAGGATTTATTTATTGATTATTGTCTTAGAAGACATGATTTTACTCGTTTACATGATAAATAAAGAAAAATTACTTTGTATGTTGCATATTTAAATCAACCAAATGATTATTGATAGTGTTTTCAAATTGATGTAATGGTAATTTAACTTTGAATTTTTATTGTTTATATGAATTTTCAATTTCCTCATTTAAGAGGAAGTCTTCCATAGATCAATAATAATATTATTTCTTGTCATGCAATTGTAATAATTTATCTAAATTGATAAATTAATTACAATAACACTAAGTAGACATATAACATGTTAATTAACTATAACTATGAAAGAATAACCAATTTTACATAGTAGATTCAATAATGAAATAAAATTTATAGAAAATTATATATCCATTTTCGAAGGAGCATCAAAAGATTTAAATAGAACATTGTCATTTTTTGTATTGTTGTAGTTTATCTCAATGCTTGCAATGTCACTTGCACCCACCAAATACATTATTGAATATTTTTTAAAAATGGCATAAAATGTTAGGATAAATTTAAGGGTTGAATTTATGTGACATTATGGGGTGACATTAAATAAATGACTCTTGGGGAAAATGTTAGGGAGTGACAGTCAAGTTGACCTTAGGGGCACATTGAGAAAATTAGGGCCTCAATTTATTGACTATTTGAAGTGAATTGATCTAAAGTGAGCGTGATTGTGTTGAATTAAGATAAAATTAGGCATTAAAGGTGTATTAAGGGTCATTTGGACTCTTTATTCAATAAATTAATGGTGATTTAGACTCTTTACACAATTGGGACCAATCGAGCCCTTTTAAAATTAGATAGTTAAAATTAGTCATATGAGATGTATCATATTAAACCAATTAATTGATCATTTTAGTATGATATATAATTAGTGCCAATCAATCCCCAATTTAAATTTAATGGTTTTAATTCATTACATGTGACTTGGTTGTCCCAAGTACATACTATATTAAACTAGTTACTCATTTAGATCAATATGGTATGTAATTTGGGCCATTCGAGACTAAATTAACATTATATGGATGAAATTAGATGTAACAATCTCAGTTGGCTGTAAGTATATAGAAATTTAAATAAATTAATTTATCAATTTAATATGATACATAATTTGGGCCAATCAATCTCAAATTGACATAAAATGATTGAAATTCATTACATAAGATTCGATTGGACCCGTTTATATATGTAATTGAACCAATCACTCAATTATTTCAATATCATACAAAATTTAGTCCAATTCAAACCCAATTGACATTATATGGTTGTAATCCATTACACAAGGATTTGTTGGCCCCAATTGCATACCATATTGAAACAATTACTTGATTAGTTGAATATGGGGGTTATTCATGCCCAAATTGACATTAGATATCTATTATTGGGTATACCAAGTTCAGTTTTCCCCAGTCATAGAAAATTGAAATAATCACTTGATTGGTTAATATTGTATTTAATTGCAATAAATCAATCCTAAATTGAAATTATAAGGTCATAATTGGTTGTATTGAGCTTGATTGGTCTAAATTGCATACTTTATTGAACCAAATACTTAATTGGTTTGATATGGCATATAATTTGGGCCAATCAAGCCTTAATTGGCTTTAGATGGTTGCACTTATTTAAAATGGACTTGATTGGTCCTAATAATAAACCAAATTGAACATATTACTCAATTATTTCACTATAGTATGTAATTTGCACCAATTAAGCCACAATTGACATTATATGTCTAGAATTAATTACATAAGGTTTGGTTGGTTAGAATTTTATACCTAATTGAGCCAATTACTTGATTGGTTTAATATGGTATGCAGTTAGGGCCAATCAATCCCCAATTTATAATATTTGGTCATAATTAGTTTCACTACACTCAATTGGACCTATTTGCATATAAGATTGCATAAATTAGTTGATTGGTTTAATATGGTATATAATTGGGGCTAATAAAGCCCTAATTGATATTATATTTTTGTAAATGGTTTCATCAAGATTAGCTAACCCCAATTGTGTACTATATTGAACCAAGTAATTACTTCATTTGATATAGTACATGTGATGTAGGATCATCCCAAGATAATCAAAATTCTTTAATCCACCAAAAACATAGTTGAGTGAGTCGGGAGAATAAGAAAACTTTAATGGCGCATGGTCACATAACATATAAGTTTGAATCTCTTTGGACTACACAAGATTCCACTTAAATTAAAGGAAAGGGGGTTAATAGTTATGAATAAGTCGGTAGAATAAAAGGGGTTACACATTTTTGGAACATTCATGCAAAAGAGAAGAACCAAATACCAGAGGATGATGCATAGAAAGACTTATGGATCAATGTATGAAATCAAATAATAATTGATAAGTGTGTAAACAACATGAATATAAAATTCAAGGCCACATAGAGATCTTAAGGAACTAGGGACAAGAAACAACATATATGGAGAAGCACCTACAACATGTAGTGCAAAATTAATGTGTAAAGCCTCATTAAAAAAAATTAAGGAAGCTAGATCACACTGATTAGCCATCCATGTAGACCTATAGTTTAATTTTATCTAGTTATATGATTAACATGATCATAAAAGGATGATACTTATAAAATATAATCCATACCAATTTGATCTAGGAATTATCAGAATCACAAGGCTCGAGGTCTGTAAAAGGCATGGCTATACCTAAGGTATGTTTACTAATTGTCAACAAGTCTACAAAGTAAAAATATCAATAGCTAGGCCAACATAGCAATGTCCATGGATATAAAAGGGGATTTTTAAAATGGTAATGTTGAACATAAATATTATAATAATAATAATAATAATAAGTCATGTTTCTTATTCAATCACAAGAGAACATGATATACATTGAAGCACTCCTTTATTCGAATCAACCATGATATCCAATCCCTTAAATCACTTAACTACCCTATAATATTTCTCTAAGAGATATTTATGTGAGTTTACTCATAACTCACACACAATAATATTATCATCCCACTAACTATTATAATACTAATGTGAGTATTAATTTTCATAAAATTCCCTCTCCTTAGTACTTACATAAGAATATGTGTTTTATAGGACTATATGAAGGTAGAAAGGGAAAAATAATCACTATCTATCATCAAACTTTCATTGATGGAAACACGTCAACCTAATCAATGTGGGAAATATGAATAGGAATCATCTACCTCTCATCAACCATTCACTAATGGGAACTCATCAACCTAGTTAGTGTGGGATCTACTAACAAGAATTATCCTTTGTTCAACCTTCACTCTTATATCTCCAAAACACAATGGTTATCAATGAGGTATAATGTTTTGTAAAATAATAATTGTACCACTTATTTTCACATAATTAATAAAAATAAATGCATGCCACTATAACATAAATGGCCCCATTATTAGTGGATAACGAGAAGCATTGAATGGATTCCTTCCTCCAATGCCTCCAAACTCATATATTTATTCATGTAATAAACATATTATTCATCAATAGAATTGTTTGTATGAACATTATTCTCATCATTCTCTTTATATTCATAAGTAATCATGAAATTTTCTTGTAGTTTTCCATTAATAAAGTCTTGATCTCTTTGTTTATAGTTTACAATAATATGACCATATTGTTTACAATTTTAGTAGATAACTCATTTATTTGAATCGTTGGAAGTTAAACCTTTCTTAAAAAAATATTTGTATCTTATTTTAACATATGATTTATCCTATTTATTTTTACCAAACATTGTTTTTTCCTCTAGATCAATATTTTCATTTTCTTAATTTATCAAGAAAGAAATTAGATCTTCTAGGCTAGGATTTAGTTTTCTTAGTGTGGAAACAATGTTGGAATAACTATCTGACATGCTATTTAGTATCAAAAAAATTTCAACATCCTCATGCACGTAAAATTTTATTACTATTGATTTATTTTAAATGGAACAAGACTTACTGATATGGTGTACCATATTGTCACCTTTCTCCATCGAGTTTGAACAAATTTTTCTTCAAGGTAATTTTTGTGCTTCCTACTTGTGATCTAAACAACTTATATAATGTCATCAAGATGACATTTTAAGTCTTTGATATGTCTCTATGATGCAAGTAGACATCAAATATCCCTAGGCTAATAATCATTATTGTTTTTTTATCCCTAAATTCCTATTTGACTACTTAAGCTGCATCTTTAGGTTTTGGTGATTTCTCATTAACAATCTCCCATATATATATTTTAATTAACAATAATTGGGTTCTCACTTGCCAAGTGTTGAAATATTTCCCTCAAAAAATTTAGCATGATTAAATTTATCCATTATGCCCCCCCAACAATTTTGACTCACAAGATGTAGACTTCTATTGAAAATGTATCTATTTACCAAAAAAAAAACTTTTGAAACTGACAATCACAATATAAAATTATGATTTTGACCCAATAACTGAATATATCCTATATACCAATAACCCTATCATATAATAAATTTTAAGGTACTCTATATGAATATTTTTTACCACATTTTTTTTTTAAAAATTACTCTACATCTAACTTTCTATCAATAATCTAAACCTATAAAATTGAATGTTATAATAACCAAAACATTTGGAATTTTAAATAACTAAAATGTTCTAAATTTTAATTGAATAAATGACTTCATAAAAGCACCTATCTTTATTGACTATGAGACTCATACCATATTAAAATATAAATTATACACTTTATGACTGTAGTAATCGGTTTATCTTGTCAAATTAGTAGATATACAAGTTTTACTAACAACTTATATCACAAAACTATTCTTAGCAATCTAATATGAAAAATATGATTGGAAGGTCAATGGTTTTATATATTAATAAGTTGTATGATGACACATGGACCATGGTAGGTGATAGATGTGGGACTAATGAATAACTACTATGTCATATGGTGAGAAGACTCCATGAATCAACACATGAATAATCCACAACATCATGAAAGATAGGTGCATGAAATTGAAGTCAACCACATGATATCTATAGATAGATTTCACATATAGTTGTTAACATGTATAATATATAGATATATATCTTTATATATAAAAAACTCTTTATTTTGGTAAAAACTTAATGAATACAAAACAATACTAAATATAACTATATGGATCCCCATAGACTCTCATGCCTTGATCATTATTTCTCTAATATAGATATTAACAATGGTAAATTTCAACACAAATATTATAATAATAAAAAGTTATGCCTCTTATTAAATCATGAGAAAACATTATATGTATTAAATCAGTCCTTTATTCAAGAAGTTAAACATGATCTTCATCCCTTAAATCACTGAACTACCCTATAATTTCTTTCTAAGATATATTTATGTGAGTTTACTCACAACTCATTTACATGAAATAATATTACTAACCCACTAAATATTAAAATATTAATGTGAGTAATAATTTTCATAATAGTGGAGTCGAGCCAAAACTTAGAGGTTGGTGTTGGTCATGTTTTAGTTGTTGATAGTGTTATTGTGAAGGTTGTAGGAGAGAAAGGACAAATAGAGAGTTGAAACTCTATAAAAATGTAAATTTGGAGTGAGGGGGAGAGAGTCAAGAGCTCTTATCAAGCCTATATCCTAAGTGTAGGTAGAAGGTATGAAAAATCAATGATATAAAGGAGTCTAAATCCCTTATGTAAAGTTAAGGAGCTACAAATACCTTGTATTTTATGTCATGAAATGGAAAATAGTTTGGATATATTTTTTTGTGACTCTCATGAATATGTAGTGAGGCATCCCTTTAGTGGGAACCCCCATCATTTCCTAAATTATCTAGTATAAAATAAAGGTTATGAACCTTGAGAAGATGTAAGGGAGAATAACCTACAAGCAAAGAGTCATAAAAGGATAGTAGATTTTTTACTATGGGGTAGATAGTTGAGTAATTTTCTCATCCATGAGAATGTGGGTAGAGATAAATATGATGAGTAAGGTGTTGAGAGAGAAAAATGATTCTATAACCGAATGGGAGTCAACTAGTTACAAATAGAACACTTTTCATGGATGATTTATGTAGGATCTCAAGAAAATATCTGTAATAGTGGTTCAAGAGTTGATTAATGCATAGGTAGGATTGCACCAGTGAAGTGTAATATTAGTTGGACTTAAATATTGAGCATAGATAGAAACACCTATATGAGGTAGTCCATGAGTGCATGAAAAGATAAGAGCATCGATTGATCACTGATTGTGAGGCATTCAAGTGAAATAAAAGTGAGTCACTACCATAATCACTTATCAGAGGTAATAGATTGCAAGAGAGACAATCATATGTAGAATTACTAATTTGAGGTATCCAAGTGTAAAAATATAATAGAGTGTGGTAGAATCACCAATTAAAGTCAATGCCAATGTATGCTAAAGTGACTAGATGAAGAACAATAAAATATCAGTGATTGTGAGGTAGTAGGGCATGGAAACATCTAACAATCAAATTATTAGGTAGAAAGATCCAAAATATTTATCCATCAAGTGCATATGGGTAAATAAAAAAGAGTGGAATGAATAATGTGGTCATAATTCTATAATAGATGTGGCCTAGAGTCATAAGTCTTAATATGAGGGAGATATCCTTCATAATGCAAATACTACATAACATGATAATGTAAGGAGGAATAATTTCTAATAGAATGAGAGATTCCATAGAATATCAAGGAGAGACCTAAAAAAGATAACCCTCAATGATTTTGAGGTGTGTTTTATATTATATGGGAATTGATGCATAAAGCTTATCTAGTGGAGAAGACTCAAAGAAAGTGGAAAATTGGGTCATTGATGTTGAACAAAGTTTCATGTTGAAGAGTGTATAGGACTTTGTAAGAGTGAAGTGTGCATAGAGAAGGTTTTGTGGAAATAAAACAAGGGGAAAGAGATAATTTGAGGACAAGAGGGAATGGAAAAGTAAGGAAAGGGTGAAAAAATGGAAACATGTAGTTTCTATACTAATATATCAAGTAGTATACTCATAAGTCCTCCTCAAATGGGAGGGAAGTCTCAAGAGTATCTTCCCTTGGGAAAATTTTGAATAGAAATTATAAGAGGTAGGAGGGATAACCTTGGTAAGAGTATGAATTAGTAGGGGCTAATGTCAAATAAGGGTGTCAAGAGGAGAGTTTTATGTGTGGAACACAACAATTAAAGGTAAGATGGATGCCATCACATCAATTCATCAACAACATGAAATAATGTGTTAATCATAATGAATTAACCTACATAAAAGATATGGATGTAAGGAGGAATAATATATCACAAGTTTTCTTATGTGCATCATAGATTATATTCTAATAATAATTTGTTGAGAGTGTAACTAGTATCTATTGAGCGTAGAAAGAGCCAAGGTGAAATACATACACCGTAAGATAAGGATCTAGAGCCAGTGAGTGATAAGAGGAAGGTACCCTTTGAGAGGTATAGGAGTGAAGAATTTAGATTGTCACTAAACCTAAGTTGACCTAGAGATAATAGAGGAATGCATTAGATTCAAGGCACTAGAGAAGAAGAGGACCACATAAATGTGTGGTATAATGAAGAAGTTAGCTTGTAGCTGACTAAAGTGCAATTATATCCACATAAGAGTAGAGAGGATTTGAAAGAATATTTGGATATATTGGGCTAGATTTGAAGTGCAGAACATAGTTCATAGTGCATAAAATATGATAAAATGTAATTTTTAATAAGGGGGTAGGACCAGAGGAAGCCAAGAGTTAATGAGGAGAGATCGATTAAATTTGACAAGTGTATAAGTGCACATGATCAATTGCACAATAGATAAAAGAGAAAAAATGGGAACTGATGGGTCCATGAAGAATTGAATGTTATAATGGCATCTAACAAGGTAATGAGAGACCAATAGGTTATGAACTAAACCCCTTAGGAAAAAAATTTAAAGATAAGCATGTAAGCATGTTTAATTACCATAAAGGACTACCAAATATTCACTTAGTGTGAGAAAATCACAAGATGGAGGAAGACACCAAAGGTATTATATGAAGAGAAGAGTTTGATTTTGTGAAACTAAGGTTGGAAGAGCATCAAATGTGAGGAAGCTTATAGAGGCATGAGTTTAAGGATGCATCAAAATAAGATAAGATTTATGTGCATAAAACTTGGAGTTGGTAAAGCACCAAACTTTAAGAATCTAGAAATATGCACACATGTTTGGAACATGTCAAGAAAGGTAGATCATAGAGAAAAATAATGGTGTTGTAATAAATTGAAGGCTAGAATCACTAAACATGAGGTATTTGGAAGAGATACCCATACTTGAATAAGTATAGGGATACACAAAGGAAATATATATATGGAATAAACACTAGCTGAAAAGGAAAGTGTTGCATGAGATCATTGTGTAAGTAAAAATGAAGGATCAAAATAAATATGCCTATTAGAAGGTTTAAAGGTGATGAAGAAGTGAAGAAACACAACATTGGTGTTATGCAAGGCATATGTTTGAAGCCCCAAATCATAAAATAAAGAAAAGTATCATTACATAGTTGGACCTAACTTGTCTTTAAGATAATATATTAATACACCAAGAAGTAGACATATATAATGAGGAAGATATATAGGATGAACAATGAGAACATAACAAAATAAATGAATATAAGTGGAATATGATAGAAGAAAATGATGAGGAAGGAAAATGGAAAATATATTTTCCTATGAAGACAAATATTGTTATTTCAAGGCAACAAAAAGAGAGAAGTGATCGAAGGTCCATTTGCATTAGTGGATAAGGGATAAAGAGTGAGAAGAAGATGAGACATTTTACCTGGAGGTAAAGTATGGAGATGTGTGTGAGAGAGTGTGAGAAATAAGAACCACATGCATAAGTGTTGAGGAAAGTGAGGATGTACCCTAATCTGACCAAGGAGGTGAAATATTCATCACACATGATAGTAGGAAGCCATTGGAGGAAGGCAAAGTTAGATCATAATTAAATTGTAGCTAATAATGATATCACAATTATATTTATACATGGCACTAAGATACCTTCAAAGGGAGATATAAATATCATCCTAGAGATTATAAGAGGTAAGTGAGGGGTATATCAATCTAAGTATGGAG
Organism: Torreya grandis; assembly: GCA_037957365.1. NCBI lineage: Eukaryota > Viridiplantae > Streptophyta > Pinopsida > Cupressales > Taxaceae > Torreya > Torreya grandis. Next base: position 707,519 of record JARHVA010001932.1, on the reverse strand, counting down.
CAGAACATGTGATGACATAAGAAGTGGATAAATGTAGACAATTGGAGTACCATGCAAACATGCCCCAAAATTGGCATGAAGAGGAATAAAGATCAAGTATGCAAACTTTCCCTGAAGGATAAGATAAGAAAGAAAGTGTGCATAAGGGGAAGGATGGATAGAGGTGTAAAAGAAAAAAAATGTAGAAAACACTTAGTAGATATGGATAAGAATAAGTGGGTTTAGACTTATAGGTGAAAATATTAGAAGAGGATGAAATCAGGGGAGCCTTGTATGATACATACATGAATATGAGTGTTGAATACACTTAATGGAAATGGAAGGACAAGATTATCACAAAACCATGAGAGAGAGAAAATGATAGAAGGATAAGAGTTTAGATAATTAAAAATAAGAATAAGAGAGTGAGGAGGTGATTTGATGATCCAAAGAGGATATATAAGATAAATGTGTTTAATAATATTGCTTAAGAAAAGCAACTGATGAAAGGGAACACCAATGGTCAAGGCAACTAACTAGAAGAGTGGTTCAATGTATCAATCCCATAAGTAAAAAGGGGATTACATTTTAATTACTTTATGAGTATAATGCAGGATCATCCTTTGACCAAAAAAAAAGTTGAGTTAGTTAGGAGAATAATCTAACTTTGTCAGTACTTGGTTGAAAATGCAAAATTTTGAATCTCTCTATATTGTGTAAGAGTCCACTTGTGTAGAATCAAAGGCAGATGAGAGTTATATATAATTTGGTATAAAAATGGGTTAATTTTTTTTTATAACACAAGTAGAAGATGAGAACTAGGTATTGAATGATAATGCACATAAATACTTATGTATCAACATGGCAAAGTGCATAAGAATTGAGAGGTATATGAATGATGTAAATATAAACTATAATATAATCTAGATATCTTAAGGAACTAGAGATAATTAATGTCATGAAGGGAGAATAACTTACAACATGGAGTACATAAGTAATGTGTATATCCTTCTACAAAATTTTTGACAAAGCTAGATCATATAGATCAACCAACCATGTGGACCTATACCACCATTTGATCTAGTTGTGTCATTGAAATGACTACACAAAGGATAAGAGTGATTAAATCTAATCTAGGTTTATTTGATCTAGTAATTATCATAACCACAAGGCTCAAGGTTTGTAAAATGAAATGGTATACTTAGGGTAGGTTGATTGATTGGTGTGAAGCTTACAAAGTACATCTATCAATACCTTCAACACAATAATAGCCATGGATATAAAATGGGATTTAGGACAATACAAAGAGGTTTTTGTTGATGATTTTGTAGATTTTGATAGTGTTGTTGTGAAGGTTTTAGGAGAGAATGTTTGAATTGAGGGCCAATAATTTATCAAAATGTAGAGTTAGATTGAGGGAGAGAAAAAACCTAGAACTATTAGCAAGTCTGTAACTTAAGTGTAGATAAGGGTTATAAAAACTCCATGATGTAAGAGAGTCGATATCCCCTTGTAATTTTGATGAGATAAAAATACCTTTTATTTTATACCATGAAATGTAAAATAGTTTGGATGATCTATTGTGTGACTATGATGGCTACATGGTGAGGCATTCTATCACCAAGACCCCAGTTATGACTTAAATTAACATGATCAGGGAAAATTAATCCCTAATTAAAATTAGATAGCCAAAATTGGTTTTAGTATGCTCAATTGACCCAAATTACATACCAAATTGAATTAATTTATCAATTGGTTTAATATGGTATGGAATTGGGGCCAAACGAGCCCCAATTGGCATTAAATGATTGAAATTGGTTATGACAATTGATTAGCCAAAATTGTATGCCATATTAAAGGAATTAGTTGATTAATTAAATGGGGAATATAATTGGGGCCATTCAAGTGTCAATTTACATTAGATATAAATAATTATTTGTTTTAGGCTATCTTGGCCCCAACTAGACTAAACAAATAACTTGATTGGTTCAATATGGTACATAATTTGGGCTAATTAAGCCCTAATTGACATTAGATATATGTAATTATTTAAACTAGGATTATTTGGCTATAATTATGTACTAGATTGAACTAATAAATTGATTGGTTTAATATGATATACAATTGGGACTAATCAAACCCAGGTTTACATTAGATGGTCAAACATAGTTTCCTTCAGATTAATTGGTCCCAATTTCATACCAGATTAAACTAATTATTTCATTATTATTTTTTATAAAAATTGTTATTATTTTTTTAATGTACAATAAGGATCATTCTATAATATAATTTTTTTGTAGCATCCCCTCCAATGTCCTTAATTCTATCCATAATGAAAGTACCAATGTGGATTAAAAAAATCATCACTTTTCACGTGCATGATCTCACCTTAATGGGGTGGATATTAATCCAGTTGATCGATAATCATTTAAAAATAATGGGTCTTAATTATTTTTATGATTCCTCGATGGGACTTCCCACCCATTTTTGCTTTATGAGTCTCTACCCAAGCCAAAAGCTTCATCTTTCTTGGTTTGAATCTGCATTCTCAATACCCATTGGTGGTGATAGGTATTGATTAGAACCAATGTCATATAAGGAGGTCCATGAGTAAATGAAAGTTTGGAAGAAGCTCAAAAATGGGGGACTCATAAAATTTATGGAATGGGTCATTAAGCGTAATGCTAAGATTTCTTGAGACTTCATGGTAGCTTAGACAAATCAAAAGGTTTCCATGTATGGCATCACCATTAATGTCTCAAAGGAGTTCATCATTAATGCCACTAACATGTCATACATAGGTGCCAAGGAATTCAAGGACCAATCAAAAAAGAAATAATCCCTGTAATGGTTCTTCAGAACAAACAATTTTGTGTAGACAAAAAAAAGGTTTCCCACAGGATGACCTCCCACATTACTAGCTAAAAATTTGATTTTAGATTATGTGATATATGATGATATAAGGTAAATATATAATAATATTTTCCCACCATTTTCTACTTATCAATCATTTCATTAGGTATAAAATTAATCTTCCCTATTTCTTGATTAAGTCCCTAGAGAACATTGTCCTGCTTCACCAAGTAAATGATACCAATCTCATCTTGCATCAAGGTATGATCCTCTTCCTTATTAAGCATGTGAGGTTCCCCCTAGGGGTTCCTCTTCTAGGGAGTACTCCCTGAAAAAGGATCCTACTAAGGGATCCTACTAGTATTCTAACTACACCCCCCAGGATAGCTTATCATACTCCCCCTAGATGATCTACCCCTCCAAAACTAAAACCTTTTGAAATAGGGACTCATAAAAAATCATCCCAAAAAGGGAACATTGTAGTTACAAAGGATATAAAAATAAACAAATAGATGTAGGAAAACTTTAACTCAAAAGTGCAACAAGCATGTTTTACCCTAGCCAAACTCATCTAGGATTAGAATGCATTACATAGACAAGCTAAAGCAACTATTCAGGTCTTTATTCACTCTGTTCAACCCCCACAGTCCCATGCTATAATTTCACCTAAGGTTTTAAAATCTCCCTAGGGATCCCCCAAGGGAGTTGACCCCAAACAATCTCCCACACAGGGAAAAGGTAAAAAGTAACCCAAAATGATCCACCCTGATAATGTGACTAAAGGCCTTAGAAACCACAATCAAGCCAAAGTTTTAAACAAGAAATTTGCCATCCTAGCAAAGGACATTGCTGAATTTGATGACCCTTAGGAGGGACCTTCCTCCTAGTTTTGCTATGTTTTTTTTAATTTTTGCTCTAAGTATTGTTTTATGTTTTTTGGTTTCTCGGCCCTAGCTGGCATGTTTAAACTTTTGTAATCCAATCTTGTGGTTCTAGGTCCTTGTAAAACCTAAATTTTACCATATAAAATAAAAAATATATTATTATAAATTTACTTTTTAATTAATTTTATATGAATTGGATGAATATGATGAGTTTTTTTAACAATTGAAGAAATATTTTTCTTGCAACACATTGTCACCAAGGTATTTTTAAAGTAATGAAATATATTTTGAAGTGTCTAATTTTAGGCAAATATTTTTGTATTGAAAACTATGAAATGTATGTATGGTAGTTGGATTATAAGGGAAACATAGAATTTAATAATAATATATGTATGTTTTAGTGAATTTAATAACTTTATGGACATTTTTTAGGAATTTTTGGTAAATATTTTTCAAAAATATTTTTATTAGTGAAACTCAAATTTTGATTTTTTAAAAAAAAACACCAATTGGTAAAATAATAGCCCCTAAAAACACCCTAATCGTCACTTCATATTCATGACTATGTTGACCCAAATTAAGATGATTATTCTACTACCATGCATATCACATGTTCATAATTTATAATTTCTACATGCCAAAAAACATATATAATATCCACTATAAAAACACATAAATTTACTGAAATGTAATTTTTCACTTCTTTTAGACATTATTTTATACGACCATCAAAATCATGTGTATAACTTATTTATATTAGATATTATATTATCAATTACTTCCCTGGACCAAGATAATATATTTTACCTTATTTTAGATTAATTATATTTAATTATTGTTATTATTTGTAAACTATGGGTTTTAAAAGATCCCAGTCTATTTTGTGAAAGCATAAAAGATAGAGTAAGACAAAAACAACACAAAATAGACAATAAATAGTCCCTAAGCCAAAAATCCAAAAATACAACCAAGCATTGGCATAAAAAATCACCACATATCATTATGTCATCAACATGAGTGCCAAAACATATAAAGAATAAATCAAATGGCCAATGAGATCACACAGGGTTTCAACTACCTTCTAATCTTCCTTTAGTGCTTAGAGATGATTTTTGAAAGAAGATTCTTCAGATATCTTTGCCTTTACTTCCCACTTCCTTTTATTTCTTATTTTCCTCTTATTGGGGCCTTCCTACGTGTCCTTCTCCTTATTATTATTGAGTTTATCCTCTAGGTTTTTAATGCTCATACTCCATTTTTTGATGGTAGCTTTACTAATATAAATCACATGTTCTACTTTCCCTTTCACTATTTGCACATCTTTCTCCAATCTCTCCAACTTGTTGCTACTATTTTACATGTATAACTTGATTTTACATATGGATTTCAATATATCCCAATGTATAATTTATTTATCACATTCCATTTTGTTTGTGGTCTTCTCCTTGGCAATCTTCACTTGCATGTATATAAATCCTTTTTAACTTTTTTGTTTCTATTAAACAACCCTTTCATAATATTTATTCAAATTCTGAGGGATTTCTCTATTTTTTAATTATTTCAACTTGGTCAACCTCCATCCCTTTATTTTTAATCTCTTTTGGCCTAGGGGTGGATTTATTTGACTCAAAGTTGTCTCCTTCCAAGTCTAGATCATTGAAATAAGAAGAATGAAGGTTTGCTAGAATGGGAGAACTTTTGAATATTCAGATTTAGTATGATATGTCTAAATTAATAAAATCTGGATACTATAATTATATTTTCAATTACTTTTTACTATTTATGTAAAGTACTAAGAATAATTGGTTACTTATCTTGGCACTAATTTGTTCTAGCATGAGATTGTGTGTAGGTGGAAGAAAGGACTAAAATTAGATCTAGAGCTGCTTAGCTCTAGGAATTGAATTTCTGAATATTCATGGATGAGTCTGTCAACCTTTACAAACTTGTTCTATATGAATGTGTTTAATAATTATGGATGTGTACTAAAAAAAATTCTCCATTTTTCTAGTACAGATTGTTATGCCTTCTTGAAATCCATTATATTGTGTAATATCAGAAGCTTGATATGTGCAAAACTCTATAAAATCTATCTACTTAACTTATAAACACTAGCTCCAACTTTGAGACTAGGTTTGGGAATTATAAATGGGAATAAATATGGGTTTATATTACCCCAACCAACCCCTACTAAGTGGTTGGACACTTCATATGTATCTAATACTATCAAGAGGGTTCAAACCATATGTAGTTCTCTTGGTTAGGTGTATGTCTACAATGGTGATATTTTATTATTGATTCAACCTATAATCTATATTTAACACTTTAAAAATGGAAAAAATGACTTAGACTAGGTTATTTATACTTTGATATGGCATGATCCTTGTGACTAATTTTTTATTTGGGAGATTTAGGGTAGTCCTTGTCAATGTGCATTTGATATAATAGGTTTGATTATTTCATGGTTGATTATTTTTATATAAGTAACATGCTTATATATTGTTAATAATTAGATGAATTTTGTTAATGTTTGATTCCATTGACATACTAAATGTATGGGTAGACCCATAAATATTATTTAAATTTGGAAAATGACCATTACTCGGCACACACAAAATTTCTACAAAGGTGGATAGTTTGAAAAATATGGATCGATATGAATATGAGTGAAAGGTTTAAAAAAATAAAAATAATGATCTAATGATTATGAGAGAGTATGAGTAAGATAATAAGTAGATTAATCATATGTTAGGGACTTCCTATAGGTTATTAATATCAAATCAAGAATGTTGAGCCCATAGAAAGAAAGTGTATAAGAGATAAAGGTGTGCAAGATCCGTGTGTGTATGTAGAAATAATTCAAGGTAAATATAGGTTAATAATAACATTTTAAAAGTGTCTAATACTATATTTTAATGTCTAAAAATGCCCTCTTTTATTATAATATTAAAAAAACTAATGTAAAAGGATAAATATTTTTTAGATTAGATTGTAAGCACACTTTATCTTTGGGAGAAGGATCCAAGTGTGTAGTTTGCTCAATTAAAACCTAAAATTTAACATGCAATATTAAATATCCATATATGATATGAAAACTAAAATAGATTATCTCAATGAAACAATTTAAATTTGAAGAGAAAGGAAGGAATACACTTGTATGTGGATTAATCATGTTTCCCTTTGAAGTGTTGGAGATTGGGGTAATTATGCCCCAAATGGAAATATTCATGTGGGGTAATTATTCCCCAATGAAAGTGCCTTTGTTCATATTATGGGCTGTGAAAATAAATGCCCCAACCTTCATGAATAAGGAGTAGTGTTAGGCGATTGTCCAACACAACCTCAAGTACACTCCTTGTTTAACTAATCTTAAAGTTAAATATGGAAGATGGAGCCAAGTACTAAGCTCATATGCAATGCCTTCAGAACCAACTTGAAAATATAAAAGCTCATGCATAAAAATTATTCATGCACCATAATCTGATCAAATGTCCCAGTATAACATACAATGCCATAAATATATATGTCATTTTGTCCTTGATATGATGAATATGATAATCTGTCACTTATGTACCTATATACAATTTTACATATGCATTTCATATTCCCTCAATTATGTTCTAATATGTAAATAGGTCCCATATTATAAACCAAACTAATGATATGAAAAAATTTGAACCCTCTAAATCATGTAGTTTGTCACAAATTTTGAATTATTTATGTATGTATACTTGTGTTTCTATAACAATCGCATTAATATGCCCAATTTTCAGGTGATAAATGCATCTTGTGAATTAAACATCTCAAAAGAAAAGAGTTAAATACAAAATGGTATATATAAATATGTAAGCATGTAAAGCATATACTAACATGTAGAGAATATGTCTTCATATTATGACTATATCATAGAAGATTATATGAAACATGTATCCTAAGGAATAAAATTGTCATCCCAATATACATATAACAATTAGGCCTATATTAATAATCATCACGTATATAAATAGTGAATAGTAACCTATGCAAAAAGGTACATGATATGAATCATGACACCACACACAATTAGAAAGGTGTGTGATATGGATCATGGAAATATAATCTCAACATAGGATATTTGAAATATCCAATCATAATAAAAAAAAATCCATGGACATGACACACAAAATAAAAAACATGCAATAACACTCAATGTCACATAAAGAAAGAGCCACACACAAAAAAAATCATACAATGATACACTCAATACATCAATGTCATGTACTAAGGTAATATTCACACAAAATTATCAATCAATGATACACTATGAACAATTAATTCAACACAAAAATGGAAGGGACATATAAAAAATAAGTCATGCCATAACACATTAAAACTAGCAATGTCATATGCTAAGGCAAGATCCACACAAAGAAAGTGTCATATAATGATAAACTCAATCAAGTCATGTCATAAAATAGGGAAATATAGACATAAATCATAATAAATTATCAGTCAATATGAAATTAAATAATAATAATAATAATAAAGCATAGAATAAATCAAACTAGTATGTGCTATAAATCCATGTCAATGTCACAACATAGTAAAATAACATATCCATGAAATGTATAACTATAAATAAAATAATTAAGATAAATACATATATAATAAATCAATGTAGATCAACATGGTAAATGGAAAGGTCATAAAAATATATAACTTGTAACAATGTAACCTATAAAATTAGATGCCCCTAGCATTGGCATGGCTTGGGTATAGAAATGTCTTGATTTTATACATTCATGTATCATGTACAACTTGTATATCTTAAATTTCACTCACATAGACCATGAAATTCATATGAATATGGAAAATGATATGTAATCTACCAAACATGTGATAAATAATATATTTTAATGTAGTAACTTGAAAAACAGGTTACACTTAGATCCTATTTTTTTTAATATTTTAATTTTTTTTACATTTTTTTAATTCGTTAATTGATAACCAACCATTATATAAAAAATATTATCACATGTGGGTATTATATAAAAAAAAATTAATTGTCACCTTTCATAATAAAATAATGTCATATATATCTATATCTAAATCTTAGAGGTAATCTTGTGTTGTCACATATCCATCATTATCGTCATGACTCACATGATCTTGTGTATGATGAGTAACCCTAGTGAGTGTGGTATCCTATGTAATCCATTTTATATTATAAAAATGTGATAGTACTCACTATTAAGCACATGTATGTGTCTATAATAATAGTTTAGGACATGACATATTGGATGCTAGTTTTTATGAGTAATAAAAAAACATCTCATGTAATGGGTTTTGAATAAATCTTCATCTATGAGGTTAAACTACCTTCCTATTAATTGTTTACATAGAATGAACATAAATAAGTTGTACAACTAACTATGGTGGTGATAGGGGTGGAGGATGAAATGCCGTTGGATAAAAAGGATACTCATATGGGATCCTAGGAAATAGAACCATCCTATTTCCATATTTATACTTCACACATATATGTATTGAAAATGGTACTACTCGGAGCTTATGTATCCATGGAATTATTAACATTCCAAATTCCCATATACTCTATATAAAAATAATAGAGTAAAAAATATAGTAGGACCTACCCTAAGTGGTAAAATAATACTCCCTAAATTTATTTGTATCTTTACTTTGAATCCTTTAATTGTCTTGGTTGTATTCATAAACACCTCATGTTTATATCAAATACTAGTGTCATGGTGAAATTTTTTTCACTTAAACCATTGTATATCATGACATTGTGTATAGGTTGTAAATCAATGTAGGCATGTATAAAAAATTATTAATCTTAGGTCATTTTACAAATGTTATTATAAGTGTACCAATAATACCATCTAATGGATACCCATATGTTGACAAAGGAGGCTATGTATTGTAAGTTATATGCACTTTATAATTATCTTTAGTTTATATTGTTGCGTAAATTAGAAATGAATCATAAATGATTTTAAATTTTTCATTCCCATTATGTTGTGGTCCTAAATCATTTATAAGATGAAATATTTGGGGCTAATGGATTATGAATAATGTATGAGAATCAGTCAAATGAATTTATCTAAAAACAACTTGCTCTAATTATAACACCTTATCTTAAATATTTATAACAATTTACATGAGGGATTGTACAATATGTGTAGATGATGATATTAAATTAATATCAATCATATTATTTAAATATTTTTTTGTGTATATATGGGCATTGAAATCTAGGTCAAACCTTGTGTTTCCTCCACACCTTAGGTGGGAATCAAGTATAACCATAGGTGTAAAAAAAATAATAGTATCAATGGTAATAGTAGTATAAATGAAAATTTTAGAGTCAATACCTGTAAAGTTTTATGAATATCATTAAATGGGTCATGTTGTTCCTCAAATGTGCCAATATTTTTTTAATTTTATGTTTTTAGCTTCTAGGATTACCTTTAAGACTTACTCCAATTCATCGAGTTTCTAATGAATTTGATTTTAAAAGGAATCTAAGATTAAACTTGATTAGGATATACCCCATAAAGTTCATCAAGATGGAGTATATATTGGTATTCATTGGTATTTATTAGTATTTTCTAGATCAGGCATTTTGTCATTGATAATGTGGTCTTGTACTCATACATGCTTATTATTAAATTTGGATCAAAAAAAGAAGAAGAATATGGAATGTGAATTTCATTTATTTTATCCATTTGATATGAATAAAATAAATCTGATTATGTTCAAGTTCAACATCACTTAACCTAGAAATTATCTTTATAATGACAAGTGATGAGCTAGCATTCTTAGATATCATAGAATAATATCATGAAAATTTGCAGAAGGCTAGGGCCAAGGTGAAAAAGATTAATTTTATTAATGTAGGGGGAAATAAAATAATATTTTAAACCTTGTTATTTTTAAACCTTAAGAAATAATGATGAAACCTTAAATGAAAACCTAGGGTTTGACATGCTTAATGTAAGAAACAAGTTCAACAATATATTTTACCTTATTTTGGATTAATTATCTAAACAAGATATAACTTTTAGATATTCATATTTTATAAGTTATGTCTAAATTAATAAAATATGAATTTTATAATAATATGTTAAATTACACTTTACTATTCACATAAATTAATAATAATATTAGGGTACTCAACTTATTATTGTTTTTTTCTAGTCTGGGACTATGTGCAGGTGGAAGAAAAGATTGAAAAAAGGGCTTAAATGAAGAATTTTAAATCTTGATAGAGGTATCTCGAAAACATTTGATCCATTATTTATGAATAGATCACTGCATCTACTTGAAAACTACCATCTTGTGCAATATTAGAATCTTGACATGTGTGTAAGTTAAAAAAATATCTCTTTCACTTTAAAACTAAATCTCTACTTTTGACACTAAGCTTTGGATTTAAAAGGGGGAATATATATGGGTTGAGTTGACCTTAACCATCCCCCACTAAGTGGTTGATCATGGTCTATGTCTTCCATATTCTGAAGGGGAATCAAAGTGCATGTAGTTAGGTGTATGTGTGAAATGGTGATCCTTTAGTATGGATGTAACCTATGAATTGACTTAGGTGTTTTAGACTTGGCTAGGGCCTACTACTTGTGACTAATTTAGAATTTGGGAGTTTTAAGGCAGTCCTTCTCAATGCACACGTGATTTAAGAGGATTTATTAGTACTTTATTGATGATTTATAGATATGGAAGAGGAATATACTATTTTTTATAAATAGATGACTATTTAGGTAACGTATCATGTCAATGACATGCAAAAAGTATGGAGTGAACCATGAAGATGATATAAATTTGGAAAATAATTATTTATTAGCACACATATAAGTTCAACATAGGTGGATGGTTTTAGAAATCCTAATTGATTTGAGTATGACCAGAGGTGTCCAAAAATATATAAAAAGTGATATGATCATCAAGAGATAGTCCTATTCATATAATAAATAGATTAGGCATAGACTAGGGAATTATTATAGGTGACTTATAGAAAATTGGTAATGTTGAGCCCATGGAAGAAAAGTGGATAGGATATAGTTCTATACTTCAAGGTAAATATAGGTCTATAATGACAGTATTAATTTTATAATATAGGTTTTAGTGTCTAAACAATCATAGACATACTTATTTAAATAGAAATATAAGGGATACAACTAGCTCCACCTAGATTGGATGAAATTTCTAATTATTCTATACTATGAAAATATTGAAAATAGTGAATAAATAAATAATATAACTACTTTAAAACATTACGTTTGAAATTTTCTCATTTAATACTTATCCACATAAAGTGTATTTTTCACTTTATTTAGTACTTAAAAATTAAATAGATTGTATTGGATTTTTTAATAAATAATGTTCAACATAAATATATGCACTTTAATTATCTCATTAAATTATAATTCAAAAATTTAAAATAGTATCTATTTACTTTACTTCATACACTTTATTAATACATTTCTAATTTTTTATATATAATTTACAGTATATATTTAAATTTTTTTAAAAATTCATAATTTTATGTATCAATACAATTATTAATAGATATGTCAGTATATATTATTATGTGGATTTTGAAGGGTAAAATTTTTCCACCTAATCAATGTGTTGATCACTTACATCGAATGGAGTGGTTAGAGTTTACATTTGCTAAGAGCACTTCATATTTGTTTTATTGATAAAATATTTGTGGCATAAATTGTTAAGGAATAGAAACATGCTACACATGGTTTTTAGTAGACTAATGAATCAAATATGTAACTCTATTAAGTATAACTAATCTAAAAGTAAACACGTTACTACAATAAAAATATGAATTACTTGGATGTATGCTAACCTCAATTTTTTTCAGTTTTACCTTTATTACATTATCAGAGATCACAAAAAAAAATTTAATAAAGAATTTTTTCATAACAATTGTGATGATTTTATATAAAAATAGGAATATATATTACAAAAATTAACTTAATCCAAAACATAATGCAAGGATTAGCCACTACATGGCATTTTTTAATTAATGTTTCCCTAGTCCCCGAAGTCATAAACTTTTGAAATTTGAATTTTTTTTTTTAAACATTAGGGTTGATGTTAAATTTTCAATGCTTAATTTATAATGCAATTTTGTCCAATATTTTGATATAAAATTAGATACAATGAAATTAATGTAAGTTCAAAACAAAAATATAGCACCCAATGACTTATCAAAACTTTTTGAGGTTTAAGAATGATAAGAGAGGGGGAAATCATAGTTTGAAAACACAACTATTAGTTTTTGTTTAATTTTTCATAAAAATTTTAAGTTATCTTATATATATAGGTATTTATCCAAGATCTTCCAACATAAGCATAATATGGGAGACCAAAATAAACTACAAGAGGTAAAATAAAATGGAAATGGAAAGATAAAGTGAACCAACTAAAATATGAGAACCATAGAAAGAGAACTACATGTTGATATATATGAATAAGATTATGAATGGATGGTAAGTAACTTTCACTATTTATTTATTTTTATTTTTTGAATTTATTTTTTAATGTGATACAATATAAATATCTATATTATAGTTGGGAATTTATTTCATTTTTAGTTGTCTAGTTTTAAATAAAAAATTTTAGGATGCAATTTTTTATTTTGTTACTAATTATTTATATTATTGTTTTTTATATTTACTAGTTTTGGTGGGATCCTTACATTATACACTTTTTACCATAGATCCAAATAGTATGGGACATAATTGAGGGCCCACATCCCCAAGTGATCATCTATCACAAGTACTAAAATTACTAACAATGGCCATAACCTGCTCAAAAATACCAACAAATGGCCATAACTAGCCCGAGAATACCAATAACTAGCCACAATAAGCCTCTGATACCATATTGAGATTTGAACTTAGGTGGTGCTTGTAGAAACCAAGTCACTTTACCAACTCACCCACATCTTATCGATTATTAATTATTAATTATTATTATTAATAGGATGAGGCTCTTATTTTATTTATTTTATAGAACCATTTAAAAATACTAAATATGTTGGATCATGTCTCTTTTATACCAAAAAATAAGTCTATGGATGACATACAAATATATGATAACCATCACTCTCTACCAAATAATGAATATGAACCCTCACTACCCTTTATGGTTCCCACAATTACACATAAGTTGAATGGGGGCAAAACAACGTACTTATTTGGTTGAATGATCATGGTGATGTGTGTAAAGATAAAGGAGGTAATGATTTTCAGTCTCACTTGAGAAAAGTGGTTAGGCATATATCCAATCATAATGAGTTAATCCATGTATATTGGATAGATTTTCCCCAAGAGAAAAAAAACATTGCTTATGATAGAATGGCATCATTTTATGGGAAATCCATCTTAAATAAAATGATACTCCAAAAAATGGGAAATACCCTTAGGAGGTCAAGGAACGTGGCATATAGAAAAATCAAGTAAAAACCTAAAGAACCATGGAATAATCTCTATACAAATCATTAGACAAAGGTAAGATGGAAAAAATGATTAAAAAGTGGATAATAATCAATAAGAATATGTAAAAAAATGAAATAAAATATGTCTATTGAAAGGAAAAAATTAAAAGGATTGTAAAGAATCTAGATTCACATCACACATGGAAAAAATGCCTAAAAGGAGTCTCAACCAATTTTGTAACTTGTATCATGTCATATATTTGTATTTATTTTGTTTATGTATTTTTTTATTCTAGTTGTGTAGTCTAATATTTATTTTTAATAATTGTTTAATACAAGGTATTTTGAGTGCATGCCCATAGAGAAGGAAAATATTTTCATCAAAATGAAAATTTTCATAAAAACATGTGAAGGTTTTTATATATAAATTGTACTCATATTTTTTTATTGGTTTATTCATAATGGTTAATAAAAAATGGTTTCCTATTTACAATTAAAAAAACATAGAATGTATGGCACCCCAAAAGTCCATATTGAAGTGTTAATGACAGAAGGTTTGGAAAACCTTATGAAATTCATTGGCAAAAAAAAAGGACTATGAGTAATTAATAATTTATTAATTTATTATATTTTATACTTCACATGTCAAAAAATTAAAATAATTAAATTTTAAATATTAAATTTGGAAAAAATATAGTATACACTTTTATCAAATCCATGTGTTGTAGGTAATGAGTTGCATCTAAAAAAGTTTAATCAAAAAGAAGATTCTGTTTAGATCATAGTGATTCCAACAATGGTAATGATGATTATGATGATGGAAATGTTAGTGACTATGATCAACATGATGTGGAGGATGATGATAATTCAAACTAGAACCTTAAACAATGTTTTTTATGAATTTAATAATAATAAGAGATTTATAGTGACTAAAACTTTATTTGATGTTGATGTTTAGTAAGTGTTGATTAATTAATAACAATAAATTATGATCACTATATATTATTATTATTATTATTATTATTATTATTCATTGGTTTTAAACACCATTTGATTGTTATGAAAAAAAAATGTATATGTAATTTATGGATTGTAGTTATTATTATTTATTTTAAATAAATAAATTCCTTTACTAATATTGTATTAATGAAAAATTACCGATGAGTTATTTAAATTTTCATCATTTTCATTAATATAGTTTTCACCATTTTTAAATGAAAATAGAAATAACAAGCATATTTATTATGTAATTAATAAATTAAAAAAAAATTAACATAAAAATATGACATCAAACTACATTATATATTTTCTATTTTTTTATTGTATGATGCAATGGGCATCAAACACACCCTCACATCGATGCAAATATGAATTATGTAAAAACTAATGAAAAATCCAATGTATTTATTTCATCAAAAAAATTAAATTCAAATAAATGTGATTACAAATTTCATGCATATTTTTTTAGTTGGGCTACAAATGAAAATATGATTGATATAACAAATTTTATATTAGCTCAAATTGTTTTCATTTTTATAAGAAAAATATGGTTTATTTATATGTTATTTTTTGTTTTGCATCACCTAAGTTGATGTAAAGAGCATCAGATAAACATTTTTGTCCAAGATGGAAAAAAATTATACATAAAAAACATGTTATTTTGACACTAATATTAATGTTAAATCATCAAAAAAATTATTGATAATGATAAATTTTGACAAAAATATTCTACTTTGAATCTTATAAACTATCTTGGATTGGTTCTACACCCTCCTATCAGGCTTAGTACACTCATCCACTTCTTGGCCAATAACGTATCAACTCAATTTTCAATCTATATTAACCAAAAAGTCACATTTTCATAATTTACTATATTAAACAAGAACTTAATTAGAATTCACTTAAGTTAAAAATAATGATTACAAATCTGACTCACCAATTACCTAAAACTGAATTTTAGTTTATATTCTTTAAAATTTTACTTCAATCTATTATGGACAAAGTGATTTTAAACACATACCAATCTTTTCATTAACTTTGTCATGCAATTAGAAAATTTGAGATTAATATTTTAAAGGACAACATGATTAAATATGGGACTAATTACCATATCTCTAGTGGAGCTTAATATCAATGTAATTTAGCATTCCAATGTAATGCTAATGATAGTGCTTTTTAACCTAATAATGAGACCAATAATGCAGTTAATGTGGTAGATCAACCAATTGATAGGTTTGTCCTTTCACAAAAAAAGGAGGGAAGGCAATCTACATCATTATCCAAGATTTATCAAATGGTTTTTAAATGATTATTTGAATGTAATATGAAATATTTACCACCATATAAATAATGGCACTCATCTATACCTTTTTTCTTGCAACCAATATGCTAATGTATGCTAAGATTATCATAAAAGTTAAGGTCATTCTAAAAATAGATGCATAACTTTGAATCATAAGATACAAGACATATTTGATAGCAACTAAATGCATGTAAAGGATCGTAATAATTCTTTGAATGAATTAGTGGCTCAAAAAAATCAATGTTTGATTTTTTTTATCAACCCTCATGTAATTCATCTTACTTAAAGTAAAAACCAATATAATGTCCATATGATAGCTCAAAAATAAAATCCACTAATTTATAATGCTCATATTTTAGACAAATTCATAGGTGTTCAATGACACACGTAGGGATATTCATTTCATTATGGTCTGTGACCACAAAATCTCATATGGTGATTATAATAATGGACCACTACTTAAAGGAAATTTCATAGATACAAATTTGAGGTTAAAAGGCATTATGGTCGATTTTGGTTTAATTATTAACATGTGCACAATGTAATTTATTAAAAATTGTGGATATACATTTAAATATTTAGATGATGAAACCATATTTATTAAAGGATATGATGGTCTTACTTACACACCACTTGGAGCTATCACATTACCCTATCACCATAGGTCTTAAGACCATTCTAATGTGATTTCAAGTAGTAAATTAGATAATGGGACATATGATGTATTACATGAATGCCCATGGATTAATAAATTGAAATAAAAATAAATCCCATCAAAATTACACTCAGGCTTAAAAGTTTGAATTATAATAAAATAATCACTATTCAAGGCATTCCTTATGAATCACCAATACAAGTTAAACATGTGGTGTTACCTATAAAATTAATAAAAAAACATATCATAGAAACTCAAACAACTACATATAAATATAAATTACCTAATCATCCATGCACTATGGTAATATTATCATAAACTCTTATGAATATTTAAGACAAAACACCTATCAAGGATATAATAATTTAAAAAACCATTGTGATTAATAAATGTGCTCATTTACAATATTATACTATTGTTATTGTATCTACTTGTAATGATAATAATTACAATGATAGTGATTATAGATATTGTAAACCCATGATTATATTGATGATAATACTAGTTATGATGGTGCATTAGCCTTATTGAGTTCATATCCCTTTAGTCATTTATATCATGATCATTAAAATGATTTTTTTAATGCATAGTATTGTCATATAGATGGTTTTATTGGTTAAAATTACTTACTCACCCCATGTGCCTAAACTAATAATGTATTTTACATAACTTTTTTCATTTACTTTCATCTTTTCATTTTTTTTATAGTATTATATTTCTTTCTTTTTTCATGTATGACTTTTGGGTTCATTATGGTTCCTTCTAGCCTCCTTATGTATTGTTTTTCCCTCTCATGTCTTTCATTTTCTCTAGCTTATTTTAATTTTGACATTTATCTTGATAGAATTTTAGAGTTATCTTATTTTATATATTCAATTATTTGGTGTTTTCTTTTTCCTTTTTTATATATCATTATTCTAGACATTTCACTTATGTTGATTGTGTTTTTTAATCACCCTCAACCCTTACTTTTGATTATTTCTTACCCATTCTAAAAAAATATGTGGGCTTCCCCATGATGAAAACTCATACATATTAAGGATGTCCACCCTAATGTGCACATAGTTTTGAGGAAAGTTTTAGGTTAGTAGCAATATTTAGACACATAAATTAACATTTATTATTAAAATGGTGCACTTGTTGTGAATAAGGAATACATAGAGGGGAGGTTAGTTTAGTGTTAGTGCAATAAAACAAAATCAAAATAGCACACTAAACACTTAACACCTCTAGCCTAAACACTAAGGGGAACATAGATAAAAACAATACAATTGAAAACACAACTAGAACACAAAATAAATCATTTGTTTACCTTCCTTGGAGCTCCAAAATGGCTTGTTGAATTGGCTTGCTTGGTCTTGTACATCAAGAAGTCTTTATCAATGAAACTCCATTTGTTCCTTCTCTCTTTGGAACTTTAGATTGCCTAGTTGGCTTATGAATTTTTCCCGGTAGTATTTATAAAAGAGCTTAAGAAGGAAATCTTGCATAATAACACTACACTATCAAATCTTAGAGATCAATAGGTATGGACTTGTATTTATAGCCTCTAAAAGTTAACCCTCACCTAAGGTGAGTTACGATTGAGTTTAAACATATAATGGGTTCAAAATAACCCTAGGTGAGTTGAGGATAACTCAAATTGAGTTAAAATTTATATGTAATTATGATTTTCAATTACTAGGCATGGCTCTCAAATTACATATTTTGAGATATTTTGAAAGAGCTTGATGACTCATAAAGGCAATGATGAAAAGGATTGATATTTTGACTTTTGGAATTTATATTTTTAGATATTCATTAATTATAAATGGATTAATTAGATAAGAATGTAATTTTTTATGATTAGTTGATTTATTTTTATTAGCATTTTAGCTCTTTTAAGATTTGATCAAGTACCTCGCTTAATGGGTCCATAGGCCAAACTGCTAGTTGTTAGGTTGTAAGGTGATTAGGGATGAATTTGTGAGAGGTTTTTATTATGTATAGTATAATACCCTAAAAATGGGATGACTCAATAGGATTATGAGTATTTATGGATGATACATGATTGAAATTGGGACATTCAGTGATTTCTAGGCTTAATTTGCAATGTTTGGTAGAAATCAGTCTGAAGTCCAGTCAGGATCTAGTTGTGGCCAAAATTGGGTGTCTATATTTTTCCCCTATTTGGAAATGCATTTCAAGTTATAGACACAATAACATATCTCAAATAATTAAAAGGTCATGTATGCCTAATTCACCAAAAGGTGATGGATAAGCCTAGATGCCCCTTTGAAGGAGTAATTGGCAAAGAAGGTCAGTTATTGGTCCCTCAAAAGAAGGAAATAATGGGACCAAAAGGTAAAATGGGTTAGAAAAGACTTATTTTCACATAGGAAATTATAATTAGTGGCATAGTTAAATGTTCTAGTTGGGCACATAAAAAGGATAATTTTTCCAAAAGTGGTTATAATCATCGACATATCAAGGTAAAATGATAATGATTTACCAAAAGGTAGTTATAATAATTATAAAAAGGAAAAGAATGATTTTCCAAAAGGTCGTTAGAATCATTTGAAAAATGAAAACATGCCCCATTGGGTGGATAGAGATAATGATTTCCCAAAGGTGGTTATAATCATTAACATCCAGATAAATTGAAACACAATGATTTGCCCAAAGGTGGTTATAATCATTAGTATGGAAGTTTGGATTAAAATATAATTATTTACCCAAATTCCATGATAATTAGTGGCATTGTATGTGGGATAAAATGAAAAATTTGAAAAGGGGGATTATGTACTAAATCCATACTCATGAAGTAAGAGAAAGTTAGTACAAAGGAGAAAGATGAATTTAGGAAACCTTTTAGTATGGAGATACACATCTAAATAGCAAGGATTAAACTTATTTCATGATTTAATTAATTTGTGTGTGGGAAATAGTTTGGATAGATTGGGAACTTTTTAGGTGACCAAGGAAAAGTACCACAACCTCATTACTTATAATATTTACTGACTTGATTTTTATTATATCATGTGACAATATGCATCATGATATAAAAAAATAAGATACTTTAGATTTAATATACATTAGGACTAAAACACGATATAATAAATAATTAAAAATAATGCACTAATGATAAAAACATGATGACAATATTAATGCATGAATATGGATGGGCTTAAGTATAATGCGCAAGGAATCACCTAATGAACATAGATATATTAAGTCAAGGCACAAAAATTAAAGAAATAAAATAGGCAAATGAACAAATAAGTAGAAAGACAAAACACCAATAAACAAAAATCGCATTGAAATACTAAGAAATAAAAATAAATACACAACAAAACAAAATAATAAGAAAAAATTAACAAACATAAACAATAATTAATCATAATGTTAGTGTAAACAAAAAACAAATTATTCATATATGTGTAATATAGGTGTTACTCTTGGTGACAGGGTGACCCCTAAGATAGGAAGTAATGATATAGGTATACTAACACAAGAACAATGTCATAATGTTTCCCCTAGGATATAGGGAATAAATGACATAAAAAAGATGATAGCCATTGCCCCTAGGCTATAGGAGTCAACAAAACAAATAAACAAAGGATGGGGAATAGAAGAAAAGGAAGGGATAGCCAAGATAACTCTTGATACATGAGGTAAGTAGTGATTGCCTACATAATTCCATGGATGCAAGGTCCAATATTAACTTTGGGCCAAATATAGTTCTCTCAGGATATGGGATAGATTAAAAATGATGATAATAAAAACATGGTTGTACTTTAGAGTAAGAATGGGAATGAACTCATAAAATGGAAAGAGCATAAAATGAATCTAAGCTATTTTGTGAATTTAAATACATAATGTGATAAATATAAACTCACAAAATAGCATAAGCCTTAGGCCAACAAAGATGGGAAAACTAAAGGACAAGTAGTTGTGAAATAGTTAGGGGTCCCAAGATACTTAAGGCAAATAAGTGGTCAAAAAAGAAAAGAAGGTGTGGATAAGATAATATAGATACCCCATGTATCCAAGTGTTGCCTACATAATCTATGTAGACTTCAGGTAGATGTAATTCTCCCAAAAATGAGAGGAAAAAGACCAAGGTGGTCTAGAATTAAACTGAACAAAGAAGATGGCCCATCCAAAAAAAATTGATGACTTTATATTTTGCATGGAAATGTTAAGCCAATTATTATGATTTTGTAGTTTTAGGATTTTATAGGTCTTTGACAAATGTTTTTGGAATTTTCAAAGAATCTCAACTTGATTGAGAATTATGAAATATAAAATGGTCCAACTCGTAAAATAATGAGAGTGTGGCTTAAGTTACTCACAAAATGTTCAAAGCGTTCAACTTTAAAATTATTTCAAAATGGTGAGAGTGTGGCTAAGGGGTGACTGAGTTAACCTCAATGTTAATTGAGCATTGCCTACATAGTCCCATTAGGACCTCAATTCATTATAGTTTTACTTTAGGAGTAACAAGTTTTCAAAGTAGGCAAATGGTGCAGTACAACATAGAAATGGCAAGGTGATATGACAACAAATATTAAAGGTGTTGTTCTTGATTTTCCCATATGTAGTTATAATTAGGAAATAAAGACATAGGTAAATGATACTAATTTTTCCAAAGGTGGTTATAATTAGTAACACAGAGTAGGTTATTCATTTTTTGAAAGGCATTTATAATTAGCAACACTCGTAATGAAATGAAATAAGAAATGAAAGATGCAATTACCAAACCACAATCATACTGATATAAAATACTACCTCTATCAATAATACTGAATCAACTACTGAAAGATGATTGAAATACTCTTTTTGAATGTGCCTAAAGAACTAATGTAATAGAACCAAGGTCAAAGGGGTTAGGAGGGAGGATAAAAACAACTTTAGTCAGTAGAGAAGGTATAGAACATTATAAGATATGGTATAAAGGAAGATGAAGATATTATGGTATAATGGAAATGGGCCTCATAGACAATACTTCATGTCTCTTAATCAAAATAATTCTTGAGGTGTATAATGTTCATCAGCTCATCAAGTTCATATCCATATGGTGTAGCGAGCTTGTATGTTCTAGAGCCATAATTTGCAACAATGATATATGGGCCTATCTAATTGGGTTTGAACTTGACCTTCTTCTTCTTCTTCTTGACCATGGTGTTATTTTGGTTTTATTTGAGCATAAGATCCCCAAGATTGAAATCTTTATGTTTAACCCACTAGTTATATTATCCACAAAGACTATTCTAATGTATTTGAAGGCTATTGACAATAACCATGCACTTTTTATCAAGTAACTCTAGCTCTTATAGGTGAGTGACTCAATAATATTCATAATTTAAGATGTGTTTTAATGAGATACACAAAGAATTTAAATCAACCTCAATGGGAATAATGGCCTCAGTTTCATAAACTAGGTAATATAGAGTGGATCCTATTGGAGTGCAATAATTAGTTTAGTATGCCCAAAGGGTGCAAAATATTTGGAGGTGCCAATCATGGCCAACATCATTGAAAATATTTTTAAGGATGTTTATAATGGTACTATTGGATTCCTCTACTTTACCATTACCTTATGGGTAATATGTGGTAGAAAAATGTTGAGTGATTTTATACTCAACACAAAGCATTTTGACATCCTTATTTTTAAATGATCTCCCATTATCAAATATAATTTCAAATAGGATACCATAACAATAGATGAGGTGATTGAATATGAACTTGGAAATATATTTTCTAGTCACATAAGTGAGGGGTATAGATTCAATTTACTTAGTTAAATATTCAATAGCAATAAGGATGTGTTTGTGGTTATTAGATGAGGGAGGGTTAATCCTCCCAATGAGATCAAATCCCCATGTGGCAAATGGGCATGGTATAAACATTGGTTTGAGTGTTTTGGTCAGGGAAATAATTATATTGGCATGCTTTTGACACTTGTTTCACCATTTGGCATAAGTATCTTCATTTAATTCCATAATTGGTTAATAATAACTAGTAAACAAGAATGTTTTAGCTATGATGACCCTACTAGTATGGACTCCACATACTCCTTCATGAATTTCATGTAACACTAATGTTGATTTGCCAAATTTAAACAATGAATTAGAGTTATATCAAATCTATAGAGGTAAAGGGTTGGGCCAAGAAAAGTATAGCATGAGGCTTGATGGGTAAAGGCCTTTTATTGTTTATGTGATAGGTCTAGTGGCATAATATGGTCATCAAGGTAGGTAAAGAGGTTTGAATACCAAATAAGGTTGGGACCAACAATATCATAGATCATTTTTAAATTCAAAGGATCATGAGTAGGTGTTATAATATTTTTGACAAGGAATTGATATTATTTTGCCTTATTTTTGGGATAGATCAAAGAGCTAATGATGGCCATGGCATTCATTGTCCTATTACTAGCACTAGGTATGTGTTCAAATTGTATGTTGTCAACATACTATTTTAGAGTGTCAACCATGGCCTTGTATGGAACTATCTTGTCATCTTTGGTCTAAAAGTGGTTTGTAACTTGATTGATGATTAACTAAGAATCACCATAAATTATGAGATACTAAATATTCCATTATACTACTTGATGAATCCCTATGATGGGTGCTTAATTTTCAGCAATGTTATTAGTACAAAGAAATCTAATATAGAATGATTTAGGGATAAGATGCCCCTATAGTTTAATAAATAATAGGCATGCCCCTAATCCATGTGATGTGAATGATCCATCAAAATATAGCTTCTAGTTCTACTACTCAAAATGTGTTTCAATGATGGTCATGATGGACTCATTTATGAATAAAAAAGTGAGGGGTTCAGTGTCTGCAAGGGGAGTTTCAACAAGCTAATCTAAAATTACTTGTCCCTTTATAGTATTTTGGTTGACATATTCAATCTCAAACTTTCTTAGAAGCATGATCCATTTATCCATACAACCTTGTAAAGCTATCTTGGATAGTAGATACTTGAGCATATTTACTTTGGAAATAACTATGGTCTTATTATTAAGCATGTATTTTCTTAGCTTATAAACTACAAAGAATATAGCTAAACAAGCTTTTTCTATGGGCATGTAGTTGTGTTCATACATGACCAGTGTATGACTTAAATAGTCAATAGCATGTTCTTTTCCATTATCATCATGTTGAGATAGAAGTGCCCTCAAGGCTTTGTGTGTCATAGATAAATACAAAAAAATGGATTTCATAGCATAGATGTTAACAAAATAGGTAGATTAGCAAGATAATCCTTTAGGTGTTGAGAGGATTTATAATAGTATTTATCCCAATAAAATATGACACCCTTATTTAGTAAGTGTGTAAATGGATGGCAATTATTAGATAATTTTGAAATGAAGCATATGATAGATTGAATTTTTCCATACAAAATATGGAACTACTTAAAATTTTAAGGTGGCATCATATCTCTAATATTTCATACTTTGGTAGGGTTAACTTCAATGCCTTGGTGAGAGATGATGAAGCCTAATAGTTTGCCTAAAGTGACACCAAAGACACACTTCTTGGGATTGAACATGACCTTGTATTCACAAATCCTCCAAAATATTCTTTGTAATGTGGATAAATGATCAACATAGGTATTTAATTTATCCAATATTTCATCAACATAGTCTTCAATAATGTCATGCATCATATCATGAAATATGATAGTCATGGCTCTTTGATATGCGAACCCAACATTCTTGAGATTGAATGGCATAACTTGATAACAAAAAATTCCCTATGGGGTGGTGAAAAATATTTTTTATTGGTCTTTTAGCACAATCTAAGTCTAGTTGTATCCTTAAAATCTATCCATAAGTGAAAGCATTTCATACCCCTTTGTGGAGTCAACTATCATATCAATGTTCGATAGAAGAAAGTTGTCTTTTGGGAAGTCCTTATTTATGTCTCTAAAATTAATGTAGATTTTATATCCTTATGGATTCTTAATAATAGACACAACATTTGAGATCCACTCTAAATAATCAATAGGTTAGATGCATCTCCATTCTAAGATTTTTTCCAACTCTTTCATTACTAGTATAACAATACAAGGATGCATCTTATACAATTTTTGCTTCACATGGTTGGCATCAAGATGAAAAACAAGTGGTGCACAACTAAGGTGGGGTCCAAACTTGGTATGTCTAAATAAACCCAAGCAAAGATGTCAAAAATTCCCTAAAAAGGGATGTAAATATTTCGTGTTCCTCCTTAGTGAAGGATGCACCTAATTTGATCCATTTGGGGTATCTGAAATCCTGATGTCAACTTCCATAGTATCATCTATTATGAGAGTCAATCCATCTTCCAATATGGTTAGCAAAGATTTGAATTACCTTGTAATGACAAATTATTCTATTTGGACTAGTTCTTCAAGCTCTCCTAAACAAGATGAATCTAAATCTCCTTATGGTAGGGATGGCCCTTTTACAAATAATATCAAAAATTGTTGTGTAATTTGATCTAAGGCATGTTATTATATAAAACTAAACTTGGATCCAACTTCATTTTCATCATTGGTGGTCTCCTGAGCTTATTTCAAGGAAATTTTAACATCCCCATCTAATGGTTCCTAAAACAGGTTTTCACCAAAAGACTAGCCTTCCTCTTTACTTTTACCCTAGTCAAAAAATACCTCAAAAAGGTTTTCACTTTGGGACCTCAATGTTTTATTCTTATGTATTTGGCTAAGGGTGTTCACTCATTCTCCAAAATAAGATACATGATCTAATTTGATAGAGAACCCTTGTTTGTGGTCTCCCAATGAAACATTGTCTCTTAGGCCTATAAATTCACAAAAGGCCTCATCATTCTCAAACTCATCTACATACACTATGTATTCTTATTGGTTCCAAGCTAAAAGTTGAGGGTGATATAGAGGAAGTGTGTTGTATCAAATAACTAGAGTAATGGTGTAAATTGCATGGGGATTAAATAGGGTCATATTGGTAAGGTCTTCATAAATGCTATGATCAAACTCTATTTTTCTTCTAATATCATCATCACTAGATGTTGGTGTTAGAACACAAATAAGATATGTGGGGTCACCCCGAAGTAGTTTAAATTTGAGACCATAATTTCCTTTATACCAAGTTATATAAATTGGCTCAAAAGTTCCTTGATGATTTAGCCTGAGTCCTCCTCCTTCATAGGCTTGGTTCTCCATGATCCTATTAGGATGGGATATTTAGCATTTTTGTAATAATTTGATAATTTTTCATTGTACAACTAAGATTCATTATTGGCAAATGGGTCCTCTTCTTAACTAGTGGCTAGTGTGAAAATGACAAGAGCTAAACTATGAAGTTTTCCCTTTCCTTTTCATTACCAATCCATGTAAATTGGTTTAGCTTTAGGTCTTTCATAAGACTTAGGGTTCTGCAAAAGTTTGGTAATGTGAAATGTGTCATGGGTTAAATACCCTCCTAGGCCATTAGCTAAGATGATAAAATGATTATAAATTTCCAAAGGAGGCATATGTGAAGATGAATAAATTCTATCTAGGTTTATATAATTGGCCTTGAGCAATTCAACAAGTATTTCTTTATCTTTGTCCTTTTTGGGAATCATATCTAGGCCAAAGTAGTAATTGTAACTTTCATACTTAGCTTCCAGATGTTTGTAAAGTTTATAGGGCTGAAAGTCTCCAATTAATGGTGACCTCCATGCCTAAGTGTGAGAACTTGAAACACTGGTGCATTGTCTAAGGAATTGTACATATTTCATATATCCAAGGTCTACCCAAGAGCAAATTGTAAGATAGGTCTAGGTCTAACATATGGTAAAGTGTATCATGAGTCAAGAGCCCAATGATAAATAACAAACTTATAGTGATTTATGATTCCTACTCTTCATTTTCATGGGCCTTGATTGTAATTATTTATGGCTATAGATCAGCTATTGTGTATATAAAATTCTTTATGATCTTCAGAAACACAATATTTAGCTTGATCCATTGTCTATGAGGACATGTTTGACTTTTTACCAGGCTATAATAACTTTAATATACAATGGATTATTATGGAGAGGGTTGAAGGATGACATATCACTTTGGTCAAAGGTTAGTTGTTGGCCCAGGGTGAGATGTCTGACCAAAGCTTAGAAGTTATTTGGGGTTATGTCATTAGGAACTTGGGATTGACCTAAGAGATCTATTAAGATGTTCTTAGGGAGGTAGACGTATGCAACAAATCCAAGATGGAAATTTGTGTGGGTGTTTTCTAAAGTTATTCCAAAATGTCATATGAATTTTCCTTAATAGTGGTATATGGCATATTCTTATCTAGGATAGTGGGTTGGATTAGTTTTTTGGCATGATATTATGGGCCTAGAATGGTAATATTTGACCATCGAGTTGTGATTGCACAATCAAGATTGGATATAGGACTATTATTTATAGAAAATGATGATGGAGATGGGCCATATAGGATAAGTCTTGATTGATAGTGTACTTGGTTTTGGTCATGATGCAATGATGAGTTATCAGTATAAGGTCCAAAAATAGTAATCCTTATTTTTTATTGTGCTTGTTTATGGTCCTACATCAAGGAAGGATTAATAGCATAGAATGGGTTAATTAGAGTTATTTAGCACTGGTATTAGTCTATTAACACTTGGTCTTCGATTAATTATGATGGTTGAAATGCAACTTTCCATAATATAACCTACAACTTTGGAGTATTCATGTGCAATTATGTAGTAAGTCTATTAGTTGTTGGAATCATTTTGGCCTTGGTTCCTCCCATTAAATTGACATTATTTTTGTTTTTGATGGTTCTACTATTGTTTTCAAGGTTGTTTTTGATATTTTTGTTGTTGTTTATTATTGTTGTTATGCTATGAAAAAGGGTTTTGTTAGATATACAGGTTTTGATTGGACATAGATGCTTTATTATCCAATGTAATATCTCTATTTTCTTACATATTTTTGATGAGGTGTTTGATTTACACACATAGACATAGATTGTGTCTATGAATATGATGGTATTCATAGCAAACATTCTCTCTGTACCAATCTAGATATGGAATAACCTCAAGATAATGCTTCAAAATTGGCCAACTAATCATATTAATGGTAGCTAGCTTACAAAACATGACTTCAATAGGTTCACCAAGGTCACTAAATACTTGAGGAGTGGTTTTCATTTATGGATGAGGGATTTTTAAGGGTGGTAGTTATTGCATTTGTGGAGCTGGTCTAGGTTGTTACAAAGGCTAGGCTTGTTAAATAGGTTATTAATGAGGATTACGCTATATTTGTAACATAATTTGAGTAGACAATATTTGCACCATTTATACATGATGTGACTCAATTACTCCATTTCCCAAAATGTTATTATTACAATTGAATTGCTTGGATTTCTCTTAATTACTATCCTAGGCTAGTGCTAATGCTTGTGCTTAGACTTAGTTTTGGTTCTAACTTTGGCCTATTCCTTGGTTTTGGTTATAATTTGATTTAAAGAGGTTAACTTGGTAACCCCTTTATTAATAAGGGCCTTTTCAATTAGAAAACCTTTCTCAATAATCTCTTTAAAATTATGTGTACATTAAAGCTCCAGATGATAGGATATCTCATTGTGCAAATTTTTAGTGAACACAGTGGCTAATTATTTGTTTGATAAGTTATGGGTGAAGTGACTAACAATTGCTCTCCATCCTTGTAGATATCTTTTAAATATAATAATGATTTTATTATTATACTGAGTCTAATATACTAATGAAATATCATGCTCGAGATTATAAGAAAAATGTTGCATAAATTTGTCTAAGAGGTCATTAAAATTAGATATAAAAATTCTTTGAGAATTTTAAGAAACCATGCTAAATCTTATCCTACCTAGATTTTTAGGAAACAAGAGGAGTACGTAAATTACATTGTAATCCACTGGATGAAAAGTAACAAATAAATTTATCAAATGGGATTTGGGGTCTCCTTTACCCTTGTATTTATGAAATTTTAGTGATTCATAGCTTGGAGGAAAAGGTATTTTTAGATAAATCCATGTTGAATTGGTATGAAATTCACATCATCTAACTTGAATTTCTTTGTCTACTTCTTGGCTTGAATGACAGTAATTACATCCTTCATTTGTTGTAGTTCTTGGGCCCAATAAATTGGATGGTACATTTGGTTGAGGTGGAGGTTGGGTGGTTCAAAGGTTTATTACCTTGACTAGGGTATAATAAAGGTATAGTTTTGATGTAGGGAGCATCAATAACACACTGTGTAAATAAGTCAAATTATCATGTTAGAGTATTTTTTAGGGTCATTTTGAGTATGTAGAAATCCATTTTAAATGTTAGGTTACACTTAGTTTTGAATCTTCAAGTGTTTTAGAAAAAAACATTAAGAGACCTTCATTTTGTTTCAAGAAGTCTCTAATTATTAAATGGGGTTAATGATGTCTAAAGTCTTCAATTGATTCACTTAAACAAGTCATTAGGAAAATTATAGAAGTTACATTGGCGGTTGTTAAGTTCTAGATTTTTAGGGTGTTAAAATAGTAGGTAGATGTTCAATTAAAACAAATGTGTGAAAAAATGGGGGTCTATATTCAAAGGTGTAATGGATAGAAAACCCCCCAAGAATTGAATATACATTTCCTATTTGAAAAGAATAGTGTTGGGTGGATTATGTTAACTGTGTGTATATAATAATAGATAGTGAATGAGCCTAGTGCTTTGATGGATAGTGTATTTGGTTGAAGAGATGTTTTGTCATATTGGTAAGTTTCAATATGCTTTTTTAATGATGGTGATGAGTGTTTACTAAGTGAATTCAAGGTCTGTTGTAGGAATAAGTTATAAATTTTGTCCCTCCCCATGTAAGATAATTTTGATCAAAACATGCCCTTTTTAATTCTTGGAATAGTGTAAGTAATTTTTGGTGATATGAAGTTATTATGCTCAAGAAGTTGGTGTTCCCCTTGTATGGTTAAGAAACTTGAGGTAAATTCTATCATTCTTTACTTTTTATGAGATTTTATATCAATTGGAAAAATGAAGGACATAAACTAGTCATTGTTGGTCCCCTGTTAGAGATGGATTATGGAACAAGAGATATGTCATATACATTCCATCTAATCAAGTGCACAAGATTGACATAAAACAAAGGAAACATATCCTACATGTTCTAGTGTTTTATACTAAAATATTTTACATGAGGATCCATTAATAAACATGTGAATGAAGCACGATGATGATCTTTTAAAATACATCAAGGTGAATTAGAAATAATAAAGAAAACTATGCATAATCTAACATCAACTCATGTGAAGCATGAAGAGACTGATTGAGTTAAACACTTTCAATTAAAAGCTTACAAATCCCACATTATCTATCTTTATATTTAAGGTAGAATGGGATTTAAAGTCTGTGTATTGTTTCAATTAGATTTTAATACACCATATGGAAAGGGTCTTAAGAAGAATTATTGGAGTCTAAAGTGGAATGAAATGGGGGAATATAGCAAAATATGAGAATTATATAGGTTTTATAAAATATCATTGGAAGCATTAGAAGAGTCCAAGAGTTTTTTCAAATGCATTTGAAAACCTTCTCAAGGTTTGCTATAGGTAGGTTGTATATGAATACAAAATAATTAAATCATTAAACAATGAATTGTATAGAGTTGCTTTTTATTTGAAGACAACATATAATTGATAGTAAGATGGTGGAGAGATTTTGAGAATAGGTTTCAAAACTATTGGTGAGTTGGTGATAAATATATGTGCAAGTAAACTTTGAAATCACATTTTGTGAGTAAAATTGTCTTATGAATAAGGACACTCAAGTTATTATGGACAAGTTGCTTCCAAATAGGTAAAATATTGTGAAGAGTCAAGTGTGATATTTTAGGTAGTACTAATAGGAAGAGAGAGATGAGAGAGAGAGAGAGAGAGAGAGGAGAGAGAGAGAGGAGAGAGAGAGAGAGAGAGAGAGAGAGAGAGAGAGAGAGAGAGAGAGAGAGATGAGAGAGAAAGAGAGAAGAGAGAGAGAGAGAAGAGAAAGAGAGAGAGAGAGAGAGAAGAGAGAGAGAGAGAGAGAGAGAGAGAGAGAGAGAGAGAGAGAGAGAGAGAGAGAGAGAGAGAGAGAGATGTTAGGAACCCATGGAAGCACCATTGATTACCCATGCACAAGCAACTTAAATATGCAAAATTAACCAGAAGTAACAAGCAACTAGAAATCAAAAATAACATAGAATATGAGAGACAATACACAACTTGTATTAATACTCTTCCAAAAAAGAATTACAACAAAGAGATGCCACACTCTTCCCACCCTTACAGGTTCACCACACCAATTGTTCAGTAATTCACCTTCAAGAGCTCACTCTCTCTCTTACAGTCCCCAACACACAACTCAAAACACAAAGTTGGTGTTCACCCGCCAACCAGTCAGTATCCCACTACCTGCCAGTACACCAGTGCTCCATGCACTCCAAGTACACAATGTAATCCAAGTAGATCTCCCCTAAACTTGCAAACAACCTGTAACTCAAATGATCTTACTTATGGAAAGGATCTACTTTGCCTTCCTCTTTGCTCAATAATCAAGTACACACTGTACTCCAAGTAGATCTCTCCTAATCTTACTACCTGTTTGTGTTACTATCCTCCCTAATCTTGCACACCTACAAATCAATCTATTTTTGCACACATAAAAACCTAGATCCTACACACACATACACCTGTAAATCAATGATCTTACTTACCATGTAGATTCTCCAAACATGGCCTTGCACACCTATTGACCAAGATCCTACATACATGAAGAATCCTTCTGATTCTCCAAACCAGCACCCACACTTGGTAATGTGTCACTAGGAGGAACACACCATGCTCTCTTTCACACACAAAAGGAGCTAATATTTGCTCTCTTACTCTCTAGCACAAATTACAATACAGCCCATGAGTCTATTATATAGATCTCATGAAAACAATAATTAGACACCTAATTATAATAATTAGATCTACAGATCAAGACTATAATTATCCTTAACATGCAAACACTTGGTTCGTTAACAACCTATTCATGCAACTAATAGTTTCAGAACCACACAAGCGATCGACATCAGTCCTTGTCTACTTGGACGGTGATCGATGTCAGCCGAATCCTATTGATGTCAATTGCAATTCCTATCTACCACTG
Source organism: Torreya grandis (assembly GCA_037957365.1). Classification (NCBI taxonomy): domain Eukaryota; kingdom Viridiplantae; phylum Streptophyta; class Pinopsida; order Cupressales; family Taxaceae; genus Torreya; species Torreya grandis. The sequence continues at coordinate 675,208 of JARHVA010001932.1, read as the reverse complement.
GCCGATGTCAGTCGGCCTAACTGATGCTGGTGACTGTGACACTCAGCAACCTCTTAGCAACCTCCTTCCTTATTTGCATCAGTGAAGCTTTTAGCTGCATAACCTAACAATCTCCCCACTTGGAGATAAATAGTTGCACTGTACATATACCTATACCCCATCTAATCTATTTCTTGGCTTGTTATCCCCTCTTCAAGATCAATCCTGAAGACCACCCCACCACACAACCTATGGTGCACCTCCTATCATCTGAGTACCCTACCACATCTGAACCTACAAACCCATGTAGTGAAGTCTTGAACCTGCATAGCATGTATACCTGTTGTTGGTCCCCTCTCAAATACTTGAGAACCCCACTTCCCCAAATTGGCTCCTAACTCTTTTAACAGCACCCACTGCTTGGGCAAACTCAGGTCCTATACCAGACCTCATGTGATTTTTAGACACTAAACTATCCAGCCCTTGGTGTGCTCCAGTTCTACATTTTGCGTATTGAACCTTGCTAACACCTGATTCACATCAGCTGCCACTAGAGACAAAATCAACTTGTGATCTTCCATGTCTCTCATGCCAAAGAAATTTCACTGCTCCAAATTCCTCATGACATGCCCACTAAACTAACCTTACCCTTAGCTCAGCAAAACCCTATATGTCTGAACCTACTAGCTAGCATACCATCCACATACAGTAATAGGATAATGTTGTAATCATCATCCGCCTGGTAAGACAAACATAATGGTTACACTGACATGGACTAAAGCCATGCCTTTGTCATCCACCTATCAAAACTTGTACCACTATCTTGCAACTTTTTTAAGACCATATGACCTGGCCTATCCATCTCACATATCCCATTCTCTCTATTCTTTAACCAAGGAGTCCATTCATCTCTCAGTGATTTCATACCAGCTGGCAACCCTACCAAATCTCTCGTTTGGTTCTACATCCCTATTCATGCCATGCTCCCACTATTTCCTAGATCCCTTCTTGCTCTACAATAAGCAATGAGTATAAAGAAGGAGGAACAATGAATTTGAGGCTTACTTACACTTTTAGTCCTCCCCATAGGGTGTTTGAGACTCCTTGATAGCTTACTGTTTACACCAAAATCTGTCTTAGTGACCGACCCTCAGTCACCACACCAGTCTACATCTGATCGACATCAGTTCCATGTGCCTATCCAAACTATCAACCCCAACCAATGTCAGTGTCTACCTACTACTAACATTGATCCTCCTGACCAACATCGGTCTTACTATCACTGACATCAGTCCTCCTAACTGACATCGGTCTTACCCTGCCCCGACACCACTGGCTCTGGTCTTACACATGACTGACATCAGCACCTGTCTATTTGATGTTGGTTCCTCCTAACTAATGCCGATACCTATGTTCACCTGTGAGTGATGACTTTTTACTTGTGAGCTTTCTTTGAATCAAATCCCTGTCCAAATTGCTCTACTCAGACTTACTCAGTCTCATCCGCTGATCTCTGTCCATCATCTCCTCTAGAAACACCAAGGCTTTCTAGTTCTTAAGTCTGTCAAAGACATCTGACTTCTTGTTAAGAAAATGCATCTCCTTCTTGCTTATGTGACCAAGCCTATAAAGCCATGTCTCCACAATAGAAGAAGAATCAGTAATACAAGCAAGTAGATAAAGAGTACTTGCTTTCTCACCACCCACTAATTTCAAGTGCAGCCATTGTGAGAGTTTTTTGTGCATCTCTCATCACCCAAATTTCTTGAAGAAATTAGAAAACATCTCCAAGAACTAGGACCTACATGACCTCCTTCAAACACCCATGTGTTGGTCGCTTGCAATTTCAGCCACACTTCCCCCTTTGCCAACAATCTGACAAGGCTCACCAACCCCTCTGCTTGGGGCTTGCATGGAAAGAGGCAATAGAATCTATTAACCAAGATTTAACTTTTATCCAAAGCATCCTGTGTAACAACACCTACAACATCTACTTCTTCATGCTGATCTACTACCAACCAACAATCTTTATTCACCTACTCTTTCTTTCCATGACATCGTAATTGACCATTCGTGCTTTTCAATTCCTCCATTCTTAGTGTACTTTCTTCTATCGTTGTTATACTCCCCACTTAATCAAAAAAACCCTTGAGAGTGACCTGTAACCAAACACAAACCTACTCCCTACAACCTTAGCTCTGATACCACTTGTTAGGAACCCACGAAAGCACCATTGATTTACCATGCACAAGCAACTTAAATATGGTGGAATTAACTAGAAGTAACAAGCAACTAAAAATTAAAAATAACACAGAATATGAGAGAAAAATACATAACGTGTATTAATACTCTTCCAGAAAAGAATTACAATAAAGAGATGCCACACTCTTCCACCTTACAGGTTCGCCACACTAAGTGTTTCAGTAATTCACCTTCAAGAGCTCACTCTCTCTCTTACGGTCCCAACACACAACTCAAACACAGAGTTGGTGTTCACCTCTAACCAGTCAGTATCCCACTCTAAGCCAGTACACCCAGTGCTCCACGCCACTCCACAAGTGCTCCAAGTACACAACATACCTCTAAGTAGATCTCCCCCTAAACTTGTAATAACCTGAAACTCAAATGATCTTACTTATGGAAGGATCTACCTTGCCTTCCTCTTTGCTCAATAATCGAGTACACACCGTACTCCAAGTAAGATCTCTCCTAATCTTACTACCTATTATGTTGTTGTCCTCCCCTGATCTTGCCACCACTTACAAATCAATCTAGTTTTTGTACACCTGTAAACGTGGATCCTGCACACACATACACCTACAGATCAATGATCTTACTTACCACGTAGATCTCCAAATGTGGCCTTGCACACCTATTGACCAAGATCCTACATACATGAAGAATCCTTCTGATTCTCCAAAACCAGCAACCCACACTTGGTAATGTGTCACTAGGAGGAACACACCATGCTCTCTTCACACATAGAAGGGAGCTAATATTTGCTCTCTTACTCTCTAGCACAAATTACAATACAACCCATGAGTCTATTATATAGATCTCATGAAAACAATAATTAGACACCTAAATTACAAATAATTAGATCTACAGCTCAAGACCTATTAATTAGCCTTAACATGTAAACACACTCGATTTGTTAACAAACTATTCATGCAATCGATAGTTTCAAAAACCGCATAGGTGACCAACATCGGTCCCTGTCTGCCTGGAGGTGACCCACATCAGCCGAATCCTACCGATGTCAGTTGCATTCCTATTCACCACTAGATGATGTCCAGTTGGCCTAACCGATGTTGGTGACTGTGACACTCAGCAAACCTCTCAGCAACCTCCTTCCCTGTTTGCATCAGTGAAGCTTTTAGCTCCACAACCTAATAAGAGAGAGAGAGAGAGAGAGAGAGAGAGATAGATAGAAACAGACAGAGAGATAGAGGGTTATAAAACAAAGTAAAAAAGACTAAAGATAAGTGTGGTAAAACTCTAATAAAATATATCCTTATGAAATACAATATACATAGGAACCTATAGATCATATAATGAGTGATGGGAAGCTAAACAGAAATTGTGAAGACCTAGATTGAAATTTGTACAAAAGTTGTTTATATCATGAAAGGAAGAGATAAAAATATGCATAGAATGAAATGAAAGGAACATGTTATTGTGTGAGTAAGTTGATATATATAGGGTAGAGGATTGTATTTGGTTTTATGTTTTCTAAATTAACTAGACATGTTCTATGAATCCTTTGCATCATTTTGGTATCAAAGTAGGAAGAGACTATGGACAAGGTACATTGTGAGGTTTTTTTAAAAAAATTAATTTATTTTTTTAATACATTATGTTTAGTACATATTGAATGTTGGTTTGAGATTCTATTATGAAGAATATAATGAATATTGTAGATATATAAATTAAAGAGGTTGTAGGTATGGAGAGGTAGAAGTATATGTGAGAGAAAAGTGAAATAAAGATAGGTGGCATAACCCTTAGCCAATAAGGATTAAAGAAGGAAGATAGCCAGTGAAAGATCTAAGAAGGAAGATCATAGGTGAGCTTGAGAGAGTCCTATAGGTAGGAAAAGAGAAGACCCAAGTGAGGTCATGATGTGACAAGTAATAATTAATAAGCATCTTGATTGAGATGAGGAAAGAGAGAGAGAAAAGTGGAAAAAGGGAAATGTTGAGAAGAGCCACCCACAAAAATATGGTTACATGAAGACACCAAGAAGAAGATTGAGATGGAGAAAGAGATGGTAGAGATGATACAACAGATGGATGAGATGATGACCAAGATAGAGTAGCTGAGAAGGATTGTGAACCCACATTTTGGATGGGTCATAAAGAAGAAGCCACTCAAGTGGCCAATCAAGCAATTGATGGAGAAGAGAAAAAGATAAGTGATGAGGATGAAAACAAAGCATCCTAGAGAGAGAAACAAGGAGATAAATTGGCCTCCAATAATTATAACTAATGACATCTTTGAGTGTTTATATATAGGTGAGGAGTTACATGAAAGGATGGGGGAGATCCCAAAAGAATAAGGTATTCAATTTAATGTCATTTTTGATGAGTATGTTGACATAAATGTTGTTGAGGATGATTTATATGAGAGTATTATGTAACTAATGAATGTGATAGTTGAATGAAAAGAAGGTAAAAAAATTATAAATTAAGTTTTGAACATGAATGAAGAGACATATGAGGTGGTAGTAAGAGGATATAAGGAAGAAGCACAAGTTTAAGTGCTTGAAGAGTTTGCATGACATTAGGTTAAGGTGTCTTGTTTGACACAAATAGAAAATAAAGATGATGAGGATGAGTATACAATAGAATAATAAGAGCTATGACAATGAATAATGGAATAATCTGATGGTATAAGTCTCATAGGAGATAAGGAGAGCATTATGATAGCTGATTTGGAATTGAGAGCATATTGAGGCAAGATGAAGGAGAGTTCAAAGCCAAAGAGAGAAAGAAAAAAGTAGATTTGATTGACATGTTTGTTCCATGTGAAGGTTGGAAGTAAGAAAGCACTAAGAAGTTGAAGATGATGGGTGAAAGATCAAATCACAATAAGGTGATTTCAAAGGAAGGAGTAAGGGATAAGTGAAGTAGAGAGAAAGAATCAAGTGAGGAGCTAACACAAGTAAGCTTCAAAATGGCCTAGGTATCTTAAATAGGCCTTGGGACCTAGGTAGAGTTGTACTTAGATAAGGATGCTACAAAGGATTTCAAATTCAACATCAATTATAACTTTCATGAGAATGTTTTCTGCTCCTCAATAGTATGATGCAGGAGCATCACTACCACATAGTGTAAATAAGTCAAATTGTCATGTTAGAGTCTTTTGTAGGTCATTTTGAGTTTTTATAAGTCCATTTTAAATGTTAGGTACACTTAGTTTGAATATTCAAGTGTTTTATAAAAAATCTTAAGAGACCTTAATTTTGTTTCAAGAAGTCTCAAATTGTTAGATGGGGTTAATGATGGCTAATGTCTTCACCTTAATTCACATAACAAGTCATTAGGCAAATTATAGAAGTTATATTGGTGGTTGCTAAGTTAGTTATAAATTTTTAGGGTCTTAAAATAGTATTTTCGTGTTTGAATCAAAAAAATGTACGAGAAAATGGGGGTCTATATTTGAAGGTGTAATGGATAGAAAAATCCCAAGAATTGAACATACAGCTCTTCTTTGAAAAGAATAGTGTTGGGCAGATTCTATTAACTATGTGTATGCAATAATAGATAGTGAATGAGCATAGTGCTTCGATGGATAGATTATTTGGTTGAAGAGATGTTTTGTTGTATTGGTAAGTTTCAATATGTTTTTTGACATTGGTGATGAGTTTTTACTAAGTGAATTCAAGGTTTACTGTAGGAACAAATTATAAATTTTGTCCTCCCTATGTAAGAGAATTCTAATAAAAACATGCCTTTTTGTTGTTATTAGAATGGTGTAAGTTTTATTGATATAAACTTATTATGATCAAGGAGTTGGTGTTTCCCTATATGTTTATGAAACTTGAGGTAAATTCTACCATTCTCTATTTTTTTGTGAGATTTTATATCGGTTGGAAAACAAAGGACATAAACTGGTCACTGTCAGTCCCTGTAAAAGATGGATTCTAAAACAATATATATGGCATATACAATCCATGTAATCGAGTGCACAAGATTTTCATAGAATGAACTAAATAGAGATTACATGTTATGGTTTTTTCTGCCAAACAATTCTACATGAAGATCCATTAATAAAAATGTGAATGAAGTGTGAAGGTGGTCTTTTAAAGACATCAAGGTGAGTTTGAAATAATAAACAAACCATGCACAATCTAACATAAACTGATGTGAAGCATGAAAAAACTGATTGAGTTAAAGAATCTCAATTTAAAGTATATAAATATTATGATATATATATTTTCATGTAAGGTAGAATGGGAGTTAAAGTGTGTCTAATGTTCAATTAGATTTTAATAAATTATATGAAAAGGGTGTTAATAAGAATTATTGGACTGTAAATTGGAATGAAATAGGGGAATAGAGTGAAATATGAGAATTATACAAGTTTTATAAAGGATCTTTGGAAGCTTTTGAAGAGTCTAAGAGTTTTTAAAATGCATTTCAAACCTTCTCAGGCTTGTTATGGGTAGCCTGTATATGAATACATAATAATTAAAATCATTAAACAATGAATTGTATGGTGTTGTTTTTTATTTGAAGACAACATATAATGATAGTAATATGGTGGATAATGTTGGAGAATAGGTTAAAAACTATTGGTGAGTTGGTGCTATATATATGTGAAAGTAAACTTTTAATCACATTTCATGAGTAAAATTGTCTTATGAACAAGCACACTCAAGTTATTATGGAAAAGTTGCTTCAAAATAGGTAAAATGTTATGAAGAGTCAAGTGTGAGATTTTAGGTAGTGTCAATAGGTAGAGAGAGAGGGTTATAAAGCAAAGGAATAGGATTGAATATAAGTGTATAAACTCTAATATAATATATCCTTATGAAATATAGTCTACATAGGACCTATAGAGCATATACTGAGTGACAAGAAGCTAGATAGAAATTGTGAAGACCTAGATTGAAATTGTATAAAGTCGTTATAGCATGAAAGGAAGAGATAAAAGATGCATAGAATAAAATTAAGGAATGTATTATTGTGTGATTAAGTTAATAGATAGAGTTAGAGTATTTTATCTGGTTTATGCTTTCTAAATTAACTAGACATGTTCTATGAATTCTCTACATCAAGTTTGATGTAGGATGTTAGTTTGATAAGTGAACTAACTAGGAATATGCATCCATAGATTGGGATGTTATTATTTAAATTTCATACATTGATGTGTTATATTTGTGTTTATATTTTGTATATAGCCTTATATTTGAGGGAATTATGGACACAATGAAAGAATATGGCTTGGGGTAAAGTATTGTGCCTATTGAGGTTGAGTAGGGACTTTCTACTGACAAGTCATATATGGCTAAATAATGGGAACTTATTGTGGACCAAGGCCCTATCTTTAGATATGTAGCACATGTTGAGCAAAAGTTAATTGTTTCCTAATTGGTACTTGTTGGATAATGATACCTCTTATTTATGAAAAACACCTATTGTGAACTATATGTTTGTTGGGTGTTCAACATTTGTCTCTAACTAATAGACATACATTGTTGATTAGACAATGTCTAAGATTGTAAAGGTATGTTGGTTTGTGACTATAGAGGTACATTTTTCACTACCTGACAAAGTGGAACATTTTTATACCTTTGTTGTGGTGTTATATTATATTTATCTATTATTTTAGAATTTTAGTCATCACCTGTTGAGGTGGAATAGCATTCATCACTTGTCATGGAGGAAAAGCACTAATCGATGCTTGATTACTTAATCCATGTGATTACGTGCTAGAAGAAGTAGTTGGCTGATGATTAGAGGTAATTTTTCTTGGTTGGGATGTAGGATTTCCTACCCCCTACTATTGTGAACCATTCATAGTACAAACTAAAGGTACTTGTTATTACAGACTATTTGTTGGTGTAGTTAAACCACTTTGGCAAGGAATAAAGACACTTGTGTGTTATGCACTATATTTGGCACATTATTCTACATAGAAGTAGTCATCACTTATTCAATATATGGGATTTTTTACATGTCACCAACTAAAATTATTTATGCAAATGTGTTTATACCTAGATTATCTTGACCTGTCAATTTAATTAATACTCTTATTAAAGGAGCTAGCTCTATGAGTGAAGAATTTGACATGGACATGATATTAAAATTATGTGCTAGATTCAAATAGGTTTGATATGCTTGTTTCATTTGTATAAAATGGTACTCCATGAGGCCCTTCCCTTTGACAAACATATTTGGGTCTTGATACAACACTATTATGAGAGCTTGAGGATGGCTAGTAGAGGCATGTTCGATAGTTTGGGTATAAGGCATGTTTAGAGGCACTCTAACTAGACTTGGTGAATTTTCATGGGTGAAGTATAATAGAAACTTTGCCCCTAATTCCATGGCTCTGACTAAAACTTCATCCTTATTTTCAAGAAAGTGAAGATCAAACAAATAAGGATCATATGTCGATAGAATAGTAACATAATATAATTATTGTTAAGCTTTTTAATTAACTAATGGTATGCTATCAAGATATTGCATGGTTTTATCTTGGTCTTGCTTTGAATATGGAGGCATGTTAACCAAATGATTAGCTAATGTATCTTGAATCTATTCCCTATATTGATTAGTGTGAGGAGGATAAGGATCTATTTCACAAACTACATCATCATCATCATAGGGATCTTGAACAAAATTATCATTTGTGACCATGCTATCATAACCTATATTGTATCTGTAATGAGACATATCCAAATTATTAATTAATATTATGTAAAGAAGGCCTATATTTATAAAATCTTTGAAAAAACAAGGTCTAAAAGATAAATGGTCTGAACTTGGACTAACTTGGTCTAGGGATGGAGATGTTTCTCCAAAATGGTGAATAATAAACTTGGACTAAAATGGTCTAACGTCAAATGTCTTACATAATGGTCAAGTGAATAGATTAAAACCAAATGCTAAAATTAGGTAAAAATTATTTCAAATAATGTTAAACTAGGTCTAGAAATGAAAAAGGTTGTTAGGTCTTTGGGAAGAATGCACAAAGATAGGCTTAAAAAAAAATATGTCTAAAACAAAGAGGTAAGATGCTAGGACTCTTGTAAACATGACACAAGAGCTAGACTTAAAATAAAATGGAAATTTATAGGTCTTTTGGGAACAAGGCACAAAGTTAGGATCAAAACAACTATTGTTTTTAAAAGGTAAGATTCAAGGATTCTTAGAAATATGACACAAGAGCCAGACTTGAAATGAAACAAAAGGGGAATTTGCTAGGTCTTTTGGGAATAAGGCACAAAATCTAGACTTGACACAAACTAGGTCTAAAAAGTGAGAGATTTAATCTAAATTTTTTGAAACATGTTGACACAAACTAAGGAATCAAATTTAAACACACACTTGATTATTTGGAAAAAAGCATTAGATTTTAGGCATAGGGAAGATAGACCACTTCCCAAATTTTAAGAATAAAATTAGTCTTTAAATTGATTAAGGAATTAGTTTATGTTACACAATCCAAAAGTGAAGGGTGAATACCTAAGACAAAATTATGCAAGGTATAGGCATAAACTAATAAATGTTTGAATATGAACTTGTTAAGGCTAATTTAAAACTTGATTTTGAAGACTTAGCTTTGAAAAAAACAATAAGATAGACAAGAATTATTGGCATGATGGTACTAATCATGTATACCAAAAAAGGCACACTTTATTTTGAAATTGTAATTAGACATAAATAAAAGAGTCTTTGAAACATTTTGAGAAGTGTAATGATGTTATCATGCTCTAAAGGTATGAAAACTGTCTTGTTTCAAATACCCTAAGGTGCAAGATATTAGAATTAAATGGGTAGTGTAATGATACCCTTTCAAACAAGTGACACACATACACATAACATTTTGACAAATGACTAAGGCAAATGTGTGATATCAAACAGACAACATAATTCCTCTTAAAAAAAAAGAGTGATGTGAAAACATAAATCATTTTGTATGTGATATGAAAAAAAATAGTTGTGACTTAATACCATGCAAGTAAAAAGTAAAAATGACAAAAACACCTAAGTGTAATGTCCTAAATCCTAAAACTGACAAGGTAGATTCGTATTGTCAAATTCTATATATATACATTCTCTTGAAAGGATTTTAAGTTGTTAATCCAAAAATTAAAAGCACATGAAAAATAAGGTTTTTAATCCCCCTCTTATCTCAAGAGTTTGTACGATGATATGAAACTTTGGGCTACTTACCATGCATTAACAATATGTCTATGGCAAGTGGGGTTGTCTAAACTATCAATTTTCATTTATATTTAAATGGTCCCATATGTGTGGCTAACACTAGGGAAAAAACACACCATTTTAATCCATATTAAGGAACTTGTTGAAAATATCTTGTCCTTTTCATAACCACTACATCTACCAATTACTGAGTGTTGTGAGATGTTTGAGTTAATCATACATTTTGAGATAGTCTCTTACTAAAAAAACTTGTTTAATAACTCAAACAAGCATCCCAATAAGTCAACCTCAATTTGTATACTCATACCATGGAGTGGGCTTGAATTTATATTAGGATATGAATGATTGAGTCAACACTTATTTAAAAAACCTTTGTGGAGGTGATGAACTCCCGCCTATAATCCAAAATGCATAAAAATATATAAAGTGAAAAGATTTTAGGGTCATTTTGGAATCACCCAAATCACTCAAATTTTAGGGACTTAGAAAATTTCCTTCTATGCTTTTAGACAAAAGTGATAAATGAAATAAGTGAGAATTTTCTATCACCCAAGTTCTCTAAAGGGGATGGGGGAGAGTATACAAATGATGCTTGTCTTGTGAAACAAACACTCAACAACAAACATAAAAATGAAAACTCTTATGAGTATTTAACTAAAGTGTGGATTCATTTTCATAGCACCGAATGAAATATGTTATGAATTTTAACCCATTGGTGTTATGTTGAAAAAAAAATTAAAATGAAAAATAACTCAAGTAAAATATTTTAAAACACCAAATTCAAATGTGAGTTTTGCAACATAGAGTGTTTTAAAATCATCTTTTCTTGGCCTTTGGGTCCTCTAAAATATGTTAGGGGGTCCTTGTGCATAGAAGCAAGATGTAAGTGGGTAAATGGACTTTGTAATTTAGCTATTAGGTTTCAATAATTTTACACAAAGTGAAAAACTATAGAAACATAGAGCAATACTGTGACTATACCTGTAAAATTGTAACTATTAGCATAAAACTATATTTTTTTGCAAACTAGAAGGTTAGCACAAAATCATAATTCTTAAATCAATATCATAGAACTTAAGAAAGTACCCCAACTCCTTATGTGATATCATAACTCTCCATGAAAAATAACATGGTTAATGGAAAAACCATGACAATTAGGCAATATTGCTACACTTAGTGCAATATCATAGAAGTTAAGACAATATCATGACTGTAAAGGTAATACCACAACTACAAAGTCATGATATTGTAATATCACAAATTTTCTTACAAAATAAAACTATTAATAAAAAACCATGATGTTCTAAATCAGAATCATGATAGTTATAATAATATCATATAAGTTAAGGTAATATCGCAACTATAAAGTTGTGATATTGTGTAATATCCTATTTCCAAAAAGCAAAAACATGACTATACAAAACAATATTATGATTTCTTGTAGAACATTTGTGAGCCTTTAATTCCCACTTTTTTGGCCACCAAGTTTGAATTTTGACATAAATTTTTTTAGGAGGATGTCCTAAAATGATTTGGGAATAACATTGTGGTGTGCATGTCCCACGGGGAATGCCATCATGTGAATAAGGAATACATATAAGGGAGTTTAGTTTAGTGTTAGTCCAATAAAAAAAATCAAAATAACACACTAAACACTTAACATCTCTAACCTAAACACTAGGAGGAGCATAGGTAACAAGAATATAAATGAAAACACAACTAAAAGATAAATGAAATTGTTCTTTTACCTTCCTTGGAGCTTCAAATGGCTTGTTGAAGTGGATTGCTCAATCTTGTGTATCATGAAGTATTTATCAATGAAGTCTTTATTGTTATTAGAATGGTGTAAGTTTTGGTGATATGAAATTATTATGATCAAGGAGTTGGTGTTTCCCTATATTTTTATGAAACTTGAGGTAAATTCTACCATTCTCTTTTTTTTGTGAGATTTTATATCGGTTGGAAAACAAAGGACATAAACTGGTCACTGTCAGTCCCTGTAAAAGATGGATTCTAAAACAATATATATGGCATATACAATCCATGTAATCAAGTGCACAAGATTTTCATAGAATGAACTAAATAGAGCTTACATGTTATGGTGTTTTCTGCCAAACAATTCTACATGAAGATCCATTGATAAAAATGTGAATGAAGTGTAAAGGTGGTCTTTTAAAGACATCAAGGTGAGTTTGAAATAATAATTAAACCATGCACAATCTAACATAACTCATGTGAAGCATGAAAAAATTGATTGAATTAAACAATCTCAATTTAAAGTATATAAATATTATGATATCTATATTTGCATGTAAGGTAGAATGGGAGTTAAAGTGTGTCTAATGTTTAATTAGATTTTAATACATTATATGAAAAGGGTGTTAATAAGAATTAATGGACTGTAAATTGGAATGAAATAGGGGAATAAAGTAAAATATGAGAATTATACAAGTTTTATAAAGGATCTTTGGAAGCTTTTGAAGACTCTAAGAGTTTTTCAAATGCATTTCAAACCTTCTTAGGCTTGTTATGGGTAGCCTGTATATGAATACATAATAATTAAATCATTAAACAATGAATTTTATGGTGTTGTTTTTGATTTGAAGACAACATATAATGATAGTAATATGGTGGATAATGTTAGAGAATAGGTTAAAAACTATTGGTGAGTTGGTGCTATATATATGTGAAAGTAAAATTGTCTTATGAACAAGCACACTCAAGTTATTATGGAAAAGTTGCTTCAAAATAGGTAAAATGTTGTGAAGAGTCAAGTGTGAGATTTTAGGTAGTGTTAATAGGTAGAGAGAGAGGGTTATAAAGCAAAGGAATAGGATTGAATATAAGTGTATAAACTCTAATATAATCTATCCTTATGAAATATATTCTACATAGGACCTATAGAGCATATATGAGTGATAGGAAGCTAGACAGAAATTGTGAAGACCTAGATTGAAAGTGTACAAAGTTGTTATAGCATTAAAGGAAGAGATAACAGATGCATAGAATAAAATTAAGGAACATATTATTGTGTGATTAATTTAATAAATAGAGGTAGATTTTTTTTTTTGTTTATGCTTTCTAAATTAACTAGACATGATCTATGAAGCCTCTGCATCAAGTTTGGTGTAGGATGTTAGTTTGATGAGTAAACTAACTAGGAATATGCATCCATAGATTGGGATGATATTATTTAAATTTCATACATTGATGTGTTATATTTTTTTATATATTTTTTATATAGCCTTGGATTTGAGGTAATTATGGATACAATGAAAGAATATGGCTTGGGGTAAAGTATTGTGCCTATTGAGGTTGAGTAGGGACTTTCTACTGACAAGTCAAATATGGATAAATAATTGGAACTTATTATGGACCAAGGCCCTATCTTTAGATATGTAGCACATGTTGAGATAAAGTTAATTGTTTCCTAATTGGTACTTGTTGGATAATGATACCTCTTATTTGTGAAAACACCTATTGTGAACTATATGTTTGTTGGGTGTTCAACATTTGCCTCTAACTAATAGACATACATTGTTGATTAGACAATGTCTATGATTGTAAAAGTATGTTGGTTTGTGACTATAGAGGTACATTTTTCACTACCTGACAAAGTGGAACATTTTTATACCTTTGTTGTGGTGTTATATTATATTTATCTATTATTTTAGAATTTTAGTCATCACCTGTTGAGGTGGAATAGCATTCATCACTTGTCATGGAGGAAAAGCACTAATCGATGCTTGATTAATTAATCCATGTGATTATGTGCTTAAAGAATTAGTTGGTTGATGATTAGAGGTAACTTTTCTTGGTTGGGATGTAGGATTTCTTACCCCCTACTATTGTGAACCACTCATAGTATAAAATAAAGGCACTTGTTATTATAGACTATTTGTTGGTGTAGTTAAACCACTTTGGCATGGAATAAAGACACTTGTGTGTTATCCACTATATTTGGCACATTATTATACATAGAAGTAGTCATCACTTATTCAATATATGGGATGTTTTACATGTCACCAACTAAAATTATTTACACAAATGTGTTTATACCTAGATTATCTTGACCTGTCAATTTAATTAATACTCCTATTGAAGGAGCTAGCTCTATGAGTGAAGAATTTGATATGGACATGATATTAAAATTATGTGCTAGATTCAAATAGGTTTGATATGCTTGTTTCATTATTATAAAATGGTACTCCATGAGGCCCTTTCCTTTGAAAAACATATTTGGGTCTTGATATAACACTATTATGAGATCTTGAGGATGGCTAGTAGAGGCATGTTTGATAGTTTGGGTATAAGGCATGTTTAAAGGCACTCTAACTAGACTTGGTGAATTTTCATGGGTGAAGTATACTAGAAACTTTGCCCCTAATTCCATGGCTCTAACTAAAACTTCATCCTTATTTTCAAGAAAGTGAAGATCAAACAAATAAGGATCATATGTCGATAGCATAGTAACATAATATAATTATTGTTAAGATGTTTAATTAACTAATGGTATGCTATCAATATATTGCATCGTTTTATCTTTGTCTTGCTCTAAATATGGAGGCATGTTAACCAAATGATTAGTTAATGTATCTTGAATCTATTCCCTACATTGGTTAGTGTAAGGAGGATAAGGATCTATTTCACAAACTACATCATCATCATAGGGATCTTGAACAAAGTTACCATTTGTGACCATGTTATCATAACCTAGATTGTACATGTAATGAGACATGTCCAAATTAATAATTAATATTCTATAAAGATGGCCTATATTTATAAAAACTTTGAAAAAAAAGGTCTAAAAGATAAATGGTTTGAACTTGGTCTAAAAAATTGGTCTAGGGATGGAGATGTTTCTCCAAAATGGTCAATGATAAACTTGGACTAAAATGGTCTAACTTCAAATGTCTTACACAATGGTCAAGTGAATAGATTAAAACCAAATTCTAAAATTAGGTAAAAATTATTTCAAACAATGCTAAACTAGGTCTAGAAATGAAAAAGGTTGTTAGGTCTTTGGGAAGAATGCACAAAGATAGGCTAAAAAAAATTATGTCTAAAACAAAGAGGTAAGATGCTATGACTCTTGTAAACATGACACAAAAGCTATAATTAAAATAAAATGGAAATTTATAGGTCTTTTTGGAACAAGGCACAAAGCTAGGATCAAAACAACTATTGTTTTTAAAAGGTAAGATTCAAGGATTCTTAGAAATATGACACAAGAGCTAGACTTGAAATGAAACAAAAGGGGAATTTGCTAGGTATTTTGGGAATAAGGCACAAAATCTAGACTTGGCACAAATTAGGTCTAAAAAGTGAGAGATTTAATCTAATTTTTTTGAAACATGTTAACACAAACTAAGGAATCAAATTTAAACACACACTTGATTATTTGGAAAAAAGCATTAGATTTTAGGCATAGGGAAGATAGACCACTTCCCAAATTTTATGAATAAAATTACTCTTTAAATTGAGCAAGGAATTAGTCTATGTTACACAATCCAAAAGTGAAGGGTGAATACCTAAGACAAAATTATGCAAGGTAGAGGCATAAACTAATAAATGTTTGAATATGAACTTGTTAAGGCTAATTTAAAACTTGATTTTGAAGACTTAGCTTTGAAAAAAACAATAAGATAGACAAGAATGACTGGCATGATGGTTCTAATCATGTATACCAAAAAAGGCACACTTTATTTTGAAATTGTAATTGGACATAAATAAAAGAGTCTTTGAAACACTTTGAGAAGTGTAATGATGATATCATGCTCTAAAGATATGAAAAATGTCTTGTTTCAAATACCCTAAGTTGAAAGATATTAGAATTAAATGGGTAGTGTAATGATGCCCTTTCAAACAAGTGACACACATACACATAACATTTTGACAAATGACTAAGGCAAATGTGTGATATCAAACGGACAACATAATTCCTCTTAAAAAAAAAGAGTGATGTGAAAACATAAATCATTTTGTATGTGATATGAAAAAAAATAGTTGTGACTTAATACCATGCAAGTAAAAAGTAAAAATGACAAAAACACCTAAGTGTAATGTCCTAAATCCTAAAACTAACAAGGTAGATTCGTATTGTCAAATTCTATATATATATACATTCTCTTGAAAGGATTTTAAGTTGTTAATCCAAAAATTAAAAGCACATGAAAAATAAGGTTTTTAATCTCCCTCTTATCTCAAGAGTTTGTACGATGATATGAAACTTTGGGCTACTTACCATGCATTAACAGTATGTCTATGGCAAGTGGGGTTGTCTAAACTATCAATTTTCATTTATATTTAAATGGTCCCATATGTGTGGCTAACACTAGGGAAAAACACACCATTTTAATCCATATTAATGAACTTGTTGAAAATATCTTGTCCTTTTCATAACCACTACATCTATCAATTACTGAGTGTAGTGAGATGTTTGAGTTAATCATACATTTTGAGATAGTCTCTTACTAAAAAAGCTTGTTCAATAACTCAAGCAAGCATCCCAATAAGTCAAACTCAATTTGTATACTCATACCATGGAGTGGGCTTGAATTTATATTAGGATATGAATGATTGAGTCAACACTTATTTAAAAAACCTTTGCGGAGGTGTTGAACTCCCTCCCACAATCCAAAATGCATAAAAATATTGAAAGTGAAAAGATTTTAGGGTCATTTTGGAATCACCCAAATCACTCAGATTTTAGGGAGGGACTTAGAAAATTTCCTTCTATGCTTTTAGACAAAAGTGATAAATGAAATAAGTGAGCATTTTCTATCACCCAAGTTCCCTAAAGGGGATGGGGGAGACTATACACACAATGCTTGTCTTGTGAAACAAACACTCAACAACAAACATAAAAATGAAAACTCTTATGAGTATTTAACTAAAGTGTGGATTCATTTTTATAGAATCGAATGAAACATGTTATGAATTTTAACCCATTGGTGTTATGTTGAAAAAAAAATTAAAATGAAAAATAACTCAAGTAAACTATTTTAAAACACCAAATTCAAATGTGAGTTTTGCTACATAGAGTGTTTAAAATCATGTTTTCTTGGCCTTTGGGTCCTCTAAAATATGTTAGGGGGTCCTTGTGTATAGAAGCAAGATGTAAGTGGGTAAATGGATTTTGTAATTTAGCTTTTAGGTTTCAATAATTTTACACAAAGTGAAAAACTATAGAAACATAGAGCAATACTGTGACTATACTTATAAAATCATAACTATTAGCATAAAACTATAATTTTTTGCAAACTAGAAGGTTAGCACAAAATCATAATTCTTAAATCAATATCATAGAACTTAAGAAAATACCCCAACTCTTGATGTGATATCATAACTCTCCATGAAAAATAACATGGTTAATGGAAAAACCATGACAATTAGGCCATATTGCTACACTTAGTGCAATATCATAGAAGGCAATATCTTGACTATAAAGGTAATACCACAACTACAAAGTCATGATATTGTAATATCACAAATTTTCTTACAAAATAGAACTATTAGTAAAAATCCATGATGTTCTAAATCAAAATCATGATAGTTATAATAATATCATATAATTTAAGGTAATATCACAACTATAAAGTTGTGATATTGTGTAATATCCTAATTCCAAAAAGCAAAAACATGACTATACAAAACAATATTATGATTTCTTATAGAACATTTGTGAACCTTCAATTCCCACTTTTTTGGCCACCAAGTTTGAATTTTGACATAAATGTTTTTAGGAGGATGTCCTAAAATGCTTTGGGAAGAACATTGTGGGGTGCATGTCCCACGGGGAATGCCATCATGTGAATAAGGAATACATATAGGGGAGGTTAGTTTAGTGTTAGTCCAATAAAACAAAATCAAAATAACACACTAAACACTTAACACCTCTAAACTAAACACTAGGAGGAGCATAGGTAACAAGCATATAAATGAAAATACAACTAAAAGATAAATGAAATTATTCTTTTACCTTCCTTGGAGCTTCAAATGGCTTGTTGAAGTGGCTTGCTCAATCTTGTGTATCATGAAATCTTTATCAATGAAGCTCTATTTTATCCTTCTCTACTTGGAACCTTAGCTTTGATAGTTGGCTTATTAATTTGGCATGGTAACTTTACTAAAAGATCTTATGAAGGAAACCCTACATAATAACACTACACTATCAAAGTTTAGATATCAATAGGTATGGCCTTATATTTATAGCCTACAAAAGTTAACCCTCTCTTAAGCTAAGTTAAGATTGAGTTTAAACATGGAATGGGTTAAAAATAACCCTAGTTGAGTTGAGGCTAACACCATTTGAGTTAAAATTTGTCATGTAATTATGATTTTCAATGACTAGGCATGACTCTCAAGTTAGATATTTTGAAAGAGCTTGACAACTCATAAAGGCAATAATGAAAAGGCTTGATATTTTGATTTTTGGAATTTATATTTTTAGATATTCATTAATTAAAATAGGTTAATTATCTATGAATTTAATTTGGTTTGATTATTTGATTCATTTTGATTAGCATTTTAGCTCTTTTAAGATTTGATCAAGTGCCCTGCTTAATGGGTCTATAGGCCAAACTACTATTTGTCAGGTAACAAGGTGATTGGGGTTGAATTAATGAGAGGTTATTATTTAATATGGTATAATACCACAAACAAGAATGCCTCAACATGATTTTTAGCATTGATGGATGATACACAACCAAAATTGGGATTTTTAGTGATTTCTAGACTTAATTTGCAATGTTTGGTAGAAATTAGTTTGAAGTCTAGTCGAGAGCTAATTATGGCTAAAATTGGGTGTCTAAACTTATGACCACTCATATTATACACACTTATCTCATGCCAATCCACATTCCTTGATCTCCACTCCACTTATATATGGATGGCCTATACCTTCAAGTAACTAATGATTACTAAATGTTCCTATTATATATTCTAAATAATGTAAGCTCATCCCATGACTGATTCACATTTATAGTTTTTTATCTATGATCCTCATACATGGACTCTCATTTAGTATTATCCCTCTCACCAGTAGTGTTTGAATTCATTGGTTGTGACCTCCCACTAAATAATGGCTAGTTTCTCCAATTCAAACTCACCTAATGAATCATCCTACACTTTTCATAAGTCCCATCCAAATTAAATTTACAAATGATCACTATAGATCCAAATTTTTAAGATATTTTTTCACTTGAGGCTCACATCAAGGAAAAAAACTAGAAAATCTAATTTCACATTGAGAAGAAAGCACTTATTCTTTCCAATTCATTATCCACACAACCTTAGTATCCCTAAGTTAAATTTGAATACACTTTTAAGATCACAAGTCATTGTTGAAGAACTTAATCACACCAAGATTGCACAAACATATAACATTACACCATTATTTCACACACACCACCATATCATGGGATAAATACATAGATTTTGATCCCTCTTCAAAGTATTGGTATGTATGAAATGCTCAACATGGGCGGGGGGGGGGGGGGGGGGGGGGGGGGGGGGGGGGGGGGGGAGATAGGGGGCGTGGGGGCGCAGGGTTGGGGGGTGGTTGAGGTTGAGCATGACTTTAGCTATTAACCCCTTTTCCCATTTATTATGTTTTCCCTCATGAAATATTTAGCTATGGTTCCAAGTGATGAATAAGTCACACATTATATTCCACAGTGAATCACACTAATCTAATCTTGCATATATGACCTACAGGTGAAGGTGCACCCTATCCATTTTTACATAAAGAGATAAAACCCCATCAGACACTAATATGACCTATAGATAAAAGTACATGTTAGCCTTTTCCAAATAATGTGTCCTTATCCAAAGTAGATGTTAAGCCCTATTATTGATTCACATTAGCCTCATATACTCACAAATTTGATTTCACAACCACACTTTCAATCTTACATGTTTTATTTTCAACTAAGTTGTTCTTATTTGGTACCTTTCCTTTTTAGCACATTTATATATTTAACAAGTTACAAATTAGTCATATTATTTATTTCATATTTCCTAAAGTTCAATTCTATGCAGTAGTTTTTCTAATTAATATTAAAACTCTCTTAATCAAAAAATTGATAAAACATATTAGTGAATTTATGTTTTTGTTTGAGCATTGTCAAACTCTAGGTTTCCCTTAGGGTTCCAACCTTCTTTCTAAGATTTTAGAAATTTTTTATTATGGTTTCAAAGTAATATTTTATTTCCCCTTTTCTTTTGTGTAAATCAAACGTTTTATTCTTTGCCCTAGTGTTTCACCCTCTTTTTCTATTAAGGTTTTCCATTTCCTAGGCTTGTGGCTCATCTTGCCTTGTTTGTCTCATATTTGATCCATAACAACTCTATTTTCAAAATTATCAAAGTGTTTTTTATTCATTTTAATAAAATTATAAATTTATTTTTATTTTACAAAATACTGTACATCTTTTTTAGAATTTGTAATTTACTATTTATAGTAAATTCATCTTAGGGGACAAATGGTATAATTATTTCCAAATTGATTTCTAGGTTTCATCTAATTACTATTTTTAATTAAAAAAACCTCTTTTGTATTTAAAAAATTCCTAATGGATATATTTTAGTAGTCAGTTATTTATTATTCACATCATATAACAACTAAATGGGTTACTCTTGGTGCATACTTTTTTCAATCAATAATTATTCTAATTGTATGGTGCAAACTATAAATATTCAATATGTTTCATAATTATGCAACAAATTTGAGAAGACTAATGTATAATAAAATTAGATTTTCACTTAATCATAATACATCTTCTATGTCTATAATAACTTCTACTAACCCTCCTCAAGATGGTGATTACTACTTTCCATCTAACCAAGTCCATGTATCACTATCCAAAGAGGTAAGGTGACCCATCCTATAGTGACAAATTAAGGTAACCAATTGTTCTTACTCAACCCCCTGTACCTCTCATATCTCTTGTTGATGGTGTTTTTATACATATCCAATTAAAATTAGTTATATTTTATGCTTATGAATCCCTTCAAGATCAAATAGCCATTACGGGAAGGATAATATAATAGTTTAAAAATAGAAATAAATGTTTTAATTAAAATATCACATCATTTTAAAATCATCTCACATATCTAAATAACTCAAAATACACCAGTGTTAATCATGCATTTGTATCTTCATCTAGAAATTTTATACCTATCAAGACTTCATATCAATATTAGAATCCAAGATAGAATACAATTACAACTAATGCTTAGAATTTAGAAAAAAGGATAATAATATTTCAAGTAATATTATAAGAGAAATACTTCATAAAATTTTGATCAAACTACCTCTTATTATGCATGCCATAGAATGCATGGGCATCACACATATAGATGTTTGTCTTTAAAGAATAAAATACAAAGTATAATTTACAATGGTGATCATATAATAGATATATCAATCAAACAACTCACTCACATTATGATTCCATATCAAAGGGAACAAATACAACAAGTATAGATACAAAATGATAATTCAAAGCAAAAGCAATCATAAATTGAACAATTAGAGAAATAAAATATTCAGGAGGCTAAATTAGAGGAAGAAATATTATTAAAGGCTTAAGATGAAAAGTAGAAATTAAAAAAAGGAATGTATCATAAAGGCAATGTTATAAAAATAGTAAGAATAAAAGCTTCAAAAATAAGTGAAACCTAAGAAATAAAATATCTTTAAGGGTTTTTAACAAAAGAGATTAAAAATCAAGATATGCCTATAAAATCAAATGTCACAAGTGTGATTTCAAAGGATTTAACTCAAAATCACTCATCATTCTATAGCATTTGATTATAAACCCATTCATATATGGAAAGCAATGTACCAATATTGTGATAAATAACAAAATGGAAATTAATTTTTGTAACTTGAAACTCCTAAAATTTCTTAGATATGATAAGGAACATTTGAGTAAAACTATTTTATCTAAATTATTTGTTGGATCCATTAAAATGCCTTTCACAATTGGTCCAAAAACATGTTTAATGGTATTTCACATATGTCCTATTTTGGCCTAATATAATGTTGAATTAGGAAGATCATGGATAACAACAAAGGAGGAAACAATAGGTAAAATTATAACCATGTCACATTTGAACATTAAATTATAATTATTATAATTTCAAGAGAAGATGGAACCTCTTTAGAGTAAGAGCATAAAAAATAAAGCATATCTTCAACTAGTATACAAAAAATTACAACTAATGGAATAATAAAAGAAACAAATGATATAGTACATATTGTAAAACAGAAATAAGAAAGGTCAATACAACAATATGGGGTAGATAGTTTTTCATACAAAGATATAAAATATGACCAAAATGACATCAAAATCTCAAGAAAAACCTAAGAAATTAGTGCTTTGCTATGATGATGATTACGATTATGATGCAATAGATTGGTACAAAACCAATTTGATACAAAACCTACATAGTGGCATGACACTTTCCATTTGAAATAGGTCACCCTTCCCATGTTCGATAAATGACCTATTGATTTTATACTTATTTTAGGAATCATTGGTTAGTATGTTACTTTTTTTAGTTTCATATAATTAAAAATGCAAAGAAAGGAATAGAATTATAAGAACCAATGCATATGCACGCTAAGTCTAGATCATTTACATCAATTTATTTTTTACTCAATCTATGTAGTAATTATATAAATCTAGTTTTATATCAAATATGCTTCACAAGTGTACTTGAGTGATTTCAAAACATATAGGTTGTCACTTTCATATGTAGCCATAGGTGGTGATCTTGGCTCAGACCCATAAACTTTCCACATATAAAACCTCTCTAATCTAGATATTCATACACTCTACTCTTATTTGATTCCACTAGACTTGTCCTAGTGAACACAAGATCTATTTTTTTAGATTCAAACTAGTTACACACCTTCTACAACTTGTTTACATTACAACAAGTTCATTGGGGGCATATTTTTACATAAGATTTATCATTCTTTGACTATCCCTATTATTCCTACTTTAGTCCATTACATTACATGATTATTTTCTCACTTATATTCACATTGATAGGTTACTGGATACTTGAGTTACTATATATACTAATCTTACAAGTTTCTAGTGTTGATCAACTTGACTTATTCATGCATGTTTTTCATGTTTGCTTTCTTGCTTCATGTTTTATGTGTATTCAAATTATTTGGATTATGTAAATTTGAACATGTAATTAGTTTTGGATTTAAGCCTTATTATATGATTTATGCATGTGACTAAAAATTAACATGTCCCTTAAATGTAGACCCTTGCCATTCTTTCATGCTTAGTGTGATTTTGTGTGTACATGGCCATGAGACTTGTTTGCTCAGTTTTTCAATACCATAATAGACATCATACATCTTCCCATATTTTTAATGTCATGATATATATCATGCATATTCCCTAAATTATTCTATATAAATTTTAAATGCTCATTATATGAACATTGCTCATTGTGTTTTTCATTTCTAACATCTATCTAGACATGACACTATTTATGATTTTTTATACATGCATCTTATGTTAATATTATTCTCAATTTATCTATGATGATTCCATCATTCCCAATATTATAATTATTACTCTAAAGTCTAATATTTTATATAAAATCATTCACTTAACTTTATTATTTTGAGTTGATTTATTATGTAGGCTTCACTAGTCACCTCAAAAGAGGGGGAATACACAATGGCTTATCTTAGAGAATAAGTTGAAACAATACACTACACATATATAAAAAGATAATTTTTTTCTCATTTGATCATAGGCCATACCTATCCAAAATAGCATGTTATCATAGCAATCAAAAAATCATAATTTATATAATTTCTCAAAATCATAATTAGTTATAAGGTAGTTTAAAACATGTATATGAAATTATTATAGATGAGTACACATGTCAATCACATATTTTCTCAAATTAGGGGCATCATGCATGACATGTGTTTTAGGGTTTTACCATATTTTATACTTAGAAATAGTTAGCAGAGGTTCTTGGCAACCTTTTAAAACATGTTAATTTAAGGATAACTTTCACTTGGAGTAAAAAAATTAAATAGTTGATACCATATTTAAAATAAATATATTCATTAACCAGATCAAATAGATCGATACATAAAAAGACACATGTTTATTATAAGCTTAATAGTTGACAGATACTCATCTAATTAATTGATTACAACAAACAAAGTTCTCATTGCACATTGCACATTGCACACTAAACAATGACAAAAGACACATATAAAAACCATTTCATAATAGTATGTATTAATATCGATCACATTGAAACCATATAAATTATAATTAAGCACTATATAGAGAGTTTTACCTAGCATTGTTTCTTCATATTGTATCCTTTTGATATGCCCAAAAAGAGTGACTCTTCACATTTTGTTATCTATCCTTATGCTTACATAGGTTTAGTACATACAAAAATATTATACAAAATATAAAATGAGTGAAAATCATACACATGCTAAAAATATATACTTTAAATTTTTACTATCCATGTTTTGTATTCAACACTTTCCTAGACTTAAACATTTGTCTCATCCCAATAAAAGTCATAGTAAAGGTTCTCAAACTGAATCTTGAGCTGAGGAATTAAACCAAAAACAAGATTCATGATCATTTATCTAGGTGTCATTTATATATTTTCACCCTTTATGCACTACTTAGCCACACTTTTAGGTTTTCAACTAAGTAGCATATTATCCTACTACCCTTTTAGGTTTTCAATAGACTAGATTAACCAAGTAGCTACCCTTCATGAGTTTTCAACCAACCTATCCCCACTACTAATGATTAATGTTATCCTAAAAATTATACCAAAAAATTGTGAAATATACAAAATTAGAACTATGCATTACCTACTATGTAGGTGGTGGTAAACTTTATGTTAGATAAACAACATTTTATTGTGTTTATGGACCTAATGGAGGAGTGTGTGGAACACCTAGTCCTATAAAAACTAATGGTGTATGTTTTTGTGATTTTTGGAGAGATACATGCACACTTGAAGCACACATATTCTAATAAATTACTTATTTTAACTATTACATGGGTATGTATTATAGTTCATCAATAATTTGTATAATGGAAGCGTCAACCTATGACAAGTCTTACTTTAACATCGTCTAATTAGTCATCACTTCCTACACCATCATTAACAATATGTGTAATGGGACTTGAATCACTATTAGGTTTTAAATGTATTCATCATCAATGTTAGTGATGAGTGCCTTAGTATTTAATGTTTTGACTGAGGTGTCTTACGATAGTTCATCTAACCTATCTACATACCTTTATGCTTGATGCCTATAAATGAGTTGCATAGAGTCTTATTATGTTAGGTTTACAATTTTTGCATGGTTGTATCCCTTGAATCCATCAACTGCTTGAGTTTATTGCTCATCATTTTTGAAGTAGATATGTGATCCTCCATGAAAAATTTGGCTTTGTTTATCATGTTGAATCCTATCTTAGCCACAACTAAGGAGTTGTTTAATTATTACTTCTAATTGATCATACCTTGTGTTAAATTCTTATCTTATAGTGTATTTATGTCCAACACCTATTCATATTCCTCTGATATCTCATAGATGGCCTATATTTATACCTTTATAGTCTTCCCTTATGTTTGTAGCATTTACAAATTTTTTGTAACCACATAGTCCTTCATGAGTTGTACTAGTAAATTTTAGAATTACTTGTCTTCAGACATCACCTGGTTCCTTGATACGTGGGTCACCAGTATAGGGTAGTTAGTGTTAATGTTCTGGCATGTGTTTGTAAACTAGAGGATTAACTCTACATTATCCTCTTAGAGCTAGAAGACTTCCTATTCTAAGGCTGAAGGTTTTTATGCAATGGACTCCTAGAAATAAATTATGCCTTTGATTTACTTAGTTAGTGGTAGCTAAGAAACATCTAAATATGTTTCCTATGCAGTCATAGTCAAAGCCATGGATATTGATGTAGTTATTGTAGGGGTCATTGTGAACTATGCTAGTGGTAGTGAAAAGGTGGTGCATCAAGTTGATGATGTGGGAACATCCTATAGCCATTGGCTTATTATTTATGGTGTAGGCTGAAAAGTATCTTTATGTGTACTTTTCTATGTGAAAAGTGTCATTTTTACTATGCTTTGTGCTTGTTGTTTGGATTGTTCCTATGTATCCTACTTCAATTTAGCTTTAGCTTAAGCCTTAGCCCTAAATTTAGTCTCAGATTTAGATTGTGTGTCCACTTTAGCTTTAGTCTTAGCTTGTATTATATCCTGGGCTTTAACTTCATCTTCCTTCTCTATATCTTATTGCTTAGCCTTTTTCTCTATTTGAGCCTTCACAAATATTATTGATTTTTATTTATTCTTTTTCATAACCTATGCTTCATAATATTTATTTACCACTTCTTCCTATGCTTTCTTCTTGGCCTCTGCTTCATCATCTCTCTTATTTTTAGCCTCCACTTATTTGGATCTTTTCATACAAGCCTCTACTTCTTTAGCTTGCTTCTTTTCAACCTTCACTTCCTCGTCTCTTTTCTTGTGAGCCTCTACTTCTTTAGTTTTATTATTTTTAGATTCTACTTCTTCTTCTCTCTTTTTTTAGCCTCTACTTCTTTGTATTTATTTTTTTGATCCTCCTCTATATCTTATTATTTGTGTTTCTTTTATTTATTTATAGCCTTTCACTTTGCCTCTCACTTCCTCTTATTCCTCTCTTACTTATCCTTCCTTACAACCTTATTTTACACTTTAGATGGATTCTATTATTCCTTCATAGCTTGGTGTTGTGACTCTAATGATGGTAATCTAGTTTATTCATGTGTGTTCATGGGAGTAGATTATTCTAGTACTATGACTGACTCAAAATCTTATGAAGAAGATTATTTCAAGACAATACTTGGTCACCCATCCATCTTCTTTCTAGAGGTAAGAGGTAGAGTGAAGCTCTTATTCTATCTCTTTGTAGCCGAGGCATAGGATTGTGATTGGGTTTCTTTTGATTAATCCACACCTCTCTTTTGCTAGTTCTATAAAATACACCATTTTATCTTTGATGATTGGATAGAGTCTAGTTGTAGCATGAATCTGAGGCCTATGTAATAATGTTGGTGGTGGACTTTCTTATGTTGCAAGTTCTTCTTCCTACATAATAGAGGATCTACAATTGGATATTTTTAGAATAGTTGGGGATGAAACCATTATTTAGCTACTTTTTCATGTATAGTATCAACAATTATAAAAGGAGGTAGGTAATGTCCACCCATAGGTCTTGCCTTACCTACTTTTTCACCTAGAAGGCATGCACTACTTTATAAAATAAAAATTATTTCTCCTCCCATTACTCATAGATATTATCACCGATGTATAAGATAATAAATTATAAAACTTATTGCTCTTAAAATCAAATCTATACCAAGTCATATTCATTATGATCTTTGGAATGTGTTTATTTTTAAGCTAGGACTTTATGTGTTGGGTCCTCTTCTTTGATGATGGTGGTGAATATTATCACATTGGTGCCTTCCAATTTTCATTGTCCACATGTGTTAGAGTTATTGTTGGTTACAGTGTTATCTATGATTGTAGTTGTGGTTGTGCTTGAGGTTGTACGTGTGGTTTCACTAGTTATTGCACACCTAGGGGCATAGACCATAAATTTTGTACCAATATGGTTATGAGAGATTTTGACCTCAAAAATTTTGTCTACATATTCAATATGGAGATGAATAATGGCATCGATGTGGTTTTCTCTTTGGGAAATTCATACACCTTAAATTTCATGTCATTGTGTAGTATGGTCATTGACACATGATTTCTTATAGATAACATTACATCTTGGGGTACCCTTGGGTGTGAATTGATCATGGATTAAATTTACTAACATCACACATTGAAAATCCTCATATTCTTATAGTATTTCCATTTTTTCATGCATGTAATGTTGGCAAATGTCCTAGTAAGCCAAAAATTTAGAATAGTATTTACTGGTCTTTATGATGATTTCCATTACTTAAAGCAGAGCAAGAGTACCAAAAATTGGTACTAGGAGGCTTGCACAGTGCCATAAATGATATTATCTATATCTATTGTCAACTCACAAGACAAGAACTCATGCCAATTGTAATCTTCATGGAAGTGTATCATGCAATATGAAATGTCTACCACTCCTTTTGTGTCCTACTTTCCTTTTTTATGGTTTGCCATAATATTTTAGTGATGCATTCCATAAGAAAGTAAACCAAATCATTATCCATAGAATCTATGGGGATTCATCCACATTCTCTTGTAGTGTATTTATTCTTGGTGTCATAGTGGATTGGTGGAGCTATGGATTTGTATGGTAAACGAGATTTACCCCATGTTAGGATCCCTATTGCTCTCACCATAGTTTTAGGGATGATGAATATGGTCACATATTTTGACAAGTGAATTGCACCTTCATTTTATCTACATAGCATAATGAGCATTACCTCATCTAGTGGGCCAAAATTAGGTAGTTTGTTTGATCTTTTAGCATCTAATCCATGCAATAGATGTTGAAGTGCCAATGCCCCTACTTATGTTATTACCTAAGGGTCTTGGGAAAATACAATAGCTTTGACTACATCAATGAAATTTAAGGGGTCTAAATTATGATGCTTGGTTTTCCTTAAGACTAATCCAATCCCCATTTCCTCTTTCTATGAATCTATAATCAAGATCAATAGTTTTGCTTTCTCCATGGTTGTTTTTATGGCATGTGTTGAACACTTGCTTCACTTTGTCTATATTTGGTATGAAATATGTGCACAATAAGGTGTTTTGAAATTATATCATAGAGTTTTCTTAGTTACAGGAGTATGTAATGTTAGTTTATTTTTTGCATCCTCTATTAGATAACATTTACCACCAAAATCCATCAAGCCATAAAATGTAAATGCTTTGAGCTAGTTACACATGAGTGTATATCCAAAATTTATGTCAATAAATTGTTATTTGACATGATATTTATCTTATTCATATAATTTATTTGATCTAACCATTGGAATCTAGCTGATGTGACTTCCAATCCTTTCATTTATCAAATATTTTATAGTCCATCCTATCATTCTACCATGTGATCTTCTTCAAGAAAGATGCAATCTCCCAATAGCATTGTCATTAATGGTTTTCAATGACCACTCATTTTCATTTCACCATACCCATCTTATTATCACCTTTCTCTTGGACTTAATTTTCAACCATCATGTTTTGGCTACTAGCCACCTTCCTTATAGGCTGACTCTACATATCAATCATAGTCTATGATTTTGACTATTCCAAACTTTGTTTTGATGTGTTACTATCCAAATATCACATTGTACAAAAAAATAACCATAAACAAAACAAATATAGAATAAAATAACATTAAATAAAATTCCTAACTACATGGTGCTACTTAGCACCCTCTCTCATTTATAGTGATGCATGATAGAGATTACTGGTGATAAGGCTTAATCCTACAACCATTGGTATGCCCTATAAAAATGGTTCCCTATATATATTTTAAAACTATTTTACCCCATTTTGAAATATATTGAATAATGCAGGGTCCTTTCCATTTAAACCTTAGCTTTCCTGGAAATACTTTGAATTTTCTATCATAGTGTAATATTACTTGTTTGGGATAGAATTGCTTAGTTAGTAAGTTGTGATCATGACATGCTTTTTTTACTTAACTTGTTGATCTTATGCATCTACTATTACCTTTGTCTATATTCCTCCATTTTTACCCAATCCAATAACCTTTGTTTGAGATATTCTTGATCACTTAGCCTCACATACTAAGAATAATGTACTCCATAGGCATAACTACCTCAAGACCATAAACAAGATAAAAGAGAGTGAAACTTGTTAATCATAGGAATTGAATCCTCTTAATCATTCCTTTGAAAATTACATATTTTCATAAGCATTTTTCCCAATACTTTGTCAAAGCTTTAGCTTGTCTATTTGCTTGTGGATCATAAGTCATGCTATTATTGTATGATATCATGAAATCTTTAGTGAGATTATTGATTTTTTTATTGAGGAAGTGAGTACATATATCACTAACCAACTTCATTAGACATCAAAGCCTTCTTATGATATTCTCATACAAGAATTTATTGACATCTTTCACATTGTAGCTTTGTATCACAACAACTTACACTCATTTCATAAAATAATTAATTGTAGTAATGATATATCATGCACGATGAGATTTTATTAGGTGAGTTATAGGTCCTATAATTCAATTTACCATTATGCAAATGGTTGATCTATTAGCATTAGGACGAATGGCATCTCATCCTGATGATTGGGGTTTCCCATTCTCTAGCACACATCACAATGTCTGGACAACCTATGCACATCCTAAAACAAATTCAACCACTAAAGACCAATATAAATTATATTATTCACATTATCTTCTCCTATAAAATTACCTTTTTCAACTCTTTTATGTGCTTCCTAAATAAGTTATGGTCAATCATGTTCTGAAGCTACTCTATGCAACACATCATCCTTTCCATTTTTATATAGAAATTGATTAATAAGACTATAAGGAATGGCTCATATGACCATTTAAGTTTTATCTATTTCAACACAATGCACAAGAAACATTCCTTGCTCAAGGAAGTTTATAATATCTTTCATGATGTCATGGATCACAACCCTAAACAAGTGTGCATCTAGATATTCATTTTGTATTTTCTCTAGTTCTTACCTATTTTAGATCCTACTTAGATGATTTGGTCCCACATTTTATCAACCTAGCTTCACATTGATTTAGAATTAAAATTCTTGAAATAACATTAGCCACCTAGAGATCAATCCTTCCACCATTAGCTTGTTAACAAGTATCGTAATGCATATTGGTCTGTGAAAAAATTAAATGGTGTGGCCAACATATGATGTCAAAAAATTTGTAATTTAAACACCAAAGCTAAATTATATATTTCTATAATGTATAATGTTTATCTATTGTTGATAGTTTTATAATGGTAAATTATATGGGATGATCCAATCCACCATCCCCTGGCTGCACTAAGATAGATCCTACTACAATACCAAAAGAATCCACATGTACATAGAATGGTTTTATTACTAACCTTTATTTGAGATTAATAAATGTTGTTTATCATTTTAATGCCCACTCAAACTTATTTTTATCTTTATGTAGTAACTTTTACATTAGCACTAATATGTATGTGTATCCTTCAATGAATTTTATATAGTATCATGTATGACCTAGAAAGGTGCACACTTCTATAGAACTAGATGGGGGTGGCATCCCCACTATTACTTCAAACTTATCCAAGTCAACATAGATTCCATAACTATGTATGACATGGCCTAGAAGAACACCTAAATGTTTTAAAATAAGAAATTATTTATATTCAAATCAATGCATAGGGTGTGACACTACTCTAGTATTAATCATAGCTTTGATAGATTCTATTTAAATAAAGATAAAATAACCCATTTATCCAAATATACATCCATAAAATCATAAATTAAATCCTTAAATGTAGTTAGTACATCCTTAGAGAATACTACTAGCACATTTTTAATACCAAAGGGAATTACCTTATATGTGAATGACCCCCATTCTATTGAAAAGTTGTTTAATATTGGTCCTCTTCTACGATCAAAATATAATGGTATCCATTAAATCCATCTATTAATGAGTATACCTCATGGCTCCAACTGACTTGAGGACTTCATCTATGAATGGTATTTTAAATGGATCATTGTTGTAATAATAATTTAGTGCATGGTAGTCTCCATAAACTCGAATCTCCCCATATTTATTTGGAAGCATAACTATATGACTCACCCAATCTACCTTTTCAACTTAATAAATGATATTTGCTTCTTGCATGTAATCAAGTTTAAAATTTACTTTTATATTCATGTTGGGGTTTAGTTTATCTAGTGCACTCTTGAAATTATATGTGCATCTCCCCCAATGACAAATTTACACCTTTTACTTCTGAGAACTTGGTTAGAAAGACATCATGATAGTATTTTAGTAGTTGTGATGCCTCTGAGATCTAATCATGCCCCCATTATTATTCCATAGTCACAAGTTTAGGTAAAGACTTTGTTCTAATATTTTATTCAATCTTTTTTAGTGGTTCTTTATATAATTTGTTTGATCCTATGGGCATATTCTCTCATAAAGTACATTCCCCTTCCTATTCTATAATTTTTACATTGCACAGTCTTTCCTCTTTAACTTGTTTTGTATTATGGTCAATTATTGGTTTAGATTCCTATTACGGTTCAAAGAATCTTTCTAAATCTAGGTATCTATCACTATCACTAGATTATGTTATATCATCAGTAATTATATTACATGGATTAATAAGAGTTTGTTATTTTTTACTATCCTTTTAATTTTGAATCACAAAATTCAAATCTTGAGTTACTTCCTATTGTGATGATGACTCTATTGTAGCTCCCAAATCTTTTGCTCATCCATAACATAAAAATATTTATAGGTTTTTAATTCATTTTACAATAATGGATCATTATCCTCAAACACAAAAGTTTAAATAAAGTCTTGTTACACTCATTCCTAGTGTTTGGTATCTATCTTGTGCTCTTGCTGCATGTACCAGAGAATTAGGAGTAGTATTAATGTATAACTAAAAATGTACACCTAATACCTTGGATAAAATCCTTGTGCAAATCATATATCTACACATTTATGAATGTGCTCTTGGGACATTAGCCTTATTTAAATAATGGACATTCATATTTCATATAGGTGGTAACTAAAACCTCACACACAAAAATTTACATGTTTCCTCCTAGTGTACCTCTTGTTATCTATGCAATACCCACCAAGGTGCAACAATTGCTTTCAATGCATAGTTGAGTGTGCTAACTCTTTGATCCACCTATGAGACATGGTGCTCTAACCTCAAGATAAATATATTAATATCTTTTCTCAAAAAGTATTGAGGTAATTGACATTTGGTGGTGAATACCATGCACAGAGGTTGTATCTCATGATCTCTCCTAGCCTAGTTCAGCATATGTGTGTATGAGTCACCACTTATTAAATATGTTTTTTCCCAAGGTAATACATCCTATATAATAGGTTATGTATAATCCATTATTTTTAAACCAATATTATATAATAAATCCACCTCTGAATTAGTATGAGATTATACTAATGGAGAGGTACAACCTTCATGTTGAAAATGGGGAGATGGATATTTTGTTAGTACTGGATTATAAAGTGGCTACTTTGTTGTCTACATTTTCTTTATTTATGGGTTTAAAAATTGACATTATATATCTCGTAGAGAATTTTTATATGTATCAATGCCTAATTTGAACCAACTATTAACACAATAGTCATATGGTGACTCTGGTTCCTTTGAAATCATATAGGACTTTTACTCTAATTTTTTCAAAGGGATGACAACTATCTTGTCTCCTTGATAAGCCTGTAGTTGATTACACATTTTATTAATAGTAATTTGACCATCATAATCCCATTTCTTACCAATAAAGTTAGGGTAATGGGTCTTGGTTGTCTTCATGTCATTGACTTAAAAATCACCTCATAGACTTAGCTCAATAACTTTAATCTCCACATCTTCGAGGTGACCAATTGGTTATGCCTACCTATAGTCTATGATACTAAGGGTAGAAAGATTAAAGCTTGAGTGTTGCCTACTAATATCCTCCCATGTAGATCTCAAAATCATATTATCATTACTTCTAAAGTCATATACTACATTAGGGATTTCATATCTTAGAAGTTCAATGTCCATTCATGAGTTCACATCCCATAATTTCTTAGTTTTAATATACTAGACTACCTTGTTGGTATGTTTTTTTCCCCTCTATGCACATTCTATAAGGTTATGCAAAGATATTTTTAATATTATGGGAGAAATATTCATTACATAGACTAATGAAATTTTTTAACAAGTATCTCAATGTTGTCTCAACACATTCCTACTTATAATATACACAATTTATCCATACATGTGTGCATCAATGATTGTGGTGTCTCCTTATGATGCACCATGTTGTTGTATGCCTTGAAGTACCTATATATATTTATACATCAAACCATTCTCTATTGTAATGTTAAGATACTTATCATATTATGCCTTTCTCCCTAATCTTGTGGCATTTTTAATGTAGTTAGTCCTAGTTATGCACGTTTTTGTCTAGTAATTGCTTATATAAATGCAATTTATTTATATTGTGCATTAATCATGTTCACATTATGTACTAGAGTATATTTTAATTTTTTATCCAATACCATGAAATATTTTATTTTATTTTGTCCTTCCACTCTGTAATATACACAATATACCTATCTTTGAGGATGAGAGGGATAATTTCAATAAAAATTATTATATTCACCACACAAATAAAATTGGATGGACTAGAGACATTTTTTATTATCATTATTGTGACCACCTTGATGTCCTCCTTAATATCCCCCTCTATATCCTCCTATGTTCTATTTATATCCCTAATCATGTGATTTTTGCCCAACAAATCCTCCTTATTGTTGTTGTTACACATTATATCTATTGTACTAATGCTAAAGTGATGTAGGATCCTAATTTGATTACTGCTATTAAGGGCTTGCATTTTTCCATGACTATTCATACTAGTATTTCAATGATGATGGTGTCTATTCAAAAATACCCTGGGGTTGATATTGATATTGAGGCAATAAAGGTATCCATTAAGGACTACCTTGTGTCACACTTGTCATTTATACCTCTAGGCTTGGAAGTCTTTGATTCATAATGGGTAATTATTGTTCTACAATTGTGAAGACATTATTGGTAAAATATTCCTTTAATTCCTACAAGGATCGATAGTTATTTTCATCATGGTTGGTCTATTTACAAAAACTATAGTACAAAATTTGGGACTTTTAGATGTAATATTTTAGTAGATGACATTTTGAAATTGCATGCCATACTACTCTATAGATTTCACATAATTCTAGCTTGAGTTTAGTATAATCATTCTTATGATGTCCCTCTTGACCACACTGTATACACCATAAACCCAATTTTGGTATATCACTTTCATGCATCTCATATATCCTCTTCATAAAAGCATTTATCTTCACTTCTACTTTGGATCAAGTGATTGGAGCATCTCCATAATCTTCAATTTATTATACTCTCAATGTAGTTGATTAAGAATCAACCTTCATTATGAATTAAGATTGTGTAATAACAAATTTGATTCTTAATCATAGTCCTTATATGAACCAAGAAGTTTTATCCTTATCCTCCATACCAAAATCAATTTTATTCATCACATATAAGAATATATGATCACATTCCCACATAGATTATCCAATCCATTGTTGTATCTCCTTAAGGTCCTAAATAGTCTGGCTTACACACTTATTCATTTATAATTATACCACTAACTTCACTTTAACTTGATAAAGGTATAAACTATTAACATCTCTATTAAAAATGAATTCCAAAGTGTGTCTTACTAAATATCCTACTATCTCACACTTATTTACATCATCATAAGTTATTCCCCTAACCTACAATTTCATGTTGTAGGTTAAAAAATACTAATCAAGTTCTATAGACCCATCATATTATGTCAACACAAGAAACATTCTTAGATTATACTACATATTTGGGGCACCTTTAATGGCTAACACTAGATGTTTCACACTCATGACTATGACTATAGGCTGATGTGCACTAGTCACTATAACTATAAGATTTTGTACACTTTTTACTATCATTTTAAAATTGGCCTCATCTTATCTAAGGACTTCTTTGGCCTCTTCTTATCTAAGGACTTCTTTGTCTCTGCTCTAATTTTTCCAAACTCATCTGTAAATGACTCAAAAAAAATTCTCCCCATCCCTTCCTTTGTACTTAGTGTTTTAACTAAATAAAAATTGGTCTTGGGAGATGTGTACTCAAGAAATGAATGATCTTTTTCCTTGATTTAGTATAACTATGATCTTAAACCTAACATATTTCTATGCTTCTACATAATCTCTTCTCATGAATATTTATCCACTAATTTAAACACTTTTCCTCTTAACTGTGAACTATTTCTATCTTTTAAATTATCTAATTTTATTATAATTTATATTTCTTCTTCACTCTACTCCATCTCCTCACTACTCATAACTCTATCTTCTTCCTCCTAGAGAACTTCTCTTTCCTAATTTATATCTACTATATGCTATCTTATTCCTACTCCTCACATTTAATTTTATATTATTCAATTTGTTCCATATTCTATATTATCATAGTTCTCCTTACAATCCTCGAATCTTATTTTCACTCTAGCTCTTTTCATCCTCCATATTATGGGTTTAGGTTTAAGTTTATCTACTTAGCTCTACATCATTCACTCTTACATTACATGCAACCCTATAATGCCTAAACTGCTACTCCATATTAGTAGGATTAGTCACCATGGCATTTTTTATATGTAGTCAAAATTGCAATATGCACATGAATCAATCCTAGATCAGATAAGATAGATCACACCTACACTTTTGATTTGGGCACACACTTGTTAAGTGGTAGCATGACCAATATGAGGATTAACTACAATTGATTAGGGGATCACTTATATCATCTATCATAACACATCATGCTAGGTAGTGTTCCAAAGCTTACAGTCTAACACAATCACATAACAACCCTAAAAGAGTCCTATGGTTTCTATATTCACTTATGATAATAAACAAGAAAGTAAACTAATTTAATAGCAAGAAAATTAAAATAATCTAGTGCTCACTAAAGTTTGTGGTATAAAGTAAGGGGTTATATGTAAAGCAATCAAATACATGTATAGAGAACTTCAAATAAGGTAAGTATGAGTAACACCCTAATGCATGGAATATGAGGAGTAATATTATTTGAGCCAACACTTATGATACTTTTATCTATTAAAAGAGAGGAATATGATACTTTTATATACTTACTTTAATTTGAACCCATCATGACTCAATCTCTCCCTTGGACAATAGGGCTTTGCAAGAGTTTATTTTGGTTCATAAAGATCACTTTGTTAAGCTAAAGCATTTAAGACCTATTGACAAGACTAAGATTATCCAAATAATAAACCCAAGTTAAGACTCCTTAAGTATAATGGTGAAAGAGCAGATTTTGAAGAAGCACAAGTAAATAATAACTCCTAATTGCATTCATATGGAAATGACCAAAATTACCTTGTATAAATAAGAGTTTCTGACCCAAAAATCACTTAGATATGTTAGTTATGCTAGGTAGACTAGGTCAACCTAACACAATATCAAGGTAATGCTTAAAGTGTGTGCTAGGTCAGCCAGATAGAAAATAAGCCTAAAGAGTTAAAGTGACCCCAGACTTTGATAGGTAGACTAAGTTGACCTACCTTATTGAATAGGTAAAAAGGGTACTAAGAAAAGGAAAGAAAGATATAAAGAGGAAAATACTAGAGGAATGTGTAAGGAAGGAGAGATAGCTTAGGGAAAGGTTTTAGGAGTTGAGTGGATAGGGAGTAATATGGAAATAAGGAATAACAATCCTCTGAAGCATCAAAGGTCTACCCACTCCTTTCTTGATGCACCCCTTAAGGCATGGACTTAGAGAGATTGAGTCACGATGGGTTCTTAAAAGATGTAAAGTGTTAGTAATTGATAAAAGTGTGAAAATATTATGTGTATACATATGCCCCACTCAAAACTCATCATGTGTCACTAAGGTGTAACATGGGATGGTGATTCGAGAAAGAACATGAGGACACACATAATGTTGATGTGAAAAAAATGCAATATTTTAAAAAGAATAAAATAACTAAAATTAAATGTTAGAAAAAGAAACTAACTAAAAAGTAAATAACTAAAAAGTAAATGATGTATACCTTGACCTACTTTATCATGGGATGTTTGTCATCTATGTTTTAGTTTTGATTGTGGAGGACACAAAGATTGCTTTGGATAAACCTAGTAATACAAAACTAAGGAGAAAAAACAAAAAAATGTAAGAAAAGCCAAAATAATTGTTATTATGTGGATGGAACGTACTTAGGAATTTAGCAAGTTGGGTGACAAGTGCTATGTTAGACTAAATGACCAAGTCAAATAAGAGTAAAGTGGGTAACCAAAAATCCAAGGCTACTAAAGACCAAAAAACTATAACAAGTAAACCTCAAGTAAGAAAAGGAAAACTCACCAAATTAAATCAAGGATTCATTTCAAACAAGATGGTAAAAAGAGGATTAAAAAAAATAGTAAAATAACATTGATGAGTGAGTAGTAAAAATCCACATATCAATCATCAATGGAAAAAGGGGATGC
The DNA here is from genome assembly GCA_037957365.1 of Torreya grandis. NCBI lineage: Eukaryota > Viridiplantae > Streptophyta > Pinopsida > Cupressales > Taxaceae > Torreya > Torreya grandis. The sequence goes on along the minus strand of JARHVA010001932.1, from coordinate 636,469 downwards.
ATACAAGGGAAAACAACATGTTGGGTGAGTAGTAACAACCCACATCTCACACAATAAAGGAAAAAGGGTGTGAACTCAGGTGCTCACAATAATAGAACAATAAAATCAAGATAAATGGGAAAAGGAAAGAAAATTAGTTTTAGTAAATATATAGAACATGATGAAAATGATCCATAGTTTCTCAAACATGTTATTTTGCATCTAAAGATAGATAAAAATGAAACAAAATAGTGTTAGAATGTTTTTAAGAAATGAAGAAAAAAGAATTTAAATAAGAGGGAAAATAGATTTGGAATCATAATTTATCTATCAAGGTGGGAAATGAAATGGGGCAAAGGGGAGAATGAAGTAAAAATCAAGGTAGAATAACTCTTTATAGAATTCAAAACACTCAAATTTGGTTTGTCAAAATAAGAGGACTATCAACTTTAAGGACTTTAAATAACAATTCTCAGATACACAAGTCTTAGGTCAACAAATGGAGTATATAGATCATCCCATGAAGGCTATATGCACAAAAATTAAAATGGACCTACCTCCCCATGATGTGTTCCCCACTCTTTAGGACCAATTATAGAGCAATTAGTATACTAAAAATATTGGGTACTTATGTGAGAAAGTACGTAGCACTATAAAAAAAAATTGAAAGGCCCTATTCTAATCTACTAGCCTACTGTACCCAAAAGGAATTTGGTTCTATATAAAGCTGACTATGGAGTTTGAGCTTTGATTAGAGATAGGAGATGTACATGTAATCACATCTTTTGGTGTGATTAGACTTTTAAGATTTGTATGTTGCATTTTAGATATCATTTCCTTTTATTTTTAAATGATAATTTTTTTTTTTTAAAATTCCTCCATACAAATTTGGAAGACCAAACATGGGTGCTAAATTTGACTTTCATTTGAAAACTTTGGAAAAGGTTGCTAAGAGAGAGAAAATAAAAGATCATGGGGTCTAAGAGTCTCATAAATTTGGGTGAAATAAAATTTCTATCTTGACTTAAACCTTGTTTTATCCAAATGTGGAGGTGAAAGAAAGGGGGAAATCAAGAGGAAAATGACACATGTAACAAATTTTAATTTCTTAAATTAAAAAAAATGTGACAAAGGGAAAAAAGGAATACAATCATATAAAAGGTGTGATTCCTTATCATAAGACTGTTGGAAGTGAAGGAAAACATGCTAACATAGATTTTTAAGACTATGGGAAGTGAAGGAAATCATGCTAACATAGATTGTTTACAGATTCCATCTAGAAAAAGAAGCAAAAGCTAATGTATAAATAAAAATGATAATAAATAACATGAAAAGAAAGGTAATTTTATGAGGAGGGCCAGGTTTTATGCATGGTCTTACCAAGCAACTCACAAAAGGAGAACCCAAGGGGTGTAAATAAGTAAAAATTGATGGAGCTTTTGTATAAAGAACCTCATAAAGAAAGACCCAAAGGATGCCAAAACAACACTGATAAGAAAAAGGAGAATAAAAATAAAGATAATGAATACTGTGGTACATCAAGAAACCAAAAGACCAAAAGGGAGGACTAAAGGTTTGAAAAGAAAGGAATTTGCTACATAGGGAGATACCCATTCTAAATTAACCTACAAAAAGATGTTAGATAGATATATAGAGAAAGCATGAAAATAAGAAAAATGATTAAGAAAAGTATTTCTTAAGGAATTGAGCATTAGTGGGCTCGTTGAAAACATGGCCTTCATTGGTTTGAAGGCAATAAGTACTTGGACCAAGAATATCTTTAATTAAGGGCCCCACCATTTTTGGGCATACTTTCCTTTTTTGTCATAAGTGTAATCTAATTTAAGGACAAGATCACCAACATTAAATGTGTGGTTTTTAACATGTTTGTTATGTTGTCTAATGATGTGAACCTTGTATTAGTGATTGTGATGCAAGATAAAAAGATGATGTTCATCAAGCATATAAAAGGCATAAGGTGAGCCTTATTAAATTCTTCATTAGGAATGATGCCATGAAGAGATATACAAAGAGAAGGAAGCTCAACCTCAAGAGGAAGAACCGACTCAGAACCATAGACTAGAGAGAATGGAGTTCTCCCAGTGATAGTATGAATACTAGTCTAATAGGTCCAATATGTAGGATAAAGATGAAGATGCCAATCCATGCAAGTTTCACAAATTATCTTTTGAAGAATTTTATTGAGAATTTTTTTGATGGACTCAACTTGACCATTACATTGTGGATGATAAGGAGTGGAAAACTTCTGATTGATTTTGAATTTGGTACAAAGTTGTTTAACATGTTTATTTTTGAAATTACCACCATTATTAGAAATGATGGTGTGAGGAACACTAAAGTGGTAAATAATTTGCTTGAGAATGAATTTAGATATAGTGGGACTAGTAACATTAGAAATGGGCATGGCTTCAACCCACTTGGTAAAGTACTAAGTGGCAGTGATGATGAAGACATGCCCATCTTAGGAATGAGGAATATTACCAATGAGATCAAATCCCCATGTGGAAATTGGCTAAGAATATTTGATAACTTGAATTTCAGTTGGTGGTGAATGAATGAGGTCATCATGAAGCTAAAAAGGATTACACTTTTTAGCATATTCAATAGCATCCTTTTATAGAGTAGGCCAATAGTAACCCATATGTAAGCATTTGTGAGTTTTATCATGTCTACTACAGTGACCACCATAAATTCCCCCATGCACTTGATTAAGTAGAGGTGGAACCTCATCTGGAATGACATAATGGAGCAAATTACCTTTGGCATTGTGATAATAAAGGATGTTATGTCTAAATATGTACTTGAAAGCTTGTTTGTAAAGATACATTTTTTCATAAGAATCCAAGTTATGAGGATAATTTTGATGTTATAATAATTAGATGATGTCTTGAGATCATGGGCATTGTTAGATGGTGATAGCCTTGATGTGGAAGATAAGGGAATATGGAGGGTGAATAGATGATGGAGATTTTATTATTTATATGATAAAATAAGGATCAAAAAGAACTTGATGTGGATGAAAGAGAGAAGCATGAACAAGGAAAAGAATCAATAATGTAATTTTGGTCTTTAGGAATAGGTTCAATTGTAAAAGAGGCAAAATCCTTGGCAAGTGTGGTTATAATTTGATGATAGGTAATGAGATTTTCACTTTTACATTAATAGGCACCACTGACTTGATGGCAAATGAGTTGAGAATCACCCAAAGCATGAATATATTATATGTCTAGATCAATAATAGCTCTTATACCTAAGATAAGAGCTTAGTACTCAGCCATATTGGTGACATCAAATGTAAAATAGAAAGCTAAAGTAATTATTTACCAAGAGGACTAGTGAGAATGCAACTTGCCCCAGCTTCTTGAAGGTATTTAGCACCATAAAAGTGAAGGATCTAAGTATTCTCATTCAAGTCAATGTTTATTTTAGGGAGCTCCTTGATAACTAATTTTGGTTTGGTAGTATCAGAGGGAGTTTAAGGTTCATTAGATTTATTGGCTTCAAGATCAGCAGTAAAGCTATGAAAATAATCTTTAAGACAAATTGCTTGATTAATACCTTCAATGTAAAGAATATTGTCATCGAGAAGGTTATCTTAAAGTGAAGAAGTGGCTGGAATAGAAGCTATGACAAGCTGGCCAGCTATGACTTTCCCTTTGATAGATTTTTGCATGATGATGTGAATATAAAATTCCATAAGTAAAACCATCCACTTGCTAATTCTATCTCCTAGAAGAAATTCTTTGGAGAATAAGTGATGAAAGGGGTCATAATGAACAATGACATAGGTGGTTTGGTAAAGCATATAGTGATGAAGCTTTTTAACTATAAAATAGATGATGAGACAATCACACTCAAATTTGGTATAACATGTTTCATAATCGATGAGGCCTCAATTAATGTAATATATGGCATACTCTTTACCTGTATCATCTTATTGGGCAAGCATTACTCTAATTGAAATAGGTGTTTAAGAAGTATAAATAATTAAGGGTTGATCATTAGAAGGAGGACAGAGTGTAGGTGGATGAATCAATGACTCTTTCATGTTGTCAAATTCTTTTGACATGGATCCATCCATTTCAAATCTATACCTTTCTTGAGAAGGGAATTAACAGAGTGAATTTGATAAGACATCTCAAGAACAAATCATCTAATAACCCCAAGCTTGCCTAAATAGGTATGAATTTCAGGAATAAAATGAGGGATATGCATGTTGATACTAACATTAATCTTGGTTGGATCAACATCAATGCCATGGAGAGAGACTAATAATCCTAAAAATTTACCATATGTAACTCTAAAGACACATTTAAAAGGATTAAGTCTAAATTTATACTTGATGAGACAATCAAATATGATGGAAAGATTAGAAAGATGATTTGTGTGATGCTTATATTTAGCGATAAGATCATCCACATATATTTCAACAATTTTATGGATGAGATCATTAAATATATGAGTCATAGCATGCTGGTAAGTATCTTTGACATTTTTGAGACTGAAGGGCATTTTAACATAACAATAGGTGCCCCATTCCATGGTGAAAGTAGTCTTATGTTGGTCTTTAAGAGTGATATGAATTTGATTGTATCCCAAAAATCCATCCATAAGAGATAGTATTTCATATCCAGCCATGGAATCGATAATTGCATATATTGAAGGTAAAAGAAATTTATTTTTAGGACAAGCAAGATTAAGATTGTGGAAATCAATGCAAATATGAATGGCCATGGTGAACTTCTTCTGAATAAGAATAATATTAGAAACCCATTAAAAATAATCCATAGGTTTAATGAATTTAGCATCAAGAAGTTTGTTGATTTATTTATGGCATACGTTGGGAAATTTGGGAGGAAACTTACATTGTTTTTAATGCACAAGTTTGGCATCAGGATAGGTAATGATGTTATGGACCACTATGCTAGGGTCAATGCTAGGCATATCTTGGTAAGACCATGTGAATGCCTCTTGATACTTATTGAAAAATAGGCTGAAATTATCATGTTCATAAGGTGAAAGTTCCTTAGAAACTATGATTGGTCAAGGATAAGAGGGAGTACCATAGTCGATACGATTTTTTTCTTCGATAAGCATGATATTACCATCTTGAAATTGGTATGGTACATTAGGTAAAAATGAAATTGGATTAGATTTATGATCAATGCTAGTGACAAAGTCATTAAAATGAGCAGTTTTATTTTTAAAATTTCCAAGTTTATGATGTTGTCATGGGAGTTATGTTTCTTGAGCATAAAGAAACTCCAAAATAGCTTCATCACTAGGCAAGTTAGGAAGAGGACCACAATATTTCACATCTATCTCTAAATATTAAATTTTATTGCCATGTCGATCATATTCAAAATTTATTCAATGGACATTGGTTTTCATGGCATTAAGTGTGAGTTTAAGAGTAGAATAAATAGATGGAGAGATGATAGGAGAAGAATTAGATTCAATTAGAGAATCCAAAGGAGGTAAAGAATAATAAAACACTTTAAAAGGTTCAGAAGGTGTGATTTGCTCTACCACCTAAGGAGAATAAATAAGAGGAGAATTGATAGGAGGCATATAACCTTTAGGTTCTAAGTTATGACTTACACAAATGGTATGTACATCCTGGTTGAAAACATGAATTTGAGCTAAGATATTTTGATAATGTAAGACATCTAAGTCTCTAGATTGATCTTGGGCTGTGACATAGTTTTCATCATATGTAGGAGAAATTGTGCATGCTTGGGATTCAGGAGGATGTTTAGATTGTGAAATCCCAAGATTATTAAATGTTTGAGGAGTCTTGATGTGAGTATCTTGAAACATCTTAGCCACTCAAAATTCATTTCAAGCAAAATTATCTTAAGGTAAATACAGGTCTTGAACATTACATGGAGGGGGAAATTTGGTAATCTCATCCATGATAGGAATGGTATGATCTCTGGGTAAGAGGAAAGATAAAACCATTCCAATATATATAGAGGTAATTTCTTAGTATTGGAAGTGTGTTGTAATTAATTGAGCTCATCAACATCAGAATTTGTAAGAGTAAGTTGTAAATTAGGATTCATATTGATGAACTCAAGTAGAGGAGCACTATTGATTTTAAGAATCATAAGAACATGATATTACGATTTAGGATTAGGTAATTGGATACTCCATAGGTTGGGATCAACTTCATGCTTGTAACATTTTCCATTATGTATAAATTTAATAAATTGACTACCAGAAGAAGCAATGGCCCTCATTCAATGAGTCCATGGACAACTGAGGAGTATGTTATAGGATAAAGGAAGATAAAGAACCATGAGTTTGGTTCACATGATCTTAGGACCAATGTTTAAGGGAAGCCATATACAAGCAAGTGGTTTTTGATTAGTCTCATCAAAACCATGACAAGTAAGATGGGTTTATTTAAGATGACTTTTGTTATAACCAAGTTATTGTAAAAGCCATAAAGAAGTCACATTAATACCAAAACCTTCATCAACTAGAAATTTTTGAATAAGGGTGGTATTAATGGTTATCTTGATGAAAAAAGGTAGATCATTGGTGTGAAATAGGATTTTATCATTAATCATGTCCTCTTCAAGTAATTAAATGGAAGCTTTGGGATAAAGACACATAGATTCAATGGTATTATTGTTTGCTAGTTGAGAATCAATAGAAGGTGGTTCTTAATCTAAAAAAGATGGGTCTTCAATATCTTGGCTTGTTACATAATGAATTTACAATGATAAGGTGAAGTTTGAACCAACTCCATGAGAGGAACTTTACATGGCATAGAGTTAAGTTCTTCTAAGAAATTCCAAGATTTAGAAGAGGAACCCAGAGGTTTACAAGAAAGCAAATTGGACTTTGGAGGAATTGATGTGGTTGAAGGATCATAAGGAGGAAGTTATTCCTCATGTGATTTTGAATCAATATTGATAGTGGTAGTATCTTTAAGTAATTATTCTTATAAAGAAGGTTTCTTAGGTTTGGTCATAGGATCTTTATGTGTTAGCTTCCTAAGATAATTAACCTTAACCGTATTGACATATTGTGAGTTGTTAAGGTATTAATCATAATCAAATTCAATTATACAAACATCTTTAGAAGTTGATTTATTATGGGAAGAATATTTTTTATTATTATTAGATGTAGAGGCTTTAGAGGGTTGTCATTTTTGAAAAGCATTAGTGTAATCTTGAAGATGGTGCTTAATCATGGTTTCATGGTCGAATGAATCACCAATCATGTATGAAATAGAACATTTAACAATCCCTATACAAGACTCATGATAATGTCCAACATTAACATGAAACTAACAAAAGAGATTGGAATTATACCATTTAATAGGAGCATTAGGATATATGAAAGGTTTAGAAAGAGGTAAAAATTGTCTCATTTGATGAACCAAAAGAGGCATGTGAGACAATGAATGAACACCATTTTTGGCAATACTAGGTTTGGTTTGAGAAGTGTTAATAGTGATATCATTGGATGTTTGGAAAGTTCCTTTAAGGATTTTAAAATTAGGTTTGAATTGATTCATAATAAAATCTTTCCATCTAGCTTGGTTAAGAGCTTCATTAAGAGTTTGAGGAGTAAAGGTTCAAACCTTGTATTTAAGAGTAGGAGTTAAAGTTGTGATAAATAATTTAAATAGGTTATCATTAGACATATTATGATCAGCTTTATGAGCTAAGTATTTCCATCTTTTAATAAATTCATGAGCTAATTCATTAGGATATTGTTTAACATTTATGAAATGGCTAAGACAGTTTTGAGGAAGATCATTATGTTTAAACTCTTTAAATAAAGGATTGACCAAATCTTTAAGTTGCCAAATAGAATGTTGAGATAATTTATTATACCATTCTAATACATCACTATTGAAGGTTTTGAATATGAGTTTAGTAGTGGCAAATGTATTAGTTTGGATCCACTCTTTGTAGAGATTACCATAGGCCTTAATAAATGAGGTGGGGTCTTTAGTCCCATCATATTTAATAGTTGGTGATATGTTACCAATGTCAATAGATACAATGAAGGGAGCTAAAGGCTCATTTTGGATAGTTTGAAGTATTTTGTTATTCATAATTGGTTAAGGAATAATTTTATCAATGTGGCTAATCAACCTCCAATAATGAGTCCTCAAGCTAATCCTAATTACATTCTTCCACCTCTTAGAGATGCCGAAGGGTTAACTTAATTTTTGTTGAAGTTGCATCATTTGATTCGTATTAGAGTTTTCCATAATGTTCATTTGTTTGATCACTTGGGATAATAATTAAGTTATATCAAGTGGTGGGTTGGTGTTGTAAGGAACATTTTCCACATTAGTGTTGGAGGGAATATTAGAAGAAGAGTTATTAGTGGGATTCTTAAATTTAGAATGTTACTTATTTGAGTTTGTAAATTAATTGGTCTATTATTGATTAGTTTATCACCCTTGTGTTTATTCATTTTGATATTATTAACCCTAGATGATCTCACACATATAATTTATGGTTAAACAAGTACATCATATCATATTACAACATAGTTAAACATTCATTCAGTCATGTAATTGAATTAAAAGTTATTATTCTATGTTAAATCCATTCATTCCTTCATATTCAATGTTTAAATTACACAAAGGAGATCATAGTAACCAAGAGAATACTAAGCATCTAAATTTCTTATATGATTATTAACAATTTATGCAGCATTCACTTATAAAAAAATAGGTTACCATATTCAAGAAGGTGCATTCTACCATCTAATGGAAGGATGTCCATAAAATTCATTATGCCCAACCAAGTTAAAAAAATTAGATGAACACAATGTGCTATTCCCAGAAATGTAAGGTTAAAATCAATACAAAAAACTATTCTCAACATCATTATGACATAATAACTTAATACAAATACTATAAAAATAACTTACTACGTATAAATAATCTAAGAAGCTAAAATATAATATCTATAAATAAGGTAAATAATATAATTTATGTCACAAATGGAGTCCACAAAGGAGCCATTATTCTCATGAGTATACAAGATAAAATTCTTTCACTTTATCATGTTAAATGAATAAGTACACTCTCAATAAAATTAAGCTTAATAAAATGTTGCAATTACAAGTTTCCATATGTTAATAGATATATTATGATAATCAACACCAATTCTACAATCATTAAGGTATAATCCTAACAAGTAAAAAGCATTCCTTCTTGAAGATAGATTAATATTTCCATGATCAAAGAAGGGTATAGTCAGACCTTGGTGGAAATGTGTCTAAAATGGGTCATAATGCTATTGAAAATGGGATCAGATGAACAAGTAAAATAAATGTATATTACCTTAACATTTTTATTATATTCAAAAATACATTGGTATCACCAATAGTTATAAGTTCTTAATAGTAATATAGTGCTCAAGACAACAAAGGTATTGAGAATAGTTATTACTAATTTAGTATAATCAAAATGAAACTAGTTCCTTATGTATAAGGTTAGGATTCATGATAAGGTAATGTTTTTTACATATAAATTCACATATATTTCTTACTAGAGTGAGAAGTATTAGAATGCAAGAAAGTAATATCATTTACTAAAGTCCTTCATGATTCAAACCTATAGTACCTCAATGGAGATCCTAATAAGAAAAAATTCCAGCCATTAATAGTCATTACAAAGTAATCCCATTTATGGGTCAATCATTTCAAACAAAGGTCATAAGAGATCTGATAATTCATCTTGGTGTTCCCCCCAAGCATGTTAAAGTTGAACTTCGATGGGGCTTCTCACATAAATCCATGAGATTCGAGGGAGCTATGTTATTCATGATTGGTTAGGATTCTTGATTAGAGAAGTATCTATGAAACTTATGGATGGAACTAACAATGAGGCTAAAGCTCAGACACTTACACTAAGACTTAGACTTAGAATTCAATGTGGTATTAAGAAGTTAGTCATTGAAGGCAACTTGAAGGTCATTATTAGCATTGTTCATAAGTATTAGGATAGAGATTGGAATCTCAATAACATATTTAAGAATTTTTGGGAGGAATTGGATTATTTCTTAGTATTAGAGTATTCCAATCACTTTAGAGAGGTAAATGTTATGGTATAATTATAATCTAATAATGATATTGAACATCAAGAGGAAATTATTATTGATTACTCCTGGGATACTTGGCCCAATATTGATATTTAATAATCCTTTTGATTTCCCATCATTATTTATCCTTGGATTGGTCATGTTACTTTATAATTCCACCTTTCTTTAATGTCATGTCATTGAGTTTACATTTATGGGACTCACATGCACAAGTGATTTGGGTGTTTCTTAAGTTTGGTGGAGTTGATTACACAAAGCATCAACATTGGTGTAATTCTTATGTTTGTGTGGCTATCATTTGGTTGGGTGTGAGTTGAGTTATGTTATGACATGGATGAGATGTTCCAATAAGACCTCAACATGCCTCTTATCCACATGAAAAAATATGAGGTGAGGATGGCCCTTAATGGCCACATGACAAGAAGGTTTGTCTTATTCATTCCAAGGTTGTGTTGGAGGTGGTTTGCAAAAGCATTGTCCTAGTTTATCTAAAAATTACTTGTCAAGTAAGATCAATTTAGAAATTGCCTCTATTTTTATGGCTAACCTTCTACTCAGTTTGGAGGAAAATGAGGTGGTTTGAATAATTACAAAAAGAGTGGTTAAATCATGGTATCAAATCATCATGTTCACTTCTATGGAGGATTTTAAGAGGTCTACGCTATAATCTCTATTTTTTTTGGTAATGAGAGAGTGGGACTTTTTTCCCTTTCCATATTTTGTGATCTTGAATAATTTTATACAACTATTCTCTAGCCTTCAAAGTGAAACTCCAAACAACCCCCCATCATCGCTCACCCATGGGGGCCTTTATCTCATTTATGGATATTGAAGTTTGTCAAGCTCCCATGGCATATTTTTTATGGTATTATCTCTCTGAAGGTTAAGTAGTGTGTTCTCAATGGCATGATTAATTTTAATATTGTTTGGTCCAATGACATCAAAATTTCCTCACCTAGTTGGTTCATATTCTCACTTGGTAGATGATGGATTGGTCATGCTATAGTATGTAGTATCTAGGGCCATACATGGATGCATGGTATATGTTCATAATTTTATTGGTTTATATGGTTTCAAGGTATTTACATGTGCTTGAGGTCGGTGAGGTGGTCATAGTGGAGGATGTGGTCATGGTGGTATGCACGTTAGGCTTCCAAAGGGTTCAACTATTATGGATGTTGATGGTGTTGAGTGTGTAGTCAACCTGGTGACCATGTGTGGAAATGGTTAGATTGATATTGGTAGATAGGTGGTCCCTTTAGTGGATAATAGTGGTGGTATTAAATTTTAAACTTCATGATGGTCTAGGCTTATCTGGTGGTTGGTCTATGGGGTAGTGATCGTGGTAGTGATGGATTAGTCTCTTTTGTCATTTGGTTTTGGTTTTGGCCAATTGTGTCTTTAGGTTCTTGGTCTTATTTTACATTAGGTTTTTCCATCTTAGTTAAGTTTTGGTTTTCTTTGGTTGTCTTGGGCCTCATTTGGCATCTTGTAATCATTAGTTTTTTATTTCAATAAAATGGGTGAAGGACCCCTTTAACCCTCTTAATTGAGCAAAAAAATGCATTAAAAAGTAAGATTACATTTATATAATCATATTATAGTCAAAACATCATTCATAAAACTGTTATAATCTTGTTATGTTTCAAATTTATGTCTAGTACATATGTGTTAGGTTTTATTTAAATATAAGTCAGTTGTAATGACTAGTTCATCAAAGTAAAATAATACTAAATATTATCAAAGTATTTAAAATAAAAACTCTTACTTTCAATAATTACATACTCCATTACTTTCAAGAGATATTCACTTAAACACTATAATCCTAAATAATAAGTTTAAAATTTACATGATATCTATTCAAACACAATTAGATAGTTGGATGAACCAATAATTATGCTTTAAAAATAATGGATAAAACTTTTCAATAAATTTACCATAATGGTAGCTTGTCACTATTAGATATCCCAAGTGAATTCATGCAATAAAAAGAGTCATAACAAGCAAGATTGACTATAACCAAGTTTTTATATTTGAAAAATATCACATAGATGAGTAGAATGATCCCTCCATAGGTGGCCATTTCCCACCCCCCCCCCCCCAACCATTAGCATGTGCATTAGAGAATAACTCTAGTAGGAGAGTGTCTAGTTTCTTCAAGTTAAGGGAGAAATCTAAGACTCAAAAAAAATCTAGACAACAAAACAAAATATATATCCAAAATTTTATTTATAAACATCACAAATACTAACCACCTTATGATAATATTATCACAAAGAATTCAATAAGCAAGGTACTAAATAAAATAATTATTTAACATCACTTCAAGAAATTATAAAAATAATATATTCCCTCCAAAATTAAATGGAAAGCCAAACTAGTATCCTCATAAACTAATATCACAAAAAATGGACTCGCTTGAGCATATTACTATGTAAATCAAAAATGCATATCATCTTAAGTAGCTAGAAAATAATTTAAATAACCCACAATAAAAATCCAAGTCTAATCAGACTTATCTTGTAAGAACCCATCAAGTCTCAATCTCTCTAAGTGCATGCCTTGAAGGGTGCACAAAGAAAGGGGTGGGAAGATAATTAGTGCTTCATAATATTTTTATCCCTTTTTCCACTTGTTATCTACACACTTGTATCCTAAATACCATTCCCCTAAGTTTTGCCTCTTATTTTGTACCCTCATCTAGTCATTTACCATCTTCATTATCCCTTTCCCTAACCTAAAACCCTTTTTGGTAGTTTACATGATTATGTCATCCACATCAACCTTGTATTGTTATTAATAGAGCTTACTAAGAACTAAGTCAACCATGGCCAACATAGTTCATTATTTTTTAGTTCTTTATCAATTTCAATATTAGGTTGACCAAGTCAACCTTGTTAGCCAAAACTTTTAGAAGGTTTTAGAGTTAAATGTGCCTATATAAACACATTAGTTTTTCCATTTCTAATCAAAAAGATAAGTAAGATATATTATGCATCTACTTATCCACCTTTATCCTTGAGGAGCAAGCTTAGGGTTTCATACTTTCTTTGGAAATATGGATTTTATCTTGTGGAAAAGTCTTTTATATGTATTGATAGGTTGTGTATCCTAGATCTGATTTATCCTTGTCATCCTAACTTACCATAACAACCTCTTGTGAATCACCTTCCCCAAGGGAGATATTGAGGATTGATAGATTCATCTTCAAAGGTAAGTATTCCTAACTTTGTTCCTCCTTTGTAAGAGTAGATAGATATGCATTTGCACTTCTCTTCCATGTATTAGGATTTTATATACATTGATGTGAGTATGTCTTCTATGCATGTTTAATTTTATTATTTATTACCCCCACTTGGTGCCATAAACTTTGGTGAGCACTATATTAGATTTTGTTTTATTTATTATTAGTTTAGTGAATATGAAAAAATAGGACTGAGTTAGGGTTATTGCATAGTTTTGCATGACTGGAGGCTTGGAAACCTCCCTTGTGATATTGTTTTGGTAAGAGATCCTTTGGATAGGTATATTAAATCCATATTGGTCATGACCCTGATTATCTAATGTATCCTCAATCAGAAGTGTAATTAGGATCTATCTTCTCTGAGTTAGGATTGATTTGTGGATCTGTTACATTTCCCATTGCATACATTATGGTTAACCCAACATGAATCTAAACCTTGTAGGTTTTCTTTCATTCTTTTATTTGTATCATTTTATTATTATTTATATTTGCAATACTAAATTGACTAGGCCAGTATAGTTTTAACTCTTGTGCATAGGTTTAACACATAGTCGTATCAAAATGACTTTGTTTTTTTTATGTAGGTCTTCATCAAATATAGGTTATTAGATTGGATAGGTTGACATAATACTCTTCTTCAGTCTCATATCAACAAAAAAATTAGACAAGTTGACTTAGTCTTCTAGTCAGCATCTAAAACAACAAACTAAGTCAAGCACGTTGACTTAGTCTTCTAGTCAGCATCTAAATCAACAAGCAAAGTCAAGCAGGTTACCTTAGTCTTCCAATCAACATCTAGATAAAAAATAAGTCAGGTAGATCAACTTAGAATTTTAGTTAGCATATAGATTAAAAAAATAAGTCAAGCAAGTCAAAATAGTCTTCTTATTAGGCTTCAGCAAATAGGGTTTCACAAAACTAGGTCGAACCAATCGACTTAGTTTTTAGAACTTGCAAGTAGCATTCAAAGAATTACATCATAAAATTTACAATCCTAATCATATTCCAACCCACCAAGGTTCCTCTCTTTCTCTTTATCAATTCATTACTTCATTATAGTTCTATTTTGTGCAAGTTTTAATTCTTCAAAACTATAATCCTACAACAAACTAAGTCAACATAGTCAATTTAGTTATGTATCTTGTCTTTTGTATAAAAGACTAAGTTAACCTGGTTGACTTAATTCTTAAAAGCTCTTGCTTCTATAGAACAATAGAGACCTAGGAGACTTAGTTATATATTATTTTCATACAGTGTTTTCTAAACTAACTCTACACCATTCTTAATATGGGAATTAACAACTATATGTTAGTAATTAATTCAAACTTTCATTTTCAACTATTTGTATGCTTAGAGTAGCTCACATAGTCTAATTAGGTGGTTTTTAAAATTATCGGTTAGTTACACTATTGATCTTTTTGCACACATTAACAAATCACATAATATTCAAAATGCATTTAACATTTCTCTTTCTAATGGCTACCTACTTGGATTTCATCACCAAGGGGGAAGCCAACTTGGTTTTTTGGCCAAGTATAAATATGCGGTTAATGGTATATATTGGAAAATCACCCAACACTCTTAACTATGGGATTGTAAATTCAAGGGTAAGCCCCAATATCAAGCTAGTATTATTGCCAATATAGATCCATTTCAGCCTAAATGTCTTCAAACCATCTATAGATTGCTTTCTATTTCCCTATTTGCAGCCAACTTCCCTACCACACTTAAAATAACACTTTATAATAATTTAACAACACTCAGGATTACCACTTATTTTGCATTTAATTTTTAGTTGATTATTTTCTCTCTGATCATTATGTGTTGTATTTCAAATATTTTCATTGGCTAGCATTGGTGTAAAGTTTTATGTTGTGTGCCCCAATTGGATCATTCTCATTGATTCAATTGTTTATATGTTTACTTCCATTTCTTGCTTCAAATTACCTTGTAAAAAATTTCCCTAATTTTAACACATTGTTGTTATATTCAACATGGTCTCTTATAGACTATATTTTTCCCTACTTGCAATACTAAGTTGACCTAGTCAACCTTGTACTCTCTTTTATCAATCAAGCTATAGTACTAAGTCAACCTAGTTGACTATGTATCCTTATCAGACTATATTTTTCCTTGCCTATATTGCTAAATTGACCTAGTCAACCTTGTACTCTTTTATTCTAGTCAAGTTCTAGTACTAAGTCAACCTAGTCAACCTTATATCCTTATCAGGCTTAGTTTCATACCTTGTTTGTAGTATTAACTTGACGTAGTTGACCCTGTTCTATGTTTAGCTGATTATGCCTTAATTTTTCATTCTTATATCTAAATAGTACATAGTCAACCCTATCGACTCTGTACACCTTGGTTGATATTATTCTTTGTGTGATTATTTAGTCTTATTTCATAATTATGTCATATTTTTAGCCTCCAATTAGTTAAGAACATTGCATAATTAAATATTTAGATCAGAACTTCACTTATTTTATTACTTCAGATGAAACTATTCACTTTCTTCCTTTATCTTTTCCTAATCTAAAACCAATAACTACATAATGTAATGTAGTTGAGATCCTTCATCTTAGTCCTCCTCCCAATACCAATGTTTGGAATCCTCCACCCAATACCCTTCCTCCCACCAACACTTATAATTCCCCTCCTAACAACACTAATACCCCACCTTCAAATAATAATTCACAAATTGACACAAGTCAAATTATTACACAAATAGTTTAACAAATGAACATCATACAAACAACTAATCATTCCCAAATGATGTAAATGCAACAAAATTTATTACACATGACTAGGCAACCACCTCAAGTCATCATGTCTCAACAAAATCCAAATTTTATCCCTCCTCTTCTTAGAGATTCCAATGGGAATATCAACCCTCAACCTACTTTACATAATAAAACTCTTCAACATCTTTAAAATTAACCTTTATCCCCATTCATTTCATCCATAGATATTGTAAACATTTCTCCAAGTATCACATATGATGGGATTAAGGACCCTACTATCTTTCTTAAGTATTTTAGTAATCTCTATAAGGAATGGGTCTAAACTAACACCTTTACTACCACCAATATCTTAGTTAAAACCTTTGTTGGTGTTTCACTTGACTAGTACAACAAACTTCCTAGACATTCCATCTCATAACTAGAGGATTTATTCAATGCTTTAGTGAAGTAATTCTAACATGATGACCTTCCTAAAAATTACCTTAGCCATTTCTTCAATGCCAAGCAACTTCCTAATGAATCTACTCACACTTTAATCAAATGATGAAAGTCTCTAGCTCACAAAGTGGACCATAACAAGAATGATGGTGCTCTTTTAAAACTATTTATTACTACTCTTAAAGCTCCCCTTCAATAAAAATTTTGAATCTTTTCCTCTAAAAATTTATAAGAAGCCTTATACCAATCAAAAGGCAATACTTTCTTATGACTCAATTTAAAACACCTCAAACAGCTAATAAATAACTTTTCCAATAATTTTATCATAACATTGATTCATCCAAGCCTCCCCAGCCTTAAAATAGAACATCTAATTCAACCAATTTTAATCCAACCCACCCACCCTTGAGTCTATAACAACTTAAGAAAAAAATTCCACCCTATAAAACCATGATCTTTGATCCTTACAAACCTCCTCCATAATGGTATCATCTTGATAAGTTTTGTTGGTGGCTTGCTATTATAGGTTATTCTCATGAGTCTTTTCATGATCTTCATTGATTTCTTCTTGCTTCCTTGTTTGGTCCACATTTCAATCTTGATACTCTCACAAAATTATGTTATCAAGACTATCTTCAAGCTTCTTAAATTCAATCTAAATAATTAAAATGACATCAACATCAACTACCTAATGAACAATAAAAATTATCCCATACCTACATCCCATCCACTAGTTTTGTTTAAACCACAATTGATCATTCTTCCTACACCAATAAGGAAAGGATAACTATCATGAACAGCTTTAAACATATCATTGCATTCATTAAACCTCAACCTCTTGTTTCACATGAGAAAAAGGAGTACCTAGTTCAAATTCCTACTCCAAAGTATGTCATAGATGGTCCTCCTTTATTTATTCATACATCTACACATCCTATGTCACATTCAACATCCTTAAAATCTAATAACCAACCCATTTACCTATCTCCAAATACACTTACCAACCTAATATAAATCATTATAATGGTTTAATGTTTACTCACTCTACCTCACATTTTAGGGCATCTTATGATGCCCATCCACATGTCCCTTCAGACCTTGGGGCATCTTACAATGCCCATTTCTATATCCACCTACCCATTAGGGCATCTTACGATGCCCACTCTTATTCTAAAATGCATAATAACAAACAAATTCAACTTAAATAAACCTTCCAAGACTTATAAACTTATATTTCACATTCTCATCTTTATTATAGACATTATCATAGATCTTACTTGTTATTTTTTATCTCATGTTTCTTTGTTTTTGTGTAATTTACTTCTTTTAAACACACTTTACTAGCATCATTATCACCTTTGAGTTATTTGGTTTTCTTACACATTACATTTAAAATTTATTTTCATTTTGGTTCTTATACGTCTCTTTTGTATTTTTATGTAATTCTTTGCCTTAGTAGCTTGATGATTATATTTCCCCCATTATTTAACATTTACCTCATTGGTGTTCATCTTGTGAATTATAGTGTAATACCATGGATAGGACTAGACTCTCCTAAAAAATTACCACATTAAAACACATTTAAATAAATTTTTGAGATGACTACTACATTCATTAGTTCTTGTGCTAGATATATTGTAGGTTAGCATGGCTTCTCTAGTGACATGACTATCATTAGCATAGGCCCATCCCTTTTATAACACTATTTTACCTCCTTATAATAAGTTATGAACATATTCATCATTTTATCACTTATTGCATATATGGATCTATTATGATCCCCATATTTCCCTTATTTATTTTCATTTGAGGCTCACATTGATCAGTTTCGAGATTGCACACTTACTTATGAGCAAGTCTAGGAGTCTTTAAACACCTTGGTTTTTAGGTTCATTTCTCTAGTGACCAAGTGTAAACTCTCTTATTTTTGTCACCTATTTCACTCATGTTTGGTTCTATGAATATGTATGGAGGAGGAGGAATAGAAAAATCCAAAATGAGTTAAAATAAAAAATCATAAAATATAAATAAAAGGTAATGATTCAAAGGCAAAAATAATCTTAAAAATTAAATCACACCAAAATACATGATCTATATTTGGAACATCTCCTATATTAGTCAAATCTCAAATTCCAAAGTTGGCTTCATGATAGATCCAAGGTCCATTGGGGTGTGTTAGGATAGTAGACTAGGGTAGGAGGTCTCATTATGTCATATACTATCTAGTGACACCTACTTTCTCAAGGAAGTACCCAATCTTCACTATAGATTGATAGGTCTATAACAGGTCCTGAGGAACATGGGACACATTGTGGGAAGGTAGGTCCATTTTAATTTTTATACATATAGCCTTCATCGGTTGATCTATGTATTTCACTTGTTATCCCAAGCTTTGTGTTCATTAGTAAAAATGTCCTAAGTCCTTAGTGTTGATAGTTCTTATCCATTCTCACTTACCTAGTGTGTTTCATTCTTGATAAGGATGTTCACATCACCAATGTGGTACCTCAAATTCATTATTTACATCATATTTTCCTTATATTCCCCTTGTTGGCTATTATTTTTAGTTGATCACATCTACCTTATTATGCCTCTTGGTTTATAGTTTTTGATTTGCATTGTAAAACATTATATAGGACCAATCCTTCCTCACAAATACCCTTACACCGTTTGCTTACCAAACCATCTCATTGTAACACTATTCATGTCATTATGTGGTTGTGTTTTTTTAAATTGCATCTTAGAACAAGCACTAAGTTTGAGTTTTCATCCTTCAGAGATTTTGATTTTCATCTATTTATCATGTTCTTATTTGATTTTTTTGGAATTCACTTATCTTACATATGACATTTGGCATTCTTACATGTTTAGTTTTATGTATAATTTCTTCATATTTGTCTTACATCTTGACTTGCATTTCATTTTAAGTCATTCATGTTTTTCTTTATGTTTCATTCAATGTGATTATCTTACATGGGGTTACTTGTCACTTACATATCTTTTTTAAAGTTTTCTTGAATTGATACTTCATTTGTCATTTATGTTCTACATGCTTCCCAACATGATTTAGTATGTTCTACATTCCCTTTTTCCATTTATGTTTTACATGATTCCCAAAATTATTTAGTATGGTTTACATTCCTTTTTCCCATTTATGTTTTACATACTTCTGAATGTGATTTAGTATGTTCTACATTTTTTTTTACATTTATGTTTTACATGATTTCCAATGTGACTTAGTATGTTCTACATTATTTTTTTGACATTTATATTTTACATGATTTCTAATGAGATTTAATGTGTTATAAAATCATTTATCATTCATTTGCCATCATTTTGTCATTCATTTACCTTGGATATTCTAGCCTTGCCTTAGAAATCCTAATTTGTTAAGTTTTCTAAGCAATTCATTGTTGCTTTAACAATCATACAAATGCATTACTTCTATTGTTAGTTTTGTATCCCTAGGGTTTCTCAAATGCAGGTATTGTACCCTCCATAATCAAAAATAGTATGTTTGCATGCAATCATTTAGTATAAAGGTAAGTTAATGTATGTATATGGTAGTTTTAGTTACTCTTATTTTATCATTACTTTTGTATATCATTTTTAGTTATCCCAATTTTATGTCTTTCTATGTTCTTTCTTGAAGCACCATCCCCTATTACATTCATGTGACACATGATGAGCTTCAATTTGGGCATATGTATACACAATATTTTCAAACTTTACCACTTACTAACATTTTCTATCTTGTAGGAACCCATAGAGTCTCAATCTCTGTGAGTGCACACCTTAAGGGGTGCACTAAGAAAGGGGTGGGAAAACCACTAGTGCTTTGTATGATTGTTTTCCCTTTTTCCACTTGCTATATACACACTTGTATCATAAAAACCATTCCCATAAGCTTTATCTCTTATTTTACACCCTCCTTTAGTCATTTACCATTTTCATTAGCCCTTTCCCTAACCTAAAGCCCTTTTTGGTAGTTTACATGACTATGCCAACCACATCAACCTTGTATTGTTATTAACAAATCTTACTAAGAACTAAGTGGGTTATGGCTAACAGAGTTTATTATCTAGTTAATATTTTATCAATTTCAATACTAGGTCAACTAGGTTGACCTTGTTGATTGAAACTTTTAGAAGGGTTTAGGGTTAGATCTACCTATATAAACACACTCATTTTTCCATTTTTGAATGAAGAGAAGAAGTAATATATATTTTACATATAATTATCCACCATTCTACTTGAGGAACAAGCTTAGGGTTTCATAATTTTTTTGGAGATATAGATCTTTTCTTGTGGAGAAGCCTTTTGGATGCATTGATAGTTTGTGTAGCCTAGAAATGATTTATCCTTGTCATCCTTACATACCACAACAACCTCTTGTGAATCACCTTGGCTAAGGGAGTGATTGAGGCTCGGTGGGTTCATATTCAAAGGTAAGTATTCCTAACTTTATTCCTCCTTTGTAAGAGTAGATGGATATGCATTTGCACTTTTCTTTCATGCATTAAGATTCTGTATACATTGATGTGAGTATATGTCTTCTATTCATGTTTAATTTTATTTTTTATTACCCCCACTTTGTGCCACAAGATTTGGTGAGAACTATATTATATTTTGTTTTAATTTTATTAGTTTAGTGAATATGAAAAAATAGGACCTAGTTAGGGTTATCGCATAATTTTGCTTCACTAGAGGCTTTCAAACCCTCCTATTGTCACCAAATTTTTCACCCTATAAGAGGGTGTTCCAGAATCTTCCATATTTTGAAAACATGGGAATACTTATAGGTATGTGGGTGTACATATGGTGGAATTAATCCTCTATATTTAAGGGTTATTTCCTTAAATGTATCTTGAAATGCTTATATCCCAAACTAGTGCTTGTTTATGGGGGAAAAAGTTAGAAACTTGAATGAAATTGAACTATTCTAAGGGGGTGATATGCCAAGATTATTTCCACATGACCATCATATTCCCATAAAAATGAAATAGGGCATACAAATTAACTTCAAAGTCCTAAAGAATTCTAGCATCAATGTTTTAATATAGAGGTGAGATACATGAAGTAACATAAGGTAAGTGGACTAAAGGGTATATTTCACACTCCAATAAAAAATTTACACTTTAAAGTATCCTAACACACTTGAATACACTCTATATGACCTATTAAAATAGGAACTATTACATAAACATGAGAGGATAAGGGAAGAAAGGATAAAGGATTATCCGTTTGCATCACCATACATCACTTTTCACACTTAGATAATTATTCATGAACTCAAAACCAGACTTATATTGATTCTTGAAATTCAAAACATAATGTCATTCAAGCAAGGATTTACCATACATGGTGTGATATTAGTGTATAAAAGCCAAAATGGTTACTACTTATAGAATTTGAGAGAGAGGAGAAGAGAATGAAGTCCAATAGTCACTAGGACATGTGTCATGTTGATAAAAAGAGTTAAACATGTAGGATAATGAAGTGTGAGATGTAACATTCAAGGTTTGATAGAAAAATGGCCCTCAAATGTATGAAACTCTAGAAATATGGTGTAGGGCTCCATATTATTTGATCAAAAAAATGCCTTCATCAATTGGCCCTTTTGGAACATTTCAAACTAACTAGGGATAAATTTATGATTAAAATAATGGGGAGGAGTTGTATACATACTATACCATGAATTGGTTTCATCCCTAATCATCAAGATTCTTCTAGAGATGAGTTATCACTACTTACAATCTAAGTAACTCCTCTTCCACTCACCCTTCACACTTGGCCTCAAAGTTGGATTTAGTTTTACATTCAAATAAATACATAATATTTAATGACATATTTCAAGACCTGCCATATCCTTATATTCATCAGGTAGACCTCAAAATGCCTCCCACTTGAAGTTCTCACCCTTCTCACTATCTTTATCACTATGCCAATTTTGATTGACTAAGATGGAGGTACTTGAAGAAGTACTTAAGAGATTTTTTGATTCAATAAATTGACATATGATTTTATCTCAAGTATTTATCCTTCTCCTAAAGTTGATTTCACCTCTTAAAGCCTTGACATACCTGAATAACACCCAAAATATTCAAAGAAATCTAATTTCCCCCTATTCATATAGTTAGGGAACATCTCAAGTTGATGGGGAGAAGACCTGAAGAGTTATTTGTAACCACAAATCATCTCCCAAGCCATTTTGGTCCATTTGGATGCATCTCCTTGTTTTCCCAATCAGGTCATAAATTAGGGTTTTACGCCATTTTCACCCTTAGCCTTTGTTTATAGAGTTGTGGCATTGAAATCAAGAACAAATATCACAAAATAATTTATTATGACCCTATCCAACATTTTCCAAGCTCTTTTATATCCCATGAAAAGTTTATAAGAAGATATGAGCATTTCAAATTGCCTTATCAAGCTTTGTTCTTCATTTTGCATAGGCCTGATGTGGTTTTAAGACCAAAAATGGATTTTTGTGTTTTATATACAATGTAAAATAGTTAAAACACCTTATAAATCCCTAAAAAAAATTACAATTCATTTTATTTCTAACCTAAGACTAAAAATAACATTGACCATCTAGTTGGGCTTTAGGCCTAGTTGAGACCATGTAGGTCTGCTTGCACTTTTGTCTGTTTAGACCACCCCATTATGTTTATTTCTCATATAAATGATTTTACATGTTTTTTAATGTATTATCACATCTATCCATGCATTATTTCAAGGTTAAACCAACCCTTATCTCACTTAGTTATCATCTTCCTTCAAAGTCTACAAATTTGTACTAGAGGGGAGTACTCTTTGTCGAAGACAAATTAGAGGGTACTTCCCCTATTGTATCATCAAAATTGAACATTTTATAGGATTATCCAATACATGAGGATGTTATTTTTTAATTTTTAAATCTTTATGATACCCCTGTCACCTCCAAATACATCAAAACCCAAGACAAACATGTGTAAACTATTGACTATGTGCATGTTATGACATGCGACTGTAGGTTGCCTTTGTTGGATCCTTTATAAAATCTATTTATATGATATGAGTATATATTTATATGTATAAAATCATTATCAATGTGTTACTAAATTTTTTACTTCAAAAACCTTTCCAAACTCCTCACATATGCCTTGCCTTTCAACTTGACCGGATTGTTGATTGTGTATGTGTGTTTAAAAGAGGCACTTATAGGTGCATTTGCATGATTTAGGTATTGTGTCAGTGTTAAAATACATACATATAGTTTTATTTACCATTTTACATTATTTTTTATATATCCAAGTCCTATTACTATAATAAAAACATCAAGAACACCATTTTTTTCTCATTGTCTTTTCATAGTCAACTACAGTTAACAGTGTAGGGATTCTGTAGGTGAGAATATTCCCTAAAAATTATCATACAATATATTGTCATTTTATTATATATATAAGGTATTAGGAGGAAATTTTTAGCATTTATGTACCTTTATCCACTAGGATTTCATGTATATGTTAGTGTCATATATTTTAGATACCTACAGTTAACTGTAGGTGATCTTTTTGAACCCAAGTACACCTCTAGGTATGCTTATTAGTCCCAAAAATTAGTGATATAACTTTCATTAGTTCCATTTGAATAATTTGAGTTATTTAAAACTATTTAATACCACTCAAACATATATACATACTCTTATATTACAACTTTGGGTGTGAATGTCATTTGACATTCAAATCCTGTAGATATCACTATCTAAACTCAGTGAACAAAAGTGCATCTTTAAACCCTCCTAGTAAGAAAACCAATTGACCACATTACTCACTTTATTTTTTAATTTTTTACCAAAGGATATGGATATGATATGAGTGAATTTGGATTTATGAATACCCCATGTGACATCACCATAAATTAACCCCAAAAGTGTTAGGCGCTCTATTTTTGTGTTTTAGGGAAACTTGTCCCTGAGTTCACATTATCAACTTTTGATCATGACTCCTCACTTTGCTCAAATACTTAAGGATTAAAACATTACTTTCATATTATTTCCAACATATTAATACTTTCATGGGGATCTCAAAGCATTTCATACACCTCCATATTACACACTCTTAGGGCCCTGTGTAAGCCACCTATAGGTGTGCATTTACAGGTTATAAAGTAATGGGCATAGGCATGAATACTAAACATTATTTGTGGCTCTTAAAATCAATCATATAC
The DNA here is from genome assembly GCA_037957365.1 of Torreya grandis. Classification (NCBI taxonomy): domain Eukaryota; kingdom Viridiplantae; phylum Streptophyta; class Pinopsida; order Cupressales; family Taxaceae; genus Torreya; species Torreya grandis. The sequence continues at coordinate 611,750 of JARHVA010001932.1, read as the reverse complement.
CTTTAAATGTTACTCAAATTGATTCTTATAACTTAAATTAATTTGAAACAAACTTCAAAACTCCCATTTAAACATCTTCATCCTCTTGTAGGTGTTGATTCTATGGTGGTTTACAGGAAGTGAATGAAAACATGAGGAATGCACATGGTGTATGAATATATAATAAGTCTTATATTATCTTAACATATTAAAATGTATTCTAAAACACTACAATACTTGAAACAAGATCAATTATCTTTATTCAAACATGGTGTTATCTCCATGACACCTATAGGTGCATTTCAATGATGTATGATTGTGTGGATGACTGAGTTGAATATCACATCCCTTACTTTGTCAATTAAAAGGTTTTTAATTGAATTCTAATGCTTTAAAAATATGTTAAACACCTCTTATAATCTTTATACACCTCCATGGTCATTTTCACACTATAAGACACCATGATAGCAGTTGGGAACAAGCAAAACGTTGACTGTGTTTCCATATGACTATATGTTTAAATCAAAGCATGAAATTATAATTAAAAAAATGACTAAGGTGGTTGATATGACATGAAACACATGGAAAACATAATACAACATCCAAATGAAACCCTTGCATAGAACCAAACCTTTTTTAAGTAATGAAATTGATTGTAGCCTCACATGGTGACACCTTCTTGAAAACTAAATTACTTGGCCCATTAAATAATTTATAAACATGAAACAAAGAATGTAAATCATTATATTAGAGATTAAAAAATCCTCTAGAAGAAAATTTAGCTACTAAATTATATGGATTATCTTAAACATGAGCAAAACCTGGAGGGTATGTGAAACCTTAGGCATAAAAACACAATCAACTTGTTAAACATGATTTATAAAGTATAATCCATCATTATCTAAACTCCAATAATTAAATTGAATATAAAAAAATTTAATATCACCCCCCAAATTCATTTGATCTAAAATTTCTCCTGTTGGTCATACCAACCAAAAACTTGTTGATGAGTTTTATGTGCATGGTGGAGTAATGAAAGATTAGGATGGTTTTAGTTCAATTTTGTCACTTCTAAATAATTTAAAGCATATAAATTAGTTTTATGAAGTTTAATATACATCCCAAAACCTTCGTCACTCTCTCTCATAGGATATACACCTTTGAAACTCCTTCTTTTGGACCTATTTTCTTGATTTTCAATTATCACCTACAAGTTTTTAGTTAGAAATTGAAATTTCTAATAGTGACTAACATATTGGATGTGGAAGAGGATTTTTTAATAATTTTCTTGTTTGAATAACCGTATTACTTACATTTAATTCTCATTTATGACCCTTGAGTGACTCAAAATGACATAAGGACTATATAGACCTTGACTAAGGCTAAAATGACAAAAAATAACATATAATTAACTATGAAACACCCTATGACATTATATTATATCCCTATATAATTTTTTGACTATATGGGGTTGACCTAATTGACTTGTGTTGAAAATGGTCAATATTCTTAGCAGTTTCCCAAGGGTGGTATGCTTATTATGCCATGACCAATTGCCTAATCCTATCCATTGGGCCATGGAGTCACCTATACATAGGTTTGACACACAAATTACCTTTTAAAACACACCAAAAATAAAGGAAAGGCACATAAATCAAGACATACTCAAAATAAACACACGTGTTTCATTAGAACACTTATGGAACACAACACAATTGAAAGAAAAAACACATACATATTATACTATTTAAAAAACATCACTCTTGAGGTGAAAATATTATCATTCCTTAACCAAGATAAATAATAGTTCCCCTTGCATCTTTTTCACTCCATGAGGGAAGCCTAGCATGAAGATCATACTCATCACCAATCACTTGCATAAGTAAGTGATCAAGAAGCCTATCACCTTTAGATCTTCTTATGCCTATAAGTGGATTATTTGAAACCTTCATGAGTGATATTTATTTCTCTCTAAGATCCTTGATTTTATCTACAAATACTATGATCTTTGTCATATCCGTTATATTCTCTCCAAAAAAAATACAAATTAGAGTGTATGACAGTTGTCTCATCTTTGTGCTCTTCTAGGCCAGCATGTGTTTGATGTTTGGGAGTATCAAGATCATCTTATTCAAGATCTAATACTTCAAAAAATGGTTCAATATCATATCGATATTTTTACTATCCTTGAGGCACAACAACTTATTCCTTGACCTCATTCTCCATGTCTACAACTTCTTCGATAGAAACTACATCAAGTTTTTTCAAGGTTTTAGGTCTTTGATCGGCAAAAAGACATTCACCTTCATGTTTTAGAGGACACTTAACAACATGATCATGAGTCTCATTAGTAGTCTCAACATTATATATGAAACCTCTTAGGGAAAAATGAGACTTACCCAACTTATCAAATTATTTGCATATGGCATTGAGCCTTTGTCATAGCTCTTCTTCATTCATAACATGAAACTTTTCTCCATGCTTGGTGAGGAAATCAATATCATGTTTGTTATAATCATTATCACACACATCAGATATGGACTTATTAAGAGGGGAAGTATAATTATCAAGTTTATCAAACTCTCGACATATGACATCAAACCTTGGCCATAAGTCATCTTCATCTAACTCATGAGTGTCATCATCAAGGGAAAATTCATCAATGGTAGGTATAAATACATCATTTCTCCCATTATGATCTTTAATTAGATTCATCAACCTATTATCATCATACTCATGAATCATATAGTTACCTTCAATAGATTGTGAATGTTTGACACTTACCTCATCTCCTTCAAATGGTTCTTCATGCATGATATAAGTACCAAGGTCAGTTTGCTCAAAGTATGCATAAGGGTCATGATCATATGCATCTACACTATATTCATCCAAGAAAAAATCATAAATTCCTTAAAGTTTATAGGCTCCATCATCCACATTATATTCTTCCTTCTCATGGACAAAATAATTTAAATTGGAACTTGTTTCAATGTAAGGCTCAATGTGAAACCTTGCAAGAGGCTGAGTTATTATGGTCACATTGGTTCCATACCTTTTCCTAGAGGCCAAAAATGAAAAATTATCTGAGATATTACCACCTATCTTGTATATAAAGTCTCTTGAAAGGCAAATAGCAAAGTGATTTGGGAGGTCAACAACAACTATGTCTTAGAGAATGGGAAAACTAGGAAAATCATGCAAGAAGACCTTCAAATTTGTTATCATCCCTATGGTCTTGAAAAGCTGTACCATATAGTTTAATAAATCATTTTCTATGAGGTTCATTATTTATTCCAAACTTATTAACTAAAACCTTGGGCATGACTGATGTAGAAGCACCACTATCAACTATGCAATTATGTACCAATTTGTCACCCACTATGAGAGTGAGGTATAATGGTGGATATTTATCAGCCCTAGTAGGTGGTTATATAATGTTTTTAGGTAGCTTTTAAAGGACAACATGAATATGACTTTGACTTGAAGGTAAAGGACTAGTATGAATAGTAGATAATTATTTTTTTTAAAGTTCTTTTTAGCCAGACATATGGAGGACATCCCACAAGGAGATAGATATTTTAGCACTTTTCAAAGAATCCAATATGTTTAGATCAGTATTACTCACCTTTTATTGATTCCTTTGAGGCAAAGGATTGCTTGGAACTTGATTAATTAAGACACCATGAGTATATCTTTCCACATTTTGAATAGGAGGAGGTGTAGGTGTGCTTGGAGCTACCTTGGAGGGAGATTAGATAAACTTATAGGCATGATATTATCACCTCCTAGATATTTACTCTTGGCCCTTATATTTTATATAATAGAGGCTCCTTGATTGAGTAATAAAATTTTCTTCCACTAAGAATTTAGTGAAACTTTCTCCATGAGGTTGCCAAATTTCATTTTCTTGCATCATGACTTCATCTTTAGTTGTTAAGAGAGGAGTGACTCCTATTTGAGAAACAAGATATTTTTCTCCACCTTCATTATCATCCATAATTTTTCCTTGTCGTTAATATTCTCTTTGTACCAAATTACTATGCACCAGTACCATCTCTCTTGCATTAGTGGTGGAGTTTGGATTGTAGACATTGGCAAGCCTGTTGAAGTTAGGTTGACCTTGACCCCTTCCTCTTCCATATTGCTAACCATATTTTCTTATAAGGATTTTTATAAGAACCTTATTGCATGTTAGATTGCCTAAGTTGAGCTCTTAACATTTAAATTTCTTCATCTTTATCAATGACATTATATTCCTTATTAGGAGCAACTCTAGGTTTGGTTTTAGCATTAGGAACTTGGGTTACACTTGGAGAATTAGTTGAAGTATTGCACAACAATGGCATAGACACCTTAGGATGCAACCTTCTAGCTTAAATGAGACCATTTTAAGATTTTATTGCAATTTCATATGCTTCAATAATAGTGGAAGCACCCATGGATTAAAGCATGATATAAATTTTAGTACCAATGGCTCTCAAGTAGGTAGGGAGCACAAAACTAGTAGGTGGCCTCATGGGAGGAGGCAATCTACACCAAGTCTTTTGAAACCTCTCATTGAAGTCATGCATTATTTCCTTAGGTCCTTGTTAAGAATGAGATATACTGAGAGGGGGGGTGAATCAGTATATCATATATCTTATAAAACTTTCCCTTAATTAAATTCCACTTAACCAAACATTCAAGATATGCAATAAAATTGAAACAATAAACACCACACAAGATAGAGAGAGACACCAAATTTAATAGGGAAACCCAATGTGGGAAAAACCATGGAGAAAAATCTTAGTTATATGAATGAGCACCAACTCAAACAACAATATTCACAAGCACCAACTTGTAGGATCACCAACCCCTTTGCTGAGCACCAACCCATAGGAGCACCAACCCCTTTACTATGCACCAACACAACAAAAATTCATGAGCACCAACACATAAGAGCACCAACCCCTTTGTTGAGCAACAACACAGCAACAATTCATGAGCACCAACCTACAAGAGCACCAACCCCTTTGCTGAGCACCAACATAGCAATAATTCATAATTACCAACAGGAGCACCAAACCCTTTGTGTATACCACACAACTATCTCTCAATTTTTTTATCTCAATAAATGATAATTCATTACAATATCTCTTTCCTCTCTCACCTTTGCTCTTCTAAGCTAGATATAACAAATACAAATCATATTCATCTCTCCCATTGCTCTTCTAAACTAGATATTATAATATCAAATCAAACTATATCTCACATATTACAAATGGCTTCTCAAGCCTTTATTTATAGCTTTCCAAATGACTTTTGGCCTTCCACATTTGTGACCCTTCAATCCTCATGGAGAATGACACCAAACTTGTATGACCCTTCATATATTTGCATTTGAAAAGTCATATGGTGACCCTTCATAAGAAAAAGCATCCTTTCCTCTTTGGTCTTTATCTTGGTGACTTTTCATATTCCTCAAAGTGTCCCTTCATGAGAAATTACACCCTTCCTCTTTTGTCTTCACTTGGTGACTCTTGCAATTCCCCAAGATGACTCTTCATGGGAAAATGCATCACATTATTCTTTTTTATTTACCCTGTGACTCTTTGACTTCTCCATGGGCCCTTCTTTTGTCTTATATGCAACCAAAAAAATATTCATTAATATTAAATAAATATTAACACACATTAGTCAAGATATAACTATTATAATCATCATTAAATGCAATGGGGCCTTTATCACTAATAATGTTAGACCTTTGACATCAATGACAATATTTCCAACAATCTCTCCCTTTGTCATTGATGGCAACCTCAATCTTGAAACTACCACATCCTAAATCTTGCACATACTGTCACCTAAAAAACCTATAGTAACTCCCCCTTATTATAGCAACTTGTACCTATTCCCTAGACCTATTTCTACACTTGTGCTTGTACCTTTTATTCTCCCCCCTTGACATCAATGGAAAAGGGCCTACCTATAGCTAACACTTAGCTCCCCCTCAACTGATGTTGAACCTCAATGGTAGGAAGTAATAGAAATTACTCCCGACTCCTCTTTCAAATCCTTGAATGTGCCCTTTGATCATGCCTTTGAGAAGATATCTGACAATACATATAAATTATCACCTGTCATTTAAGCATCTACAATCAACTCACTTAAATCTTTTCTTATAATCTCACAACCTTCTGCATGAAACTTTAATGTGTATCCCTGATCACATATTTGACTTACACTCAATAGATTATGATTAGGACCTTTTACATACAAAACATTCTTAGTCTTAATTCTACCATTGTCCAAACTCAAAGTACCTTTTCTAGCTATCCTAGTAGTTAGATCTTTTTTAGAGTTATGAACTTACTCTTATCTCCTGTCATATGCCTCAAAATCCATTATCAACTAACCATGGCTGATCTTCATTTTTACATCCAAAGCTATCTGAACCATCATAGAATCTTCAGGTTGTTTTTTCTACCATGAACATGTCAAAACCTTCTTTTTGATGAATGGAACTTTGAAACTCTGATCCTTCTTGACTACTCGAACATGCTTCTACAATAATAAGCTATGTGTCTGAAGTTGTTACATTTGTAACATATTCTGGTCTCATCACCAATCTTGATAGAGGAGAAAAATAGTTGTAGCTTCTACTTGACTCTACATGATTTTCCTTCTTCTTATTTCTAAAACTATTATCTCTTTTTTGACATTCTAATTTCTTGTGACCATATCCATTACAATAAAAATAGTAACCATAAAAATAAGACCTATCTATATATCTCTGACCTGATTGCCTTTTGTAGCTTTGTTCTCTCCAGCCTTCTTTGTTTGAAATGTCATATGCATTCTTCACTTCTTACCTTCTTGTTTCCTCTTTTGTAAGAGCTTCAACATAGCTCTTTTTATTTTCAAATTTGATACCTATCTTATCTAATTTTTTATTTTGGATCTCTAATATCTTATTCAATATTTTAGTGTTATCCTCAAATTTTTAATCACTAACTACTTTATCATTGACTGTTTTCTCAATGTCTTCTTTTAAAGAGGCAATTTCAATAACATACCTTTCACATTCTTTTCTTACTTTTTGCAACTATGTTGTTAGACCTTCTTCATTCTTCTTGGCTTCTTCCAAGTGTGTTGTTAGATCATCAATTATTTCCTTTTACTCCTTTTCATTTTTCTCAATCTGGCACTTCAATCTTTGATTCTTCTTCTCAACAGCTTCTAACTCTTCTAGGGCACAAATGAGTTCTCCTTCCAGATTCACTTTAGCTTCCTCCTCTTCTTCTTCTTCTTGATCATCTATATTTTTTTTATAGATTCATCTTCATGTATGGACATAAATATAATCTCTTCTTCTTCTGAATTAACTACTCCACTATCTTCACCTGAGCTAGGATTTTTAGAATATAGGCTCTTCTTCTCGAATCCCTTCTTGAATTTACCTTTAAAATTCTTCTTCTATGTAGACTTTCCTTCATCATCATCATTACCCTTATTTGGGAATTTAGATTAAAAAATGTCTAATCTTTCCATAATTAAAACATTTAAAAGGAATTTTTCCTTGATATTTACCTATTCCCCTTTTTGGCTTGTAAATGAAAAGAGCTCCATTGTCATCTTCATCATCATTAGAACTATCACTTGATTCTTGAATCTTAGCTTTCTCTTTCTTTGATGTCTTGAAATCTACTTCTCTCTTTGAGGGTTTATCTTGTTCAGTCTGCATCTCATATTCCATGAGTATACCATGAAACTCATCCATCTTTAGCTTGGCTAAATTCTTCATCTCCTTGATTGCCGAAACCTTTGCATCATATCTGATTGGTAGATATCTCAAAACCTTTTGTACCACCATTGACTCATCCAAGATTTCTCCAAGACCTTGAATCTAATTTAATATTTGATCAACTCACAAAATATAACTTGTTATATTTTCTTCTTCTTCTATCTTCAAACTTTCAAACTATCTTTTAAAAGTCTAAAGCTTAGCTTGTTGAACCTTTCCATCACCTTTATAAATATTCTCATTTTTTACCCAAATTTCATGAGCAAATTTACATTTCATAACTTTAACAAATTTAGATTCACATAAACCACATAAAATAGCATTGAAAGCTTTAACATTACATTCTATTGGAGTAATTACAAGTGTTTGTGGCTCTTCATATTCCTCCACCACTGCTTGTTATATGTTGAATCCAAGGGCCATCAAATAAGTCCTCATTCTTATGCTCCAAAAATCATAATTCATCCCATCAAATAAAGGTACCTTATTTGTAGAAAATCCTTCATGTGATCCAGCCATTGTGCTTTCCCGATCTACTTTTAAGCTATAAAACTTTATCAAAAGGAACCAACTCTGATACCAATTATTAAGCATGGGATATATTAAGAGGGGGGGTGAATAAGTATATCATATATATTATAAAACTCTCCCTTAATCAAATTCCACTTAACTAAACATTCAAGATATGTAATAAAATTGAAACAATAAACACCACACAAGATAGAGAGAGACACTAGATTTAACATGGAAACCCAATGTGGGAAAAATCATAGAGAACAATCTCAAGTATATGAATGAGCACCAAATCAAAAAAAAAAAATTCAAGCACCAAATTTTAGGAGCACCAACCCCTTTGCTAAGCACCAACATAGCAACTATTCATGAGCACCAATCCAGAGGAGCGCTAACCCCTTTGCTGAGCACCAACACAGCAATAATTCGTGAGCACCAACCCATAGGAACACCAGCCCCTTTGTGTATACCACACAAATATCTCTCAATTTTTCTATCTCAACAAATGATAGTTCATTACAATATCTCTTTCCTCTCTCACCTTTGCTCTTCTAAGCTAGATATAACAAATACAAATCATACTCATCTCTCCCATTGCTCTTCTAAGCTAGATATTACAATATCAAATCAAACTATATCTCACATATTACAAATGGCTTCTCAAGCCTTTATTTATAGCTTTCCAAATGACCTTTGGACTTCCCCATTTGTGACCCTTCAATCCTCATGGAAAATGATGCCAAACTTGTATGACCCTTTGTATCCTTGCATTTGAAAAGTCATGTGGTGACCCTTCATAAGAAAAAGTGTCCTTTCCTCTTTTGTCTTTATACTGGTGACTTTTTGTATTCCTCAAAGTGTCCCTTCATGAGAAATTTCACCCTTCCTCTTTTGTCTTCACTTGGTAACTCTTAAAATTCCTCAAGATGACTCTTCATGGGAAAATGTGTCCCATTTTTATTTTGTCTTTACCCCGTGACTCTTTGAATTCTCTATGGGCCCTTCTTTTGTCTTATATGCAACCAAAAATATATTCATTAATATTAAATAAATATTAACACACATTCAAGATATAACTATTATAAACATCATTAAATGCAATGGGGCCTTTATCACCAATAATGCTAGACCTTTGACATCAATGACAATATTTCCAACAAGCCTATTTAATCACATTGATCTATTGCATAAGAGAGGTATGGTCACTGTCATCTTCAAATCTTGAAGTCAACAACACTCCAAAGTCATCCCATGATGCGATGCATCTACCAATCAAATTCCTATACCAATCAAGAGATTTCCATCTAAGGGACATGGCAAGGAGTCTAATGGAAATGTTTTATTATGTGACATTGTGGAAACTACAAAATTTAGATATATCCTTGATATTTTCACTAGGTATAACATGACTCTTTCCATTGAAAGTGGGCACATTCTTTATGACATTAGGAGGAATGACATCATATGCTTGAACGTGAATTGGATTTTCAATATTAAATGTAGGAAAGTCATGAGGCCTATCCATATTTTCTTAAAGATATTCAATTTATTCCACCTCTTCACTTCCTTGGCGATAAAAATCTTCTTGGTCTTCAGAAGGCATATTAGGATGAGGGTATTGAACTTCAAGACGAATTTCAAGCTGAATAAGTGGATTAATGGGGTTGAACACTCTATTAGATGATGACCTAGTATGAACCATGAATTATGAGAACAATTTTATGTCAAAAAAATGTCCTTGAACTATATTTTACCTTGAATTGAGTTTTCAAATGCTAAGTAGAACACCGATTTGTAGATGATGTTTTCAAGACCAACATTCACCTTGACAAGTTGTATTGAAGACAATGAGTCCCACTGGGAATGCCAAAACTATTGTCACCAAATCTTGTACCCTAGAAGAGGGTGTTCAATCCTATTTCATATTTTTGATACATGGCAATACTTCCAGGTATGTGGGTGTACCTATGGTGGAAGTAAGCCTTTAGATTTAAGGTCTAGCTCCCTGAATGTATCTTGAAATGCTTATCTCCTAAACTAGTGCTTGATTATGGAGAAAAGAGATATAAACTTGAATGAAATGGAACTATTATAATTTTATGATACACCAATATTATTTCCACATGACCATCATATTCCTATCATAATGAAACAATGCATACAAACTAACTTCAAAGTCCTAAAAGATGTTATCATTAGTGTTTCAATATAGAGGTGAGATGCATGAAGTAACACAAGATAAGTTGACTAAATGGTATATTTCACACTCCAATAACATTTTTACACTTTAAATTATCCTAACACACTTGAATAAACTCTATATGACATGTTAGAATAGGAACTATTACATAAACATGAGAGAATAAGGGAAGAAAGGATAAAGAATTTCACTTTGCATCACCATACATCACTTTTCACATTTATATAGTTGTTAATGAACTCAAAAAAAGACTTATATTTATTATTAAAATTCAAAATACAATTTCATTCAAGCAAGGATTCACCATACATGGTGTGGTATTAGATTACAATAGCCAAAATGGCTAGTTCTTATAGAATTTGAGAGAGAAGATAAGAAAATTAAGTCCAAGAGTCACTAGGACATGTGTAATTATAATAAAATGAGTTATAAATTTATGATAATGAATTTTTATATGGACCATGCAAGGTCTGATAGGAAAAGTGGCCCTTAAATGCATGAAACTCTTAATATGTGGCATAGGGTTCCTCGTTATTTTCTTATAAAACTACCTTCATCATTTTTCCCTGTTGGAATGTCCCACAAATTAATATAGATATAATTTATGATTTAAATTATGTTTATTTGTTTTATACATTATCTTTCATGTATTGGTTGCATCCCTAATCATCAAGATTCTTTTAGAGATGAGTTATCACTACCTATAGTCCAAGTAACTCCTCTTCCACTCACCCTTCACACTTGGCCTCAAGTTTGGATTCAATTTTTCATTAAAATATATACATATTATTTAATTAAACATTTTAATACCTACCATATCATTATATTCATTAGGTAGACCTTAAAAGGCCTCCCACTTGAAGTTCTCACTCTTCTCACTATCTTGCTCACTATGTCAGTTTTGACTAGCTAAGATGGAAGTACTTGTAGAAGCACATATGAGATTTTTTTTGTAATAAATTGAAATTATATGTTATCTCAAGTTCCAATACTTATCTTAAATTTTATTTCACCTCCTAAAGCCTTGCCATACCTGCACAACACCAAAAATAGTCAAATAAATCTAATTTCCTCCTTGTCCATATAATTAGGGAACATCTCAAGTTGATGGAGAGAAGACATAGATAATTATTTAAACCTTAAATAATATACAAATCCATTATATTTCATTTATATGCATCTCCTTCCTTGTTTTCCCAATCAGGTCATGAATCAAGGTTTTTAAGGGTTTTAGACCATTTTCACCCTTAACCTTTGTTCATAGAGTTGTGACAT
>JARHVA010001931.1:2785000-2950619 GCA_037957365.1 Torreya grandis | reverse complement strand
TTAATTTGAGTATGGAGGTAGAAAAAGTTTTTGAAAATATGGGATAACATTGGAAAAAATCACTACTAACAAGAGGTTCTTTTGGAATTATTTTGTTAGTTTGATTTTGAGAAGTAAGAGAAGAGGGAGAGGAAAGAATAGAGGATGCATCTAATCTATCCTCATCAACACTTTAATTATCATTCTCATAATACTAATCATATCCATAATTAAAATAATAATCAACATCATCATTATAAATGAAATAATTATCATGTGATAATGTGAAATCTTGAAAATCTATCCATTCATTCTTATAATTATGAGAAAAGGTTAGAAATTCATCAACTAGGTGAGGGGCAAGAGGCTTGTTGGGTGTCATTTTAACTTTCCAAAAAAATGAATGTAAATAATGAACAAAAACACAAAATAAGTAGAATTTAATCTAAAATAGACATGCAAAATATTTATCCCAATGTATGGAAAAAATCATCACTTTATTTGAAACCCTAAGGGCTAATATTTGGATGTATAGGGACCTAGTGTATGGATATATGGTTTTTGAGGGTTTTGTAGACAAAATTTAAAATATACTAAATCAATGAAACCCTATTAGAGGATTGATTTGGATCAATTAGGTTGTGAAAATATTATAATTTTATAAACCCTAATTTAGTGCACAATAATGTAGAAGGAAAACCCTAGGATGGAATTAGGGGTTTTAAGCAATATTCAAAGTAATTCAAGTTCACCAAATGATTTAACTTTTAAGGGTTTATAGAGTGTAATCCCTAGGTTGTTAAAGGGTCTAAGTATAGTAAATCAAGGTATGAAACATTTAATAAATAGAACTAATGATTTATGAAAGAGTTGACCTAATATGATACTTATAAAGATATAAATGAATGACACAAATAAATAATTAGATGGAAAGTTTTTGAGATGGATTATCTAAATGCTGAAAACTAACACAAAAGTTGATCAGGTGTCATGAAAAATATACAAGTGTTAGAATCCCTCCTATATAATAGTGTCATACCTTGGATAATAGTGTTGTGGCACTAGCATTAAATTTTGGTGCTAGTTTCCTATTTTTAAATTATTTTAAGGTTTTGTATATTAAGTCTTATTCCATATTTGGTCCAAATTTTAGGTCTATGCAATTAATACTTTTCCCTATAGTTATTTTTTTCCTCTAAAAACCCTAGGTTTACATTCTTACAAGGGATTCAATAAACACCATGATAAATAATGGGGCAAGATGGAAATCCTTAACACCCCATTGTGTTGAGATTTTCCTACATACCAATACCTCGAAAGGGGATCAAGCCTGATGTAGTTCTCCTCACCTAAGTGATAGTGAAAGTTCAAGTGAAGCTAGTAAGAATGATAATTTATGTGATTTAAGTGAGGATTGAGACTATAAATAAGTGTATTCTAATCTTAGGATGGTTTTATATGACTGTATGTTGAAGTAAAACATAATAGGGATCAATAACCTTAATTGTGAAGAACGTATTTTGAGCTTATTTGTGTGTTTTTTCATTTGATATCTAATTAGTCGATAAAGGGATAAAATTCACGTATATATTCTAATCTAGTGCTTTTGTATAATTTAAATAGTTTTAGGCCAACCCTAGGTGAATTGAAAATATATCTATTAGAGCTAAAAATAGGGAAAAGGACAATAGTGCCCAAATAAGACACTAAAGATGTGGTGTTAGTGTCTAGTTATGGTGTTAGTGTAAGGGTGGTAGATCTTGAGGAACTAGGGGCCTAGATGATTAAATAAGGATATAGGAATAATTGTGATATGTTTATAGATGTGTGTGGCCTCCATGAAAATTGGATAAGTGTCTAAATAGGCCCTAATATAGGTCTAGTTCTAAGCTAAGGATGGGTGGTCTCAAGTAACACTCTTGGCATTCAAGTGAAATTTTTAGATGACTATAAGGGATAACTCTATCATATACAAGTTTATAGACTCCAATTCAGGCTAGAATTTTTATAAGTTATGTAAAATATGTAGGGAAATATTTGTACTCTACTCGTAAGAACTAAAACAAATAATGATGTGACATACTAATTTTGAGAATGTCAATTATAGGGTGAGAAGGAGATGTGAGAGTGAGGTAAACCTGATGTGTTATATTTTGAAGGTTTTTATATTATGAAAACTAACCAACTAAATAATCATCAAATAAAACCTCTACATTTATAATGAATATGTAACATATGAAAACGTAATGCTGGTGAAAATGGGATGATGTGTGAGGACTAGATATTAAAATGTTTAAGATGAAAATAGTTCACAAATGCACCAAACTCTTCACCCTCTAAAGTTATTAACCAATAGGATCCATTGTTGAAATATTCTATTTCTAAATAGGCTCCTCTTGTTGTAGTTTTTGAAAATGATAAAAATGGGTGAAAAATTCCATTTTTGAATTTTGCTTGAAAATGCTAATTTTTTTGAAAACTTCAAAAATTTAATTTATGGCCAACTTGATTTTTACCCCAAAATGTTTAAAAACAAGTTTGAATCTTCTGTGTAAAAATACACTAATGTTCCCTGTAATTTGCAAAAAATGATTTCACTTTTTATGGATTTCTTAAACATGCTTTCCTTTTTCACAAGTTGTTCAACTTGCAAAAACTTTTTCCCATGCAAATTGTAAAAATGTTTTCGATTGTCATGTAAATTGATTTTTTTTTAGTTTTCCCTAATCATGAAAAAAAAATTCATTTCTTTGGCCATTAAATTTACAATTTTCTCTCTTCACTCCCATGCAATTGTTGTGATTATTTCCTTGAAGAGTATCTTATACTTGTGGTCAATTCAATGCTTACAACAAAAGGGACAATTATTGATGTGATTGATCTATTTAAGAAGAGATGAGTTAATCACAAGAAAATATGAGTGGTTTTTACAATGGCTTCTCTTCCTACCACTCAAAATCTAAGTAATACATTTCATGGGATTCGTGCATACATCAAAATATTAATATTAAATTGAATGATCATGAATTTATTATTTTAGGTCTTGGGAATGTAGGGGACTGTAACTATGGTACATGATGAAAAAGTAGATCACTAATTTGTACTAGAAATTTTAAAACTATATTTTAATAAAAGAGGATCAAAGGCTTGATGGATTTGTGTCTACTTCAAAGAAATAATGGAAAATGTATTTTTATTAGATATCATAATGGCAAGTGCCCTGGTAGATACATATGGACAATATAGAAGCATCCATAAGGCATGTGAAATATTTGACAAAATGCCTCAAATAAATGTAGTCTCATAGATTGAAATAATTACATAATATATCCAACATTGAAAAGAGAAGACCCATATCAACATTGTGGTAATTAGAGACATTGCCTCTGGTATGTCGACCACCAATGGTCACCTTATCTATAAGCTTGGAGGTGTTGACAAGTGTGCCATTGAGTTTTTTAAGAAGGAAGTTATTGATTTAAATTAAAGGTCGATCAAGTATTCTTAGGTGTTTAAAAAATTTAAGGAATAATGAGAATGTAGTATTACCATTGATATTACTCTATGGAAGTTTAATCCTACAAGGTACTACTACATTGTCATTGATGTGCCTAGACATAGATATTTCATCAAGAACATGATTATTGGTACCTCATAGGCTAACTATGTGATTGTGATAATTGACTCTACTTTGATGCTTATAAGTGTTATGCAAGTTGGTAGTTTAATTGGTAAACATGGTGTAGTTGAATGTCTCTTTCAATTATTTAAAAGATGAATATGTGAGTCAAGAGATCAAATGGAAATTGAAATTGGAAAGTATAAACCAAATTCATAACCTCATCAAATGGAATCTTAACTCTTACCAGGATACATAGGTTAATGGTCTCCAAATTAGACCAAATTTATTTGGTATATTTTTTAAATAGTTCACATGCCAAGTGTGTCGATGATAGTGGTGAATTTTATAGAGTTTCAATGAGATGTTTTGTCAAATATTTCATATGCAAAATGGTGGAAATAATAGCAATATCAACAAAAATATAAAGAGAAATAATAGATCACAAAAGAGAATCATTAAAATTGAAAGGAACCAAAAGGGATTTGAGCACTACAATTTTAGAGTGAAAGAAGGTAGTGAATTAGCTAGTGATGGAAAACCTCATTAGTGATAATAACTCAATGGTTTGTCTACACCCTGACACCATGGAAAAATTACAATTATTCCATGGAGACACCATCCTTATCAAGGTAAAAAATAGAAAATATACTATTTGTATTATTATGGTAGATGAGACATAAAATAGCATAAAATATGAATGAACAAGGTTGTGCATTCAAATCTCAAAGTTCATTTGGAGGACATGGTTTCTATTCACTAATGGATTGACATTATATATAGAAAACACATGGACATTATCCCTATCGACGATACCATCAAGGGAATCACTATGAATTTGTTTGATGCTTATCTAAAACCCTATTTATTTGAAGATTTTTCCCAATAAGAAAATATATTTTCCTTATCAGAGGTGGAATGTGTAGTGTGGAGTTAAAAGTAATTAAGATAAGCCCTAGGGATTATTATGATATTTCTCCTAATATTAAATTTTCTATGAGGGTGAGCTTGTAAAGCATGAGGATGAAGATAGATTGGATGAAATTGGTTATGATGATGTTGGTGGTGTATAGAAACAAATGACTCAGATCTTTGAATTATTATAACTTCCCCTTTGACATCCAAAAATCTTAAAATCAATTAGCGTGAATCCTCCAAAGGGTATTATACTTTATGGACCACCCAGTTTGAGGAAAATCTTAATTGTTAGGGTAGTTGTAAATGATGCTTGTGAATTATTTTTATGTATAAATGGACCTAAAATTATGTCAAAGTTAGTTGGATAAATTGAAAGCAATCTCTGGAAGGTCTTAGAGGAGATCAATAAAAATTACCAATCCATTATGTTTACTAATGAAATTGATTCCATAGTCACCCAAAACCTCATCACATCCTTTCATAAAAGCCTCTTTGAACCAAAGTGGAGCATTGAAAAAAGGTCATAAAAATAATCATGGAAAGGTTGGATATATTATAATTTGGATTGAAATATAGGTACATGCCACCCATATCTAGATTAGGCATAGTAGTTGAGAGTGGGGTGTTTGGGTGAGTTTAGATGGTTACAATTAGAGAGCATCAGTTTCTTCTTCTTGTCAAGGTTCACAATTAGAAAAAGTTTAATGTCAATGGAAGAGAAACCTTGGTAAATAAATATTGCTACATATTCAACTTTATGAATCTGATTATTAGATTGAGTCTTGTATGAGTAATGGCTTCAAGTTCACATGATGTGAATCACAAGGATAAAGAATATAATGGTAAAGTGATAGATATACTTGAAAATGTATATGTAATAGTGAAATATGATAATGTATCATGTGTTATGCCTGACCTTTATATGTTTGTTGAGGTAATAAAAACAAATAGGATATTTATGTGGTTGGTGACATTGCAAAGGGTGAGGCTTTTATGTCAAAAAGTATTGTGCATATTGGTACCCAGATGACTAGGTAAGTATGAGTCCAAACTATGGAGGCCCATAACAATAGAGTAAAGTAAAATAGACTTCATAATGGATCTATTTATTTATAACACCTTGAATTTCTAGCTATTATTAAGAGAAAAAGGGCCAAAGTATCGATTATCAACTTGAAAGAAGGTCTGATATCTAAAGTTGTTAGTGTTATAGCTCAACTTTATATTGAAATAGGGTGACATGTCAAAATAAAATAAGTTTTTAAATAAAATTACCATTGAATTGTTAGTTATGTGAAAAGATTCTGGTCTTTCATGTAAATGATGAATCTTGTTTTGCAATTTTTTTAGTTGAAAATTTTACAAGTGCAATTTCATAAATGTGATTCATGAAAATGCACTATGTCACTTTGTAAGACTTAAATAATACAATTTTTATTTGCACATTTCAAGTGGTATTAAAAAAACAAAGTATTTTTGCACTATTTAAGTGGTGTAATTTTGTAATTTCACTTTTGCACACAGTGCAATTGTACCAATGTAATTTTTACACCACTTAAGTGGTGCATTTTTGTAAACTTGTTTTTGTAACTTCCAAAACACAAAAAGGTGGTTATGCACCATAACCACCTCCTCACGCTATAAATATGAGTATAAGGCTCATTGTAAGAGGGACTTTTTTTTTGTGGTGAAACTCTATAGAAACTTTTGAAGGATGAGATTGTATTTTTGACTCAATAAAGATTACAATAGGGAGTTTTTATAGACTTTGCGTTCAAGATTTATTTGTGAGTTATAACTTTGTGTATGATTCACTTGTCTCTATATCTTTACATTCAAATTGTTTTCATAATCACTACCAAATTATCATAAAATGGGAATTTCACATTAAGTATTTCTTTTAGAATATTCTTGTGTTATTTATATGAATGTGAAATCTCAGTGGAGTTTAAGAAATATTTTAATTATCTTTTATCGATAAATATGGGATAGTTGTCTTTGGTATGCTATCAATATTAAAAAATTATCTCAGTGTATATTTTTTCACTCCTAATGGTGTAATTATGTCATTACCATCTATTGAATGAGAGAGGTTTCCATGCACATGGTGTTTTCCCCTTTTTAGACTATTCTGGTAAGTTTCTACATTTATCTACCCAGAGTTGTCTTCCATTTTTCTCAGGGTTATCATGGATTTTTCTATATTTAACTCACTATAATAACCTTGTTCTCCCTTATTCATTTCCTTTCTCTATTCTTCCCTTATTTCCATTATTCCTTTCTTTCCCCTCATTTCCTTTCCATCCCCTTTATGTACTTTTAGGTCAAAAGTATGAAACCCCCAATAGAATACATTTGTTATATAAATAGTTGTGAATGGATTTTCCCCTACTTTTCCCTTTTTAGATTTCAATAAAGGTAGATCTAATTGATAATAGGAGAGCAATGTTGTCCTACATTACTAACTAATGTAAGAACTTAGTTCCACACTACTGACTCAAAGTCACCAATTTATCCCCCTGACAAATTTTTCAGCCAAATTTTTTTGGTGACTCTACTTGGGAATGAAGTGCTTTATGCATACTATTTTCAGACATTTCATGGACCCTCCCTTGTAATGGAGATTGGTGAATTCATTAAGAAAAAGTACCTAGTGCCTACACCTTTTTTGTTTTAGAAATGATGTTGGTTCACCTCAACATTAATGTTCCTATTATAGCATCAATTTGTACACTTGGAGAGTGTTATTTAGGCATTTTATAATTGATCTATATTATTAGGACAACCCCAAGTTGTGGGTAACCTATGGTGGCATTGAACCTCCAAATAAGGCTGACTTCCTATTGATGCTCACCTAAACTAATGCATGCACAAGGAAAAGGGTTAGAAAGAGGATAAGGGCTCATAAGAGGACTCAAAGGTGATTCACCAAAAAAAATGGACACTCACATGAGCTTGAACCCACACTAGATAAACATAAGACAACTATAACTCACACAACCTCACAATATTGTGATTTGCATAAGTATTACATATAATAGGCTTGGATAGAACACTAATCTAGACCTGAAATAACTTGAAAAAACCTTAAAAGAGGCCAATAGAAGGACAATGTACTAAGAATATTCTCCTTCACAAATTCATCATGCACAAGCATGCTAAACACCAATCAAAGGTAAGAGGTAAATAAAGAATCAATCTTATTACTTCAAGAGGTAGTTATTATAATATTTTGATAGGGTTTAGCCTTATAAAATGAGACCACTTTCGAAAGATTCTCAATGAGTATCCTTATCTCATAGAAAGATGAAAATTCTAAAATCTGAGAACCATTACAATAGAGAAGAGAATGGGGTCATATAGGAGAAGGGAGAGAGAGAAGAGGGAACAAGCTATTAGAGAATAATTAATGAGCTTACACTTTTCAAAGGATTCTTCACCACCTTTTGTCAAATCAATAATAATACATCATAGACTAGATAGCCTTCATTTCCTCCAATAGTCTTTAAGCTCCTTTCATTGGTTGAGAAACCTACACTAGAAGACAAGGTTTTATTCTATAGATGATGGATCATGATTATTTCAAGGACAAAATATATCTAAAGGTTATGATTAGCATTGGATACTCTAAATATTTCTTTAATCTCCTAATATACTTTGTCAACTTCACCACACCTTCCACTTGGATTCATTATGAGAACAAGGTCCTCATACCTATGGACCTGATAGAACTATTTTATGTTTACTTTTAGTAGCTATTTATCCCTACCTATCAAGGCTATGACCATATTTGAAGATGAGACACTCATTCACAATCACTTATTTTCCCCATTTCAATATTTAACATAGTCTTCTTCTAGAGTTTGAAAACCAATCTCCTTTATTAGTTTTCCCATAGCTACTAATATCGACAAATGAATCTCACCATGTGGTTTGCCCTCATTTTGACAATAAGTTATGAACCCTTAATCTACATTAGGTCTAAAGACCTAATCTATCTCCATAGATCTCTAATGGTGACCCTCAATCCTAAAAGCACTTGTTTTGGTTCAAACTAGGTCATGCATAGACTTGACTCCTTCATATTTACTTTGTCTGGTTTGAAAACTACTTCAACAACCTTCATCAAAAACCTCCTAGGATCTCCTTTACTCATTAGATGTCAATTATTGACTTATCTAATTGACCTTTTGACCTTGCTTACACCATTAGACCTACTTGGTATGATTGAGTGTAAGATGTAGATCTTCTTTAAGGATCCCTTTTTTACCCACTAACTTTCTCTCCTGCTATATATCTTTAATGCACGATTGAACATGATCTTGTAATCTTGCTAGGACACATCATTTGAAATAAAATGCCTAATTCACAAGGCTTAAAATTGATGTCTACATTCCCATAATTTGATGTTTATGTGACGTTCATTGACATCTACATGACCATCAATATTTAAACCCAAATGGATAATTATTGAGATTTTTTGTGATGTTCATGTGACCATCAATGATGTCTATATAACCATCAATAACATCTATGTGATTGTTACACTTTGAAAATAAATCAATTAATTGCTAAGTATAAAATTAACATCTGCATGCCCATCATTTGATGTATTTATGAATGTCTTTGACATCCATGTGAATAACCAAGGATTTTTTAAATCTAAAAAACTATTTATCATGGCTTAAATTTGATGTCTATATGAATTTTTCATTTTGAAAGCTAAAATTTGAAGACTTATATCTTGATATAGAGAAATCATCAAGATATAAAATTTGTAGAGGATGATCTTGGAACTAAGGACATTTATTCTATGTGATTCTTTAGCCTCATGAGGCTTTTTGAGCATACTCATAAAATGCACAAGTAAGCTGACCCATCCATTTTTGCATGATGTCTTGGCGATGATCTGGTTTGTTTAGACTTGTGCTATGAGCTATTTATTGATCCTTGAAAGCTCCAATAAATCCCATAAGGCTTATGAAACTTATCCTTAACCTTGAACTACTCAGACACCATGAAACCTACTTGATATCCTCTTATTTGTAACTATAGACATGTTTCAAGCCTTTGGTCTACTTATTCCATCAAACCATGAAAAACCTTTATATGTGGGCCAAATTTGGATAATATCTTTTGTGACTCATAGGGGTTACATGTTTGTCTATGTAAGAGACTCAAACCATTTACCTTATCTGTTCTATTAGGTATGATGCTTGTAAAAATGTTTTATTTTAAAATCTAAACTTTGAAGACTTATTTCTTGATATAGAGAAATCATTGAGATATAAAATTTGTAGAGGATGATCTTGGCACTAAAGAAATTGATTCAATGTGATCTTTTAGCCTCATAAGGAATTTTTAGCATACTTATAAAATGCATAAGTAAGTTGATCCATCCATTTCTGCATGATGTATTGGTGATGATCTGGTTCATTTATAATTTTGATAATAACTTTTTCTTGATCCTTGAAAGCTACAATGAATCCCTTGAGGCTTGTGTAACTTATCCTTGACCTTTAACTACTTAGACACCATGAAACCTACTTGATGTCCTCTTCTTTGTAACTGTAGACCTATTTCAACCCTTTGGTCTACTTATTCCATTAAACCATGCAAAACCTTTATATGTGGGGTAAATTTGGCCAAAATATTTGGTAACTCATAGGGGTTTCATGTTTGTATATGTAAGATAACTAAGACCATTTTCCTTGTTTGATCCATTGGGCATGACATCCATAAGAATGTTCCATTTTGTAAGCTAAAATTTGAAGACTTATATCTCTATATAGAGAACTCATTGGGATATAAAATTTGTAGAGGATGATCTTGGCACTAAGGATGTTAATTCTATGTGATCCTTTAGCCTCGTGAGGATTTCTAAGTAGACTTATAAAATTCACAAGTAAGCTGACCCATCCATTTTTGCATGACATCCTAGTGATGGTCTAGTTTATTTAGACTTGTGTTATGAGCTTTTCCTTGATCCTTAAAAGCTCCAATGAATCCCTTGAAGCTTGTGCAACATATCCTTAAACTTTAACTACTTAGACACCATGAAACCTACTTGACATCCTCTTCTTTGTAACTCTATACCAATTTCAATCCTTTGGTCTACTTATTCTATCAAACCATGCAAAACCTTTATATGTGGGTCAAATTTGGCCAACATCTTTGGCTAATCATAGGGGTTGCATGCTTGTATATGTAAGAGAACTCAAACCATTTTCCTTGTCTAATCCATTATGCATGGATTCACCTCTCTGGTTCAATATATTGACCTAAATTTGAAAATAAGGCTTACCCTTTCCAAAACCTCCTATTGAAGAAAAAGGGAGAACAAGAAAAAATAAAAAAGGCAAGTTCACATAGGAACTTTTAGAAAAGAAAAATATCTAACATACTAAATAAAATTCAACACAAACACTTAGATAAAATCAGAAAAGCTACTCTAATATGTATACAAGGCTATAATTTATAAGTGTCTTCCACTTGGATGAAATGGAAAATATTTAGCATCACTTGTGATGGATTAGGATGGAAAACACCTTGATTTTGAGAGCTCATGATATGTGAGTTGAGATTCTTGATTGATGACTCTTTTGGCATGATTTTAAGAGGATGAAATGGGACAAACATGTCTCTAATGCAAGCATACTAGTCCATTTCTTCAAATATTTCTCCAAATTGGATGACAGGGACTCCTTCAACCTCCTTATCTAATGGCTCAATTTCATGCTTTGAAATAAGCACAACATATAATGTCTCCTTTGAATTGGTGCTCAGTTTATTGTATAAGCTTAGGTAGAAAATCTCTAAGTCATCCCAAAATACAACTTTCTCTTGTTCATCTAAGACAATTCCAACTTTAATACCATCTTTGATTTGCTTGATCTGAAAGGAGCCATATGGAATCTCGCCAACCCATCCATGGTTCACCATGTCATATTCTTATGGATCTTAATCTAACAATTCTTATTCATTATTGAAAACATTAGTATTGCCTTCAATGGACAATTAATCTTGAGACTAGTTAGACTCTTCAACCTGATTGACAAGTTCTTCTTCATGTTCTAGAGGAGGCATAAGTTAGTTTAAAAACTCTATTTGGTCCATGAATTCATGGTACAAATGTTTTCAAATTTCAATCTAACCCTCATTTTTAAATATCTCTTTATCTTGTTCATCCTCACTCATACCAAAATTTATCTCTTGAAAAAAATAAAGATCTCCTTTTCTTTCACCTACAACCTAAATACACACCCCTTCAAATATGAAGGAATTAGTACTACCTTTAGGTTCTAATTCATTGAACCCATGCCAAGGAGTCTGATCAAAACTTGACTCTTACCATTTTTAATGAAATGGAATACCTATCATGATATCTTCATCATAGACACTTTTGTTATCTTGCTTAGGCTCACCTATGACTACATGCTCCTCTATTATTTGTAAAATAGGTTCTTCCTTCTTGAGGGAGGTGGTGGGATGGTGAAGAATTTCACCTTGATTTTAGCTTAGGAGAGTATCCTTCTAAATAAGGAACTTGAAGTCTCTCTTTGGTGGATCTTTAGTAAGGGAGGGAGAGTCTTAAAACTCTTGTACACTAAGATCATTGAGTTGAGGTATGGTTGCTTAAATCTTTTCTTGCATAACTAACCCTTCCTCTACCAAGACTAGTTCTTAGACCGCCTCAACTACCACATCCTCCTTCATCTTTATGCCCTTTTAAACTAATTTACATGACAAAAATGAGTATGGAATATACCCTTTTACTTCTTTTTTAATGATTATAGGATAGGGTGGCCTTACAATCATGGGCATGCCATATCTAGGGTCAAAATCTTTAGAGAATATCAATGATGGAATAACTTCATGCTCTTGAGTGGGCATGGGCATAGGGGTAGGGAAGGGAAAATTTAATGGCTTAGGATTGACATTATCTTTCTCCCATTTCTTAAACACATTTTAAATGGATAATATCCACCCTTTTATTTTTCTCTTTTCAACCTATGGATAGTTATCCTCTTCAATGGATATCGATACATTCCAAAACTCTTACAAGAAGATCCTTATCTCCTCCATGACATAAAAAATTAATTATTGTCCAAGTTTAACCCCCTAATTGATCTTCATGATTATTCTTATTTGGTCTAATATTTCCTCTTGGAGTTTTAACAAGGATGGACTTTGACAAGGTTGACTAGGTGGTTGATCAAGAACTCTTGAAGGTTGAGCTTGAGGCTTTAGAGGGGAGAGGACACATAATATTAATCCAAATGAGCCTACTAATATTCATTATAGATTAACACACTATCTAAATTTTGTATTATGTTCTCATCATTACTATATCCTCATTCTCACAAGATGACCACTATTATCCCTCACAAACTAATCATCTATTCTTGACCAACTAAAGAGAACTCCTTTCCTTTTGTATAAAATGGATAGGGATTACTAGAGAAAAATACAAACCCTTACAATATCCCTTATTAACTCAATATAAAATAATAATGCTTACTTGACTCTTGACAAGGATGTAATAGGATAAGCCTAGTCTTGACAAGGGGAAGTAAAGGACTGATTGGAATTTAAAGGAGGCTAACCTTGGTCATATGTAAGGGTGGGAGGAAGATAAATTACATAATAAGGATGATAGGATATTTTAGGGCCACTTGAGAGCAGAACATAAACATTATTTACATGATAAGTGTGGTGTTGAGGTAAAGAATAAGCATATTGATCAAAAGATGATTAATTATACATACTAGATTAAGATGAATAGGCACCTAGGCTACTTAAACTAGATAATGAATACTTAGAGTCACCATTTATGTCTATACACATGCCTCTAAAGGCTGATTGGATGAATATAACACTAAAAATATTCACTTAGTACATGATAAACATGGGTGCACTAGGCATGCCAGAACTATTAAAACATCAATTTTCACCCTTGGAGAGGGTTCTTCAAGCCCTTTCCAATTGAGCTATAATATTGGGGCAACCCTAGGTTTTGGGTAACCTATGGTAGGGTTAAGCCTCTATAGAAGGCCAAATTCATCTTGATGCTCACCTAAACTAATGCTTGTATAAGGAAAATGGTTAGAAAGGGCATAAGGGTTCCTAATAAGGCTAAAAGGTGATGCACCAAAAAAATGGACACTCACATGAGCTTGAACCCACACTAGACTAACATAAGATAAATATATCTCACACAACCTCACAATATTACTAATTGCATAAGTATTTCATAGAATAGGTTTAGACAAAACATTAATCTAGACTTACAATATCTTGAAAACACCTTAAAAGAGGCAAGCATAAGGACATTGAACTAGGAAGATTATCCTTCATGAATTCATAATACAAAAGTATACTAAACACTAATCAAAGGCAAGATATAGGAAAATAATCAACATTATTACTTTAAGAGGTAGTTATTATAATATTTTGATAGAGTTTATCCTTATCAAATGATCACCCTTTTACAAGATTTTTAATGAGTATCCTTGTCACCCAAAAAGATGAAAACTCTAAAATATGAGAACCCTTACAATGGAGAAGAGAATGGGGTCATATAGGAGAAGGGAGAGAGAGAAGAGGGAATAAACCATCCAAGAATAATTAATGAGATATCACCTTTCAAGTGATGCTCCACCACCTTTTTTCTAGTCAAGACTAATACATCATAGACCAAATCACCTTCATTTATTTTAATAGTCTTTAAGCTCTTTTCATTGGTTGAGAAACCTATACTAGAAGATAAGGATTTATTCTGTAGGTTATGGGTCATGATTATTTCAAGGATAAAATATCTCCAAAGGTTCTAATCATCATTGAATACTCTAAATGATTCTTTAATCCCCCAATCTACTCTATGAACTTCACCACACCTTCCACTTGGTTTCATTATAAGGACAAGGTACTCATACCTATGGACTTGATAAAACCATGTTATGTCTAGTTTTAGCAATTATTTGTCCCTATCTATCAAGGTTGTGACCATATTGGAAGATAAGACACTCTTTCATAGTCACCTATCTTCCCCATTTTGATATCTAAACATAGGTCCTTTTTTATAGTTTAAAAACCAATCTCCTTTATTGGTTTTCCTGTAGCTATGTCGTTTGGTCTCATTTTGACAAGTTATTTATCCTTTATCTACATTAGGTATAAAGACCTATTTTATCTCCATGGAGATATAATGGTGACCCTCAATCCTAAAAATATTATTTTGGTTCAAACGAGGTCATGCTTAGACTTGGCTCCTTCGTATTTACTTTTCCCAAGTTTAAAACTACTTCATCAACCTTAATAAAAAATCTCCTAAGATCACATTTACTCATTCACTATCAATTATTGACTCAACTTATTAAAATTTTATCCATACTCACACCATGAGATCTTCCTAGTATGATGAAATGCAAGCTATATATATGCTTTATGGAGCCCTTTTTGACTCATTGACCTACTTATATGCCATAGATGTTTAGAGCATGATTGAATGTGAGACCTTAATCTTATTAGGACCCACCATTTGAAATCAAATGACTAATTTACAAGGATTAAAATTATTTTATACACTCTCATCATTCAATATCTAGATGATCATCATTAACATCTACACATTGTCAATCTTTGAAACCAAATGAATAATTTTTTAGATTTATTTTGACATTCATGTGACCATCAATGATGTTTGCATAACTGTCACACTTTAAACACCAATTAGTTAATTACTGAGCATAAAATTGATATCTACACACCCATATTTTTACATCCATGCAAACATCTTTGATGTCTACATGAATGTCTAAGGATTTTTTAAATCCAAATAGTTATTTTTTATGGCTTAAATTTGATGTCCACATGAACGTTTTGTTCTACAACCTAAACTTTGAAGACTTATATCTAAAGATAGAGAACTCATCAAGACATGAAATTTTCAAAGGATGATTTTAGAACTAAGGATATTAATTCCATGTGATCCTTAAGCCCAATGAGGCTTTTTGAGCATACTTATACAATGCACAAGTAATATAACCCATCCATTTCTACATGATGTCCTAGTGACAGTTGGGTTTGTTTAGACTTGTGCTATGAGCTTTTGATTGATCCTTGAAAGCTCTAATGAATCCCCTAAGGCTTGTGTAACTTTTTACTAACCTTGAACTAATATAACACAATGAGAATTACTTGATGTCCTATTCTTTATATCTCTAGACTTATATTAGGCCTTTGGTCTACTTATTACATCAAACCATGCAAAATATTTATGTGGGCCAAATTTAACCAACACTTCCCTTTGTCCCATGGGGAAAACATTTTGGGCCACTAGCTTTAGCCCAATATAATGATTTCACATCAAGCTTATGAAAGAGATTCCCAAAGTTCTCTAGAGAAAATGATCAATACGTAGATAAACATATCCAAGTCTTCATAGTGTCTTGTAACATTTTGAAAGTTATGTAAAAGGATGTTACTATGAGACTTTTATTGGAATTGCTATTGAGTGGTTTTAGAACTTAAAATATGGATGTTTTATGAATTAGGACTCTTTGAATAATAGGTTCTTGGATAGATTCAAATCAACTATGAATGTCTATGCACTTTTGTCAGACTTCTTCTAGATTCAAAAGTGAGATGATGAGTAGATGAGAGAGTTCATAACATGTTTTAACAAATTGTTGAGACTGATCCCTTAGACAAATCAACCAAGTATTATAAATCAACCTTTAATTTTCATTGGTTATCTTCACCTAGAGATCATGTTCATCTTGATGAGTAATAAGGTAAATGACTTGGTGGCTGCACAATGAGATACCATCAAGATTGAAGATGTTTTGAATATGTATGAAGTGTTGAAGAAACATGTTTTAGAAGCTGATACAACTATTTCAAATGCTGATGAATAAATAGTGAAAAATGATATAATCAAGATTATGTTATATTCAAAATAGAGAGTTCAAAGGCAATTTTGTAATCAAACATGTCATAACTCTAACATAGAAAAATAGAAAGTGATACCTATCACATATGATTATTTCAGTTTCATAATTATGGAAGAAGATGAATAATTGGAATAACTAATGATTGATTAGAGAATAGATGAATAATTTTAATTCCCACTTGTTGTAAAAGAGAAATATTTGCCTATTTTTAAACCCCACTATCCTAAGATAAAATTAGTTATCTAAAAAACAATTGATAAAACCAAAAATAGAAATGAATAATAATGTAGTGTGATGTTATACTTTCTAAAAGAAAAGATATTATGGAACCAATTTCTATCAAAGAAGATGATCCCTTCTTAATTAGAATGAAAGACTCAATAGTCAAAAATGAAGATTGCTCAGACATTTCATTTTTAGGGTCTACCATAGAATAATTCTACACATGATCTGAATCCAATGTAATTAAGCCTATGCAAATTGAAAATCATAATCATAATCATGACAAAGGAAATTGATGAAGATGATGATGATGACTCATTCAATGATGAATTCATTTCTACCATGGGTAATGATTCAAAAAATAATATCAACACTTCATTCATTCTATAAAATAATCATATTATGGTTCTATCACAAACATGCAACACACTTATCTCCAATTTAGATACTGTATCTATAATAGATTCATTTGAATTCATCCAAGAAGACATTGAAATAGTTTATTATTGCTCATAAGTGCTAGAAGACTAGAGAATTCATAATGATTTCATTTTAAAACAAGAAAACATTTTTGATTTGTTCATTCATGGTCATCCTTGTGTGAATGATTAATGGGAGAAGAAAATAAGATAAGAAATCTACATAAGATATTCTTTGAATATTCATGCATTATATATGAAGTTATTAGCTAATGTATTTTATCTTATCCTCTTGGCTTGTGAAAGGATCTAAGATGAATAATATCCTCATTTTGGTACTAATGTATGAAGAATAATATGAATTTAGGAACTGTAGCGACTATAAATATGTATGTTTGTATGAAGAAGTTGATGACCTTTTACAAAGATCAATATAGAATTTTTGGTTCATGTTTACCTATCAAATATCTTATGTTAATCCTTGTTTATGTTATCATGTCTAATACTTTGGTTCTATCTATATTAAGGTAATATAAATGTTCTTTATACTTTAAGAACTCTTGGTTAATCCTAGTTTCTACTTATCACATGATCATTCAATATTGTCATGTTATTGGTTAACATGAATTCTTTGTACTATTATGTGCAAAATAATAAAAATCATCTATATTTATCCTTAGCCTGTTCTATTGAAACATTAACTTTTACTAATAATTGTGTGGTGAGCATGGAAACACTCCTTCTGGATAAAGTTATGCTAAGATGGTTATCAGGACAATAGGAATGTTTCTCTAAGTTTTTGCTAATTATATTCAAAAGAAAGAAGAAACTAAAGTTAAAGGTTTTGGGTTTGTACGTTACCTAGGTTAAGTTGCGCACCATATCTAAGCATTATAGGAGCTCCTCTTTGGCTATGGAGGAAGACACCTATAGATAAGAATAAGACTTAAACAAAGAAAATGTTAGAAGATGATAGGGTGGACTACCAAGCTACGCGCTCGGTCCCAGAAGTGTAAAGCTCCATAAGGGATGATAGTCCACTATTTAAAGAAAAGGAAATGATAAAAGACTTAAAGAAATAAAAAGGTAGAATATTGTGTACCTATTCCCTGTAATTTGTGAGTCTTAGTAGGCTGGTCAGAGGTTGTGTCTGGTCTTTGGGCTGTTTAGATTGGTTTTCTGGTTTGCACAGTCACCGACATCGGTTATGCTACCGATGTCGATAGGTAAATAGTGCCAATGTCGGTTATACTGCCGATGTTGGTAGGGGTAATAGGTATTTAGATGGGTTTCAGGGTATTTTTGTGATAGACAGAGGACTCTAGGAGTTGGGAGGTTTGTGCAGAGTTATGAGAAAGAGAATAGGATTTGAGGAAGGACAAAAGGTAGAGGGTAGGTGTGAGAATAGGGTAAGAGTCAGAGGAAGGCTTTTCAGCCCTTCCACAGAGGAAGTCAGGTTTCTTTTACAGTATTTAGAAATAGTAAATAGAAACTAATTACCAAGTTATTATAAAACTTTGAAATGGAGACTAGAAGAATACTTAGATTTTTGGTGAAGACCCAAGGGTATCAAGATGCTTATTCCTATTGTGGCTGATGTGGAAGACCTCGTACAATGTTTTCAATCCAATGTCTGGAGTGACTTTTGCAAAGTTTCTGTAGCATGGAGAGTGATAGTCAAATTCTGATGCTTAGTCTCAGAGTGTGCACATCAATTTTGAAGAGGTAGGGGGAAAACTCAAGGTTAGAGTCTAGCTTATGTAACCGATGTCGGCGATCCCACCGGCATTAGCTGATAGTTGACCGACGTCAGTGGCTAGATAATGGGTAAAAGGTCTATTTTTAACCCTTTGCCCATTTCTCCATCTACCAAGTGCATTTGCCATTGGATAATGGTCAAAAGATAGGTTTATTAGGCATGAGATTTAGTTAGGAGGTTAGGATGGAGTGACGATAGGTCATGCTTTAGATGACCTAGTCTCAGGGTGACTCATAGCGTAAGAAATGGTCTTGGGGTGAGGTGTCTAGGTGAGGTGTCCAAGTGAGGTGTCCAAGGTGATGTGTTTGAGTGAGGTCATTAATTTAAGATAAGTAATTTATTTTAAATTAATAAAGTGTATAAGTGGTTAGAAGGGGACGAAGGGGGGATCAACACAATATTGGTGTCTACATTTGCCCCTTTTTGTCTTGTGGTTTGTCTTGACGAACTGCAAGACAAAAATAGATGTGGGTTGCCCCAGGTATGGGATAAGGTATTCCCCCTTAAAGTAGGAATCAAGAGAGGATAATCTAAAGTCAAGTTCCAATTTGATAGGTAGTGGATGGGTAAGGTGAATTTGGAGTGTGAACACTACAATAGTTGAGATTGCACGTATACCACTTCACTTGATAGGTAGGTCAAATTGTCACAGGCAAGGTCGAGGAGCACTAAAATTAAAGTAACTGGTCCCCAACTTTTTAGTCATAGCTAATTAGGTTAAACAATCAAAGTTGTAGCTCCAATGGTCAAGGAGGACTAAAACTAAAATAATCGGTCCCCAGCTTATTAGTGGTAGCTAATTAGGTTAATCGATCAAAGTTGTAACTCTAATGGTCATTGTGTTCCAAGTATTCAGGCTAGGAAGTGCTCTTCAAAAACATGAAAATGTCACAAATATTGGGGATCGACTTGGTCATGATTTGACAATACGTGTGAGGGTCATAATGTGGGGTGCATACAATTTGCTAACTATTTGTGAGGTAGCATATATGCAATCAAAACAACCAAGGCAAAGTTGTATCAAAAGTGGTCATGGTTTGAGGAGATAGTCATGATCTCCAAGGTCATTGGTTGAGTCAGGCTGAGATATAACTGATCTCAAGTGTTGTTTGTTGTGGTTAGGGAGATGTATGTGATCTCCAATGTGCCCCATGAGAAGTCTAATGTGACTTCTATAGTGTCTGGGCTGGTTGTTTAGTCATGATTTTGGGTAGTTTTAGGTCAAATAGTTGATCCATTGGGTAGATGGATGAATGAATGGCTGAGCAAACCTTAGAAGACCCCATGTCAACTGAGTGTTGCCTACATAGCCCCTATTTTAAGGGCCTCAAGCTAATGTAGTTCTCCCCAAAAGGGAAGAAGAGGGTAAGTTATGTATTGGTTTTGACTAGGTTAGGTCATGTTAAAGGTTATATGGTCGGTCCATCAGGTAGACGAATGAAGGAATGGTTGAGCTAACCTCAAAAGACCCCATGTCAACTAAGTGCTACCTACATAGCCCTTATTTTAAGGGCCTTAGGCTAATGTAGTTCTCCCCAAAAGGGAAGAAGAGAGTAGGTTATGGATTGGGTTTGATTAGGTTAGGCCATGGTTAAAGGTTATATGGTTGGTCCATCAGGTAAATGAATGAATGAATGGCTGACCTAACCTCAGAAGACTCCATGTCAACTGAGTGTTGCCTACATAGCCCCTATTTTAAGGGCCTCAGGCCAATGTACTTTTCCCAAAAGGGAATAAGAGGGTAGGTTATGGATTGGTTTTGACTAGGTTAAGTCATGGTTAAAGGTTATATGGTTGGTCCATCAGGTAGATGATCGAACGAATGGCTGAGCTAACCTTAGAAGACCCCATGTCAACTGAGTGTTGCCTACATAGCCCTTGTTTTAAGGGCCTCAAGCCAATGTAGTTCTCCCTAAAAGGGAAGAAGAGGGTAGGTTATGGATTGGTTTTGACTAGGTTAGGTCATGGTTAAAGGTTATATAGTTGGTCCATTAGGTAGATGAATGAACGAATGGCTGAGCTAACCTCAAAAGATGCCATGTCAACTGAGTGCTACCTACGTAGCCCATGCAAGGGCCTCAGGCCAATGTAGTTCTCCCAAAAAGGGAAAATGGAGTCAAAGAGGTTGTTGGTTGGTTTGGTTATGTTTGAAATGATGAGTGTATGATGATGTTATAGCCTTTTCCATATTGTGTGATGGTGTATGCTGTAACATAGGTTATGTGGTTTTTCATCCTTAGCAATTTTCCATATTCATGATGGTGTATGCTAAGAATGAAATGAGTTTATTTATGTTTCAATAAATTTCCATATTGGTGATGGTATATGCTTGACATAAATTGTGTTTGGTTGACAGTTGTTTTGGTTATGTTTGAAATGATGAGTGTATGATGATGTTACAACCTTTTCCATATTGTGTGATGGTGTATCCTATAACATAGTGTTATGTGGTTTTTCATCCTTGGCAATTTTCCATATTGGTGATGGTATACGCTTGACATAAATTGTGTTTGGTTGATAGTTGTTTTGGTTATGTTTGAAATGATGAGTGTATGATGATGTTATAGCCTTTTCCATATTGTGTGATGGTGTATGTTGTAACATAGGTTATGTGGTTTTTCAAACCTAGCAATGTTCCATATTTGTGATGGTGTATGCTAAAAATGAAATGAGTTTATTTATGCTTCAGCAAGTTTCCATATTGGTGATGGTATATGCTTGACATAAATTGTGTTTGGTTGATAGTTTCCATGTGTATGGTTTTCCATAGAAACTAATGTGAATGGGCTATGATAATTTATATAACACAAATTGGTATTTGCATTAAATAAATAATGATGTTATGTTAATGGTTAGAACATGTTTTGGTTTGGTTTGGTTGTATGTGACGAAAGTGTATAAGAAGTGAAAGGAATTTTGCTCTTTCATTGATAAGGACCATAGGGATAGCATAGATAGGGTTTTTATAAACAAAAAGCCCCATTCATTCATTACATCATTGACCATTGGTTTTTGTTAAAGAAGTACCCTAATCACTTGACATTAAGTGAGCTCAAAATCGCTTGAGTATTTTGGGGTAATAGGTGTGATTATGTGATATGTGAGGATAACGTGACCCCTTTTAGCAGGGATAACTTTTCCCGTTTTATAAGTGACCCTAAGAATGACTATAGGCAAGTCCATGACTTAATAGTTTGTCAGTCATTTTCATTTTTTTGGGTAGACTGATCAATGCAGGAAGTCTACTTGGGGATGTTATCTTGTTTTGTGGTCATGTGAAGCTGATTGGTGAAGGAAGCTTCTGAGAGGGTGCCATTTGTAGCAAAATTTGGGCATAGCCATCCTTCGAGGGAATGGTCTATATTATACTTTGTATGGTTTAATGTCCTTGAATAGTTGTCCTTCAAAGGATCAGTCTACTAATTACAACAATAATGTAGCTATCCTTCGAGGGAGCAGTCTACATCTATAGTTTATGACCTTTTGTTAGCCATCCCAATTTATGTTTGGTTTGTGACTAAACTTGTAATCATGGACTAGACTATAGAGGTTTAGGGGTTTCCCTTTTATTAGGACAAAGCATTTACTACTTAAAAAAGGGTTAACTGATATTTGTGAAGAAAAAGGTTTGAAAGGAATAGAAATGAGGATGATGAAAGGTTGCTTAAGGGACAAGCTCAAGTTAAACATCAAGTAAATGATTACTTGATTAGCAATAGAATGGTTGTAGATGTAAGGCATTAAGGGGCTCAGGTTCTAGCTGGCCTTCAAGAGAAGACAGATGATAAGTGCCTAATCCATACTTGTGCATTATGATATAGGGTCTGAGCCAATTAAGAGCAAACTTTCCCCATTTGCTTCTTTCCATATTGGTCACATGTTGGTTTTCTTTAAGGATGAGATCCATAATTTTTAAATCTCACTCTTTTAGATTTTTATTATAGGCATGCTTGGTCAATGCTTGGCAAAGTAAAGTCATCCTTTGGGCAAGTTAGGTTGAGGTTGGGTAGTCAGTACAAGTTCAAATCCCCCCAGTTGCTTTTGTGACAGGGACAATGTTTGACACCCATTATGGACAATCAATGGGTTGGATAAATAGAGAGAAGATGTTGAAGTTCCTCTTCGACAAGGAGTGTGACATAAGGATGCATCTTGCAAATATTTTGCCTAATAGGGTTAGTTTAAGAGGGTGAGATCCTGATCTTTTAGGTTGTAGTCTAGAATCTCAGAATCACTAAAGGTGATGGAGGCAATGATGGGTAATGATTTGACTAGAGCAGCCAATAGTTGGGGGTCTTCTGATTGGACCTCTACTACCTGTAAAGCTTTGATTAAGGCTTGGCGATGTTGTGGAGAGATTTGAATTAGGTCATACAAAGACGTCTTCATAGGGGTTTGGTGAAGTTGTTTCACCATGGAGTCACGAATTGCCCCAAAAGATGTTGGTTGAGATGTGCCCAAGATAGGAATCTTGGGTTTTGGTGGTTGAGAAGGCTTGGTGAATGGATATGTTGAAGGGGTAGAAAATTGCTCTTTTCCTTTATCCTTTAGAGTTTGGGACCTAGTGGCCACATTAATGGTGTTGATTTCAAATATATGGGGAGAAGGTGGTAGAGGGACCATAGTTTGATGATGGGATCCCGATGAAGGTGAGGAGGTTTGGGAGGCATGGGATGGTGTCAATAGTTTGTCAAAGGGGTCCTTAATGAGAAGGGTGCCCTTTTTTAGGTGTTGGTGGATGACAACTTTAAGAGCACAATAATGCTCAGTATCATGCCCAGGTGTGCGATGATAGCATAGATTTTAGTGTCATCAAACCAAGATGGTTTTGATCTGAGAGGGTGGTATGGCTTAATGGGTGGGAGAATGATGCTAGAAGACTACAACAATTGGTGAAACAACAAAGCATATGACCCCACTAATGGGTTTATGCTTCTTGTTGTAGTAGGGGTTGACAACTTTTGTTTAGGAGTTCTAGGAGGAGTTTTTCATACCACCTTTTTAGTTGGTGGTGTGGCCACATGTGTAGACACTTTCTTGGTGAGAGGTGTCAAAATTTTTGGAGGAAGTATGTTTTTACTAGGTAGAGGGAGTAATGGAGGTAATTTGTTTTTTTGAGGTGTTGGAATAGGGAGCACTCCTTTTAAAGTGGAAGGATGCAGACCCAAGATAGAGGGTAATGGTGAAGGTGGGGGAAGAGTTCTCCAACGTGGTTTAACACCCTTCTTTAGTGTGGTATGAGGACCACTATTGTGTGGGGCAAGGTTCAAATCTACCTTCACTTGTGGGTGAGTGAGGTTTGATATAGGGTGAACACCAAGAGATTTAATCTATTTCAACATGGTGGATGCCTGTGAGGGTTTAGATTCAGACATGGAAGGTTGAGCTTTTGATGATTTAGAGGTGGAAGCCTGATCCTCGTCAGAAACTTTGGGGTGATTTGTCACAAAAGGGTTGGCAGTATGAGATGAAGTAGGATGTGTAAGATAAGGAGCCTTAAGTCATTCCCATAGCGCCTCATGTTTTAGGTTCCTAGAATGGAGATATCTTAAGTTTTCTGCCAATCGAGAGAAGGGTTTAGGTGACATCACATGAGGTCTTATAGTCAGTATTTTGGAGGATTTGGGTGATTGTGAGAGTGTAAACATGTTGTACACAACAATCATAGGCCAAAGGTAAGAAAGAATCATCACCGGATCTTCCTCAGTCGAAGTGGGTGAGGCAGCGAGTTCTTCTCTCGGTGAAGGGATTGGAGAATGTGGCTCTTTGAGAGGATAGAGCGCAGGGATGATCATGGATTCCATGTGTGGTTGAGGAGTGGTAAAAGTATGATCCTCCATTGGTAATAGGAAGGATGAGGGTGGGGCTAGTTGCATTGGTATCATCAAAGCATCCTCCAATATAGGAGAGGCCAAAGTAGACTCTCATATGTGTGAAAGGGGGGGTGGATTGAAGACTATCCTCCATCCGTGGAGGACAAATAGGAGAGGAAGGCTCCTTTAAAGGGTGAAGTAGAGGGATGATGGACCCTTTTACATGAGGGAATGGGGTATGAATGGTAACTTCTTCCAATGGTAGAAGAAGAGGGAAGGTTGGGGCAAGAGGAATAGGTAATATGGGATCCTCATGAGGTAGAAGAATGGGTAAAGGAGGTATTTGATGTCGTGGGGGTGATATGGGTAGAATAGGATCTTCTACCCATGGAGAAGAAATATGTTGACTAACCTCTTCATACTGTGAGAGAGGTTGGTTAGGAATAAAAGGAGAAACCATGTTGACTGTGCGTATGTTGCACTCTTGAGGGTCATCAGCCATGGTCTAAACATTGTTCTAACATGGGTGATTGTTAGGAAATGGTTGTCTAAAGATATCTATGTTTTGGTTAGCTAGTGCATTTGGGTTATCCAAAACAAGATCCCTTTTGTCTAACATGTCTTGAATAACATTTTTGAGGCTTTTGCAATTATCTGTGTCATGACCTTTGACACGGTGATTGTTACAAAAGTCATTTTCCCTATACCATGCAGGGATGGCTCATGAGGGGTCAAATTGGGTAGGTTAAATTTGAGGGAGGTTAAGGACTCCCTAATTTACTACTTTATCTAATACGGAAGCGTATGATTCTCTTATTGGAGTGTATTGATGTTGTATATACCGTTGTTGGAATTGTTTTATGATGCTTTGTGATGTAGAGGGCTCAGATTGGTTAGTTGTGGTAGAAGATGATGATCTAAGTACCATAGCATTTGTTGATCCCTTGGAATTGGAATGGGAAGAAGAAGATTTGGAAGAAGGGTCATTGGATTTTGCGTTGGTATTTTTACTATGCAATTTGACTCTATCCTCTTCGACAGTGCAGAGTTTAAGCTTTCAGGCCATGGTGAAAGCTTTATCAAATGTACGAAATGTTTGAACCCACAAAGTGGATGAGATGTGCTTGGCACATGCTCTTGAAAAGAGCTCAATGAGCTCAGGTTGAGGTAATGAAAAGGAGAGTCGGTTGATCAAACCTCTCCAACGGGCAATGAAGTCAGCGATTGACTCATTGTTGAATTGTCTAATAGAATAAAGGTCTATGATGGAGACCTTTTTAGTGATATTGATTGAAAAGTGGTCGAGGAATAGCTGAGCTAGTTGAGTGAAGGTAAAGAGAGAGTGACTGGTAATAGAATTATACCAATCAAGGGTGGCACTAGAAAGTGACATGGGAAATGTGTGAAGTAATAATGCATCATTATGTGTTATAAGGTAGCAAGCGTGTCTAAACGCTCGTAGATGTTGTTGTGGTTCCTCTTTACTTTGAAAGTGAGTAAATTTTGGAAGTTCCCACTGGCTAGGGTATGGTCTAAAAGGGACCAAAGGATGAATAGGTTCATTACAGATTTGTTCATATGAAAGAGCACTCTTTGAACCTGAAACAAATATCTCAAGGTTGGACACCTTATCCATTAGCATCTTGATTAGATCAGCTGATGGGCTGGCATGAGGGGTACCCCCTAAGTTATAGGGTATCTAGAAGGCATTGGGAGGGGCGTATGATGTACTTGGTTACATTTGTGTAGGTGCAACATATTGGTAGTTCATCATAGGGACCAATGTCAAGGCCAAGGGGGCTTGTACCATGAAGTTGGAGGGCACAACTTGACTAGATGCCGCAAAGGGTGGTTGAATGGTGGTGACACTAGTTAAAGGATAGGTGGTTACTCTTGTATTTATGGGTGCAAGAGTGGGTGGGATAAAGATAATCAAGTTATGAAAATGTGTCGAACTTGGTTGAATTGTTTGTGGTTGAGGTGGTATGGAAACCCCAATGGATGTAGGTCTAGAAATAGAAGGAGAGGCCAAATCTTGAACATTGGCCATGGTTGGGTTATTGGTTGAGGCAATGGCCTAAGTGACCATAGGTTGGGTAATGGAGGCTATTGATATTATTTCCATTTCAACCAAGGAAGTTGGCATCCCATAAATAAGGTTACCTGAAGGATCTTGTGTTTGGCTTCTTGCGAGATAGTGTTGGAGAGCCTTAATGTTGAGGTCAAGGAATATCTCAAAGTCTTGATCCCCTATGGGAACAATAGGAGGTTGATTTGGGGTAGGTTGGATAGGAGTATGCTCAGTGTCTGAAGTATACTCCATTAGATGACTTGGAATAGAAGGTGAAGGTGGGAGTGGTTGTTACCTTGCGTGGTCAACAAGAGATTTGGCTTGACTGTGTGTCAAAACCATCCAAGGCAAAGGGGGTTCAAATTCTAAAAACTATGTGTTTTAGTTTCAAAAAACCAAAATTTGTGTTTAACAACAAAAATTTTGGGTTTTAAGCTTGTTGTTTGGAAAGAAAATTTGGTTGACAGTAACCGACATCAGTTTAATAACTGATGTCGGTTATGTAATGTTGCTGAGGTCGATGAGATAACTGATGTCGATGAATCTGAGTTGTTGACATTGGTGAAAAAATTGATGTTAATTTCTGTGTAATTCTAGAAACACAAAAAACTGATAGTTTTTGGAAGAAGGAGAAATTTTGAGTTGTTTTTAGACCTGAGAATGATGTGACCTTACCAGCTCACAAAATTAGATAAAAATAGAAAAATAGATGATTTGGCAAGCAACCTCTAAAACGTTAAATTCTTAGGAATAAATTTTAGAGTTCTGGTGACTCATGCCTTAGAAGAATATGCTTGGGAATTGGGCTTTTAGAATAAGTCCTAAAGAGGAAGTCTATCACTGGTTTTAGGTTATGTTTTGGTGCTCAAAAATCTATGTTAGGTTCAGTACGTGACTTGGTGCTGGGCTTGCTCCCTTCACTTCACAAATCTAGAGCCGAGCTGGGCTGCTTAGCTAATATATACTTTGCCTATAGTTTATAGTCTGCCAGAGAACAGAGTGGGTCCTCCTCTTGGTAGTGAAGTCCAAGTAGGATCGCCAAGAGGGGTAAGGTATCTGCTAGGTGATGAAATCCTAAACAGGCCTTGTCTCAATTATGTTTAAATGTTTAATTTGATTGCGATTGTGATCTGGTTGTGTAATATTTGTGCATTACGATTTATTCATAATGCTTTTAACTACTAAGTGAGCTAAGAATGCATTCAAGCAAGAATGAAATGCAATAGTATTTTTTTTAAAACCCAAATTGAAATGTTTTGTTCAGATGCAAACAAGTGGAGAAAAGGTTAAGAGTATGAATTTTCACTACTCTAAGATGCAGGCAAGAAGTGACAAGAAGGAAAAGAAAGATGTTCTTTTTAACTTGTGCTAATAGTTTCTTTTCAAAATAAAGAGATAGAAGAAAAGGATGCAAGAAGAGATTTTTTTTTATTTTCTAGTGCATCTATATGAAAGTTTGCTTTTTAGAAGAAATGAACCCAAGGAAAACTCCAAGGTCCCACCAGGCATGCCATAATGTTTCTCTAAGTTTTTGCTAATTATATTCAGAAGAAAGAAGAAATTAAAGTTAAAGGTTTGGGGTTTGTACATTACCCGGATTAAATTGTGCACCATATCCAAGCATTGTAGGAGCTCCTCTTTGGCTATGGAGGAAGACACCTATAGATAACAATAAGACTTAAACAAATAAAATGTTAGAAGATGATAGGGTGGACTTCCAAGCTATGCACACTCGGTCCCAAAAGCGTAAAGCTCCATAATGGATGACAGTCCACTATTTAAAGAAAAGAGTTTTGTATAAAAGGAAATGATAAAAAACTTAAAGAAATGGAAAGGTAGAATATTATGTACCTATTCCCTATAATCCGTGAGTCTCAATAGGTTGGTCAAAGGTTATGTCTAGTCTTTGGGCTATTTAGATTAGTTTTCTGGTTTGCACAGTCATCGACACCAGTTATGCTGTCGATGTCGGTAGGTAAATAGTGCCAACATCAGTTATACTGCCAATGTTGGTAGGGGAAATAGGTATTTGGATGGGTTTCAAGGTATTTCTATGATAGAGAAAGGACTCTGGGAGTTGGGAGGTTTGTACAGAGTTACAGGAAAGAGAATAGGGTCTAAGGAAGGGCAAAAGGTAGAGGGTAGGTGTGAGAATAGGGTAAGAGTCTGAGGAAGGCTTTTCAGCCCTTCCACGGAGGAAGTCATGTTTCTTTTATAGTATTCAGAAATAATAAATAGAAACTAATTACCAAGTTATTCTAGAACTTTGAAATGGAGACCAGAAGAATACTTAGCTTTTTGGTGAAGACCCAAGGGTCTCAGGATGCTTATTCCTGTTGTGGCTGATGTGGAAGACCTCGTACAATGTTTTCAATCCAATGTCTAGAGTGACTTTTACAAAGTTTCTATAGCTTGGAGAGTGATAGTCAAATTTTGATGCTTAGTCTTAGAGTATGCGCATCAATTTTGAAGAGGCAAGGGGGAAACTCAAGGTTAGAGTCTAGCTTATGTAACCAATGTCGGCGATCCCACTGACATCAACTGATAGTTGACTGACGTCGGTGGCTAGAGAATGGGTAAAAGGGCTATTATTAACCCTTTACCCATTTCTCCATCTGCCAAGTGCATTTGCCATTGGAAAATGGTCAAAAGATGGGTTTAGTAGGCATGAGAGTTAGTTAGGAGGTTAGGATGGAGTGAGGATAGGTCATGCTTTAGATGACCTAGTCTCAGGGTGACTCATAGGGTAAAAAATGGTCTTAGGGTGAGGTGTCTAGGTGAGGTGTCTAGGCGAGGTGTCCAGGTGAGGTGTCCAAGGTGAGGTGTCTAGGTGAGGTCATTAATTTAAGATAAGTAATTTATTTTGAATTAATAAAGTGTATAAGTGGTTAGAAGGGGACCAAGGGGGGGTCGACACAATATTGGTGTCTACAAGGATATTGAAACCTGGTTAGACTAAAAAATATGGCACTCTATAGAAGAAGAATATAAAAGGACAAATCTCACCATGAGTGAAATCATTCAAGAACATATGTATGGTGAAAAATATGATTTTTTTTTAGTGTAAACTACCCAAACTACTAAATAATTGGTTGACAATATTGGAGTATTACTGCTTTCATCCTAGAGTTGAAGAAACCATCAATTAGACTAAATAAAAGATAAACTAATTAGTGAAACTAGAAACTAATTGGACAAGAGTGATAGACTACTGGGTTGCAACAACTGTAGATGGATACACTATTGACTTCATAGTACAAGGATTTATAGCATTCAAAATTACATATAACTACTTTGTCTAAGGAATAATAGGAAAAGTTTTACAGTGACTACCTCTTCTATTGAAAATGTTGGTGATGGAAAAATGCATGGTTATTATTTTAACTAGTATGGATTACTCACTTTGGGTATTGGATATGTGTGCACATGATTTTGAATAATGGATAGATGAGTTACTAGAGATTGAGCCTAAATCTAGAGTTGAGATGTAAGAGAAGAAGAGTTAGAAGAAAATTCTAAGTTCAAAAAGGGAATTGTGATAATAGAATAGATGGAAAAAATAGATGGATATCCAAGTAGATATGAATATAAGTAAGAATAATAGTACAATATATGATGAATGAGTACATAAAATAATTGAGTGAGATGGTTAGTGAAGGTTGAAGAAAGAGAGTAATGTTAGATGTCGTTAGAAAGAATGAGAAGAATAAGAGTGAGTAGAAGAAGATATGTGTGAAGAGGAAGATGAGATTAGTTTAGGAGTAGAACAAATATAAGAATAATTACAAAGAGAAACAAGACTTATTTACAGGTTAATCAAAGGCTCAAGTGTAGCAAAAAAAGAAGTCATTAGAAAGGATTATTCACCAGAAATTTATGCATCCCCATAGCCTAATCTTATATATCTGAGTAGAAGTTTTTAGCCAGTTGAGAAAGAGGTAAAGAGTTGGGAAAAATCATTTTTAGAGAACATGAACCATTAGGGAATAAATATTCAAACAAAATCAATTAGGAAGGCTTTGAAGTATATAGGATTAGGTGAAGTTGAACAACAATAACAAGGAAGTGTAGACAAGTAGAGTGTGCATAAAAATTCCTATGGTGTATAGAGTAGTACATAGGTAGAAACACTTATGATGAAATCACCTCAAATAATAACTACATAGAAGACTCCATCTATACTAGTCACTATGATGAATCAATCAAGAAGATTCTTAAATTTGGCTATCTATGATGGGTCTACAAACCTTGAATAGTACCTTTTAACTTGTAAAATGAAATGTCAAGTTAAGGGTGTCACTAATGAAAACTTACAAAAGTGTGAATTAATAGGGGCTCTAGCTGGGAGAGCATTGGAGTTCATGTACAAAATAGATATGAAATAAGAAATTCTTAAAGACATATAAGATTATCTCATAGAGTTTAAGATTAAGAAATGCACTAGCTAGATAATATATGACCTCAAAGAGATAAGGCAAAAGTCTGGAGAGTTAGTCTACGACTATGATCGATGATTTTTTGATCTAATAAACAAAGTAAAATTAACTTTAATAGTTAAAGATAAGGTAGCATGGTTCATTGAAGGATTGTGAGGTAGGATTTAGTTTGCCACTGTGCAATCATAATATGAGACAAAATTAGATGCTAGAACTACTGTACTATGAGTATAATATATTGAGGACTATGGAGAAGCTCCTATTGCTAACTTTAAATTTGAAATCACATTATAGTCTTGCATGAAAATAATGGAGCAATATCATGCAACAAAAAACCCAAATTGAACTTTTGGTGTATAGAGTGTGGAAAATAAGGATGCCATTGAAATGATTATTCTAAAGTAAAGATAGATTTTTACAAACTTGGTCAAGTAATAAGGCATGCCATGACAAAATTTCATCTACTAAAACAATATTTCAAAAATCCTTAGAGTATGTACTATAATTTTTAAAAATCAACTAATCATGGTGAGAAGAATTGTATATCCTTATAAGAACTTAAAGAGGGTATCTCCAAAAATGTGTTTTTCATTGTATCACAATGAATCTCCTCAGTGAAGTAAACAATCCCAATCCTAGAGGTTGATAAGAATTATGTGATCCAAGAAAGTCCATAATGGATTCCAAGTTCACCATAGTACCAACCTCATAGCTTAGCTAGATGGATCCCTTATTCACCTAGATGGACTCCTTCTTTACCAAGATAGATACCCTTGTCCCTTCAATACTATTATACAACACCTTGGAGTTCACCCATAATGTATCCACAACAATCAATGTAAACTTTGCTAGCTATGTAACAATAGTTCATTATGTGAGATAATAATTAGTAGTATAAGTAGTGGAATTTTATGCTACCATAAGGAGGATATCAATCTAATAGAGGAGGATACCAAGATTTTAGAGGAAATAACTATCGGTAGCATCTTTTGAAACGTTAATTATGTAGAGAGTAAAATCATGTCCAAAGAAATGGCCCAATGAATCTGTAGATATAATCATATTGTGCATACTATAGAATCTCTGATCAACATGATATAAAAGATTTCCCTATCCTATAAAATTAGATTAAGGACAAAGTTGTCCAAAATGTAAACATGGTAAGTGCAAAACCTAAATAAAATGCCTTTCTAAACACTATGACATGGTAACAACATATTGAAAAAAGACTACCTCTACTTGAGATGCCTCAATATTAGGGCATTAGAGAGTTTAGACAAGACAAACACCTAGATCTAGC
This sequence comes from Torreya grandis, assembly GCA_037957365.1. Taxonomy (NCBI): domain Eukaryota; kingdom Viridiplantae; phylum Streptophyta; class Pinopsida; order Cupressales; family Taxaceae; genus Torreya; species Torreya grandis. The sequence goes on along the minus strand of JARHVA010001931.1, from coordinate 2,918,129 downwards.
CATAGAAAAGAGTCTTTTGAATGAAGTTACATAGTTATTGAAAAACATCTAACAACAAGAAACTACTAATGGCTATGTTGTAACAATTGATGCAAAAATATAAGGTCAAATTGCGTGCATCATACAATAAGATGGAGTTGTCACTTTGCTAACAAATTTATTGAAACTCTTGAATACTCTACATAATGAATACATATCACAAAAAATCATGAACCTATTACATAATCTTTTGGAATGTACATAGCATGGCCAACAAAAGACAAAAAAAAAAGTTTTGGTATGTCAAGATGAAGAAGCCATGGGATGTGGATGCATAGATTGATATTGAGGTTATAGGATACAAAATCCTAAATGTTGTCTTTGATTTTAGTAGTAAAGTAAATATGATTCCTAGATCCACATCGGAAGCAATTAGATCACTATATCTTAGCTACAACCAAGTAACTCTTAACTTGGTTGACCATGGGAAATTGGAGCCTATTGGTTGATTGGAGGATTTTGAGATCAAATTCATGTACTTGTCTTTATTGGGAGACTTTGAGGTCATATACATGGAGACCATGGAAATACACTACCCTACAGTAATAAGAAAAAAATGATCATATGATGGTTGGATAACTATCAATATAGTACATAACTAGCTTGAGGCACATCAAGGTGATAAGGTTATGGTCATTCCCCTCAATAGAGTGCACAAACCATACATAATTCTTGTTAAACCAGACTTTCCACATGTTCCACAAGAAACTAGCTAGATGAAAGTCAACACTGAGGAGAATCCAAATTCTCTACATGTAACACAATGTAAATTCCTATACCAATAGGTCAAACTTCAAGTACAATCAATGATTACCCATTAATTGAGCACATCAAAACAATAGATACCAAAACTAGTAGATGCATAACTGATTATAAATTAGTTCATCATTAAAGACCATGCCTCCATGTCTTCAAAATCTCCCACTTGATTGGAATTTGATTTCCTATACCAAGCCAATGATCACATTCAAGATTACATAGAACCAGCAAAAGAAGGAACATTTCCTTGGGAAGCAACTTCATCTATTAGTGATGATTTAGATAGTCATCTCCTTAATTAGGCCCATGGTGACCTTGAAATTCAACTAATAAGGATGGAATTTACAAATTAATGTCAAATACCTATATATTATACACCAGAGGACATTAATGATTTTATTTTACATTTACAAGTCCATATCCTGACTATCAAAAAACAATTTAGCACACTAAACTATGCTTTGATGGGAGTTGCTGCAACTTGGGGGGTTAACTCAACAAGATAATCATATGGAGTGGGATGATGCCTTTGAACTCATAATCGATATATTTTAGCTCCCACAATTCATCCACACTAACTGGCCATTTTTTCAAGAAGGAGAGTGCTCTGAGATTCATGTACATAAATGTGTTAAAGTTTGGAGCATAGAATATGTGGCACCCAAGTATTGGGTTTATATTTTTCCTTAAACACTGGTTCCACTACCCACAACATAGTACATGCACCAGGAGCATAGGAGAGAAACCAAACATTGGAAACAAGTATAGAGTAAATTTATACAAACTTTTATCTTTGAAGATGAAAATTTGTTAGTCCATAACACACTTCAAAAATTCAAGTACTTTCTATGCCACAGGTAAAAAATATATGTGGGCACCAAAATAAAATCAAATACACATAAAAATATAGATTTTGATCTTAATTCTACACTTCAAAGGTATAAAGCTACTAGGACTGAAGAACAAACTTTGACATACCCTTGTCACCAAATCTAGGATGAGGTAGACAATGATGAAGACTCTAATTTTGATGCTAATTTAGATTTGAATGATTCATTTAGACCTGAACGGCCCATAAAATCAATTAAAGACATTGATGCAGTACTAACTGAAGAATATAAGCTGCACAACATTCAAATCTCAAAGAAGGAAGAGCAAAGGTAGATCTAGGAATTAGTGGATGGAGAAAAACATAATATATATCAATAACCTCTCAAGAAACATACCACTAATATCATGATAGAAGAGGTTCCAAAACTAGCAATTGTAGGTGACCTGGATGGAAATTAAAATTTCAAAATCCCTACAAATTTTGAGGGATTACCAAGGTGTATTCCCCACTAATTTCTCAGAGGTTCAAGGACTTAATCCATATTTTAGTGAGATGAACATTGAATTAAAAGAGTGTGCATGTCTAATAAAAAAGTGACCATACAACTCAACCCCAATATAAAGCTAAAAGTAAAGGTAGAATCAGATAGAATATAAGATTAATGGATAATCTATCTAGTATAAATATCTGATTGGGTAATCCCAATGGTAGTATAGCCTAAAAAAATAGGATAAATATAGGTATATGGAGACTATCACACTTTAAATGATGCCTACATAAATGATCCATTCCCTAAACCATTTATAGATGAAGTTTTGGAGTCTATCATAGGCCATGAAGTATACTCTTTCATAGGTGGGTTTAGTGGATACCATTAGATTCTAATCATAGAGGAGAATCAATCCAAAATGACTTTTGATATAGAATAGGGTTCTTTTTCATATAAATTCATGCCATTTGGCTTGAAGAATGCACCTGTGGTGTTTTCACATGAAGTAGTGACAACATTTAAATATTTTGTCCTTGATTTCTTGGAAGCTTATGTAGATTATTTGGAAGTTTTTTCCCTATTTAAAGATCACTTATCCAAGTTGTGCTTTACGTTAAAATGATGCCAAGCTTTTTGCATCACTTTAAACTTGAAGAATTTTTTATTATTTACACCTTTTGGGGTTTTACATAGACATGTTGTTTTCAATGATCGAACTTCGATGGATCAAGATAAAATCATAGTAATTATGAGTATGCCACCACCTGTTAGTTCTAATGAAGTGCACTCTTTTCTTGGACATACAATATACTACCAAAAATTCATCAAAGGCTATATAAATATATCATATCCACTAGAAGCCTTACTGCATAATAATGATATGTTTATATGGACATATGAATGCCAAGAAACTTTAAATTATCTCAAATAGTGACTAGTCACTGTGCTTATACTTATTTTCCTAGACTAGACTAAGCCATTTCATGTACATGTAGACACTTTGGGCATCATAGTCGATGTATTAATTACTTAGCCTAGAGATGGTGTGCTTGACCATCCCATTCACTTTACTAGCCAAAAATAATTATACAACCATGTAATGGGAAGCATTGGCCATTATGTTTACACTACGGAAAAATTCTAGCATTATCTTTTGGTGACATCATTCAAAGTTTTCATAGACCATCAAACTATGTGCTACTTGGCCAACAAACCAATTCTAAAGGGATGAATATCTCACTAGCTAATGCTATTTCAAGAATTTCAATTCTGAATAAATGTAAAACCAAGTAGATAAAATGTGGGACTTGACCACCTTAGTTCATTTATAAATGGTGAAAAGCTAAAATAACTATAAGAAGACTCACCTAATGTGCACCTCTTTCGTGTCTCTATGATTCCTAAAAAAATTAAAGTTATTTCCAACTTCTTTGAGCAAGGAATATTCCCTACACACTTTCAGGAATGGGACAAAAATTAGTTTGTGACTAGAGCACTACCATACACTATCATTAATGTAATGCTATATCACTTAGGAAAGGATAAAGTCTTGCACATGGTTATTCTCAAACATGAATGCCCTTAACTCTTAGAGGAAGCCCATCAAGGAGTCACAAGAGGACATTTCATAGGAGAGGATACAAATAAAAATATTATATAGAAACTATGGTAGCTGAATTTTTTCTAGGATGCACATAGAGTTTCACAACATTACGATGTCTACCAACATATGGGAAAGCCACTTTAGAAAGATGATATGCCATTGCAACCTCTATTAGTAAAGTAATAATTTGAATAGTGGGTTATTGACTTTATAGGACCAATAAACCCCCAAAGCAATCATATTAAGGATAGATATATCATTATTGTGATATACTATTTCACTAAATGGATTGAAGTTGTTGCCACACCTAGCTGCAATGCAAAATATGCAACAAAGTTTTTTTTATGAAAACATCATTACCAGATTTGGATGTCTAATCAAAATATTCAATGACATAGGAAAACACTTCCTCAATAATACCATCAAGGCATTAATAGAATATTTTATGATTGCTAATCATAAAATCACTTCCTATCATTTGTAGGTGAATGTTCACGTTGAAGCTTCAAATAAGGTACTATGGAAAATGCTCATAAAATTCTTTGATGTCAAATAGGATGACTAGGAGGACCACATTCCTATGATCTTATGGGTATATCACAAAAATTATAAAAGAGTTACAAGATTTACACCATTTCATTTGGTGTATGGTTAAGAATCATTCATACTAATGGAGTGTCTAGTGCTTAGCCTACACATCGCTATGGTCATGAATGTAAGAGATCAAAAATCTATTACCAATCAAATCTTGGAATTGAATAGAATGGATGAGTTTATAAGAATATTTTCATGGATGTAAGAATTACATAATCAAAGTTAAAAATCATGGCATTATAGGAATCTATGCCACAAGGAATTCCATAAGGAGTAGCCAGTTTTGTTGTATGATAACCAGTTTATAACATTCCTAGGCAAATTAAAAATAAGATGGAAAGGGCCTTACATTATTCATGACTTAACATAGTAAGGAATTATCATTTTAAGGGACCTATAGGGAAATATATTTCTAGGCTGAGTAAATGGTTGTAGGCTTAAGCCCTATGACCAATAGTCTATTTGATCTCACTCTAAAAAATTGAGTGGGTGTTGAGTAGCACCATGTAGGTTAGGATTTTTCTAATTTACAAGTTTTTTGTGTATTTTTTTTCTATTTTATTTGTTTGTATATGATCTTAGTAATAATAATGGTGAAATACATAGACCAAATATCAAGTTCACCAAACATGTGTATGAAGAGCCACATGTACCATCAAAAAATTCAGAGAAGAGCTACCAAAAAATATTAAGTCTGAGAAAGAAGTCAAAACATCACATCAGAAAGATATCCATTGAATAATAGTCATCCATTGGATATAAATGTAGGAGCCAAAGGTCGATGAATTTTATCTTCAAAAAATCTATATCCAATAAACATCAATATCTCTTACCCATCATACAAACACCTAACAATATAATAGTGTAACTCCGCACATGTAACTACTTTAATTGTTAGATAGGAAATTGATTCACCATATCTACCATGGCATTCAAGATGAGTGGACAGCTAAGTATGGCCTTGATGTGGAAGATAAGAGGTATAAAAATTATAAAATCTAAGTTTGAAATTCATGTTCACACTTAATTCTTAGCATATTTTCCAGAGCTATAGATATCAAAGAGCCAAACCATCTCCTTTGCATAGATCACTCAAATGCATTCCAATTTCTTCTCACATAATTATAGACATACTACCACTAATATCACCCCTCTCATATATAGAAAAGGAATCCATGGGTGTTAACATGGAATTTTTATAGACAAAATATAGTGATTAGGAGCCATTCCAATACCTACATGAAGTTAAGTAGAATATGTTTCATCTAGACCCTATTGATGTTATACAACCTCTCACTCTTGTAGTCTCCTATATATTTCACAACATAGATGTTAAGAACTTAATTTTAATGCCAACATTTGGTGATATGGGGTAAATCATTCAAGTATTATTTTCTACCATAGTGCAAATTTACATCTTTTTCTTTTTCTACCATAACTATGGGTGGAACTTCCCACCTATCCACCTTTTATTGTTATGGATATAATTAAAGAGGAAGTGAAGAAACTATGATGTAGAATGGAATTCTTTCCACCAGTATCTAATCTAATGTTTGAACCTAATGTTATTTTTTCATCCCTATTAAATAACCCACTAGAACCACTTATGTGAAGGCCACAAATGAAATGAGAGACCAGAGTCTCTCCTACACTTGAAGAATACACATTTGTTTGGCCAACTATTGAGTATGAAGCACAACCTACCCTAAAATATTATATACCACCACCATAGCATAGATTAGTCATCATAGGTAGAAATAAGTAGTAGGTTCCAAGTTTGAAAGTGTGTCTTAATCACACCCCACCAACACTGTAAGCACAAGAGATTGAAGATATCACCCTAGATTAGATCACACCTAAAGAACATCAAGATGTAAGAGAAGTTGCTTGCACTGCTGAAAAAAGGCAAATGAAGGAAGAAAAGAAGATAAATAAAGAATAATCACAACACCTAAAAGAAACACAATAATCTAAGTGAAGGCCTCCCAAAAAGCCAAGGATATAAAGGTAGTATTATAGAAGGCTTAGGGGATGGCCCTAAAAGCCTAGAAAGTAGTCTCCACACAACAATAAGTGCAAGAAGAGAAAGAGAAGAGGGAAAAATAATAAGAAAAAAAATGGCAATAAGATTTAATAGCTTGATCATAACAATAGGTAGAGGAAGTTACCCAGAAGGAACACCATGATGAAGTCCTATAGCAACAATAAGTGTAGGCACAAGCACAAGTTTAGGCATAGACCTAAGCTATGGAGGAATAGGAACTAAATAAGAAAGAGAAGAGGAATGGAAGAAGAAGTAAGAACAAGAGAGTAAGTAGAAGGAATAAGAAGAGAGATAGAAGAAAGAGAGAGAAATTGAAGAGAAACATAAAAATGAAGAGGTAGAGAAGAGGAAGGAGAAAGACTAGAGAAGGAAGGAAGCAAAGAAGAAGAATAAATAAGAAGAAAAAGAATAGGATGATAAAAATAAGATGGAAGAAGAATCCAATAATAAGTAACAAGAGGAAGAGGCTAAATAGAAGATGGTTAAGGATTCTATGTAGTAAGACAAGCTAGTAGTAGAGACCACAATATAGTAACAAGTAATAGCTAAAACATAGGAAAAAACTCAATTTCCACAACTTCCACTAGGAGATGTATGGACATAAGATGTTCCATCAGTCACTACATGGTGCACCACCTTTTCCTCTCTATTATCCACCATACTACACCAGGATCCTGTAGTAACAATGAGCACATTGGATACTCTTTTGGCTAGGTAGGAGGCATCTTTGGATGTCTCTCAACTACACTTGAAGAAATAACTAGAGGGATCCACAAAATTCCAAGAGTCTATCAAGTAGAAGGTTTTATCCCTTGAGCAAGAGAGGGAAAAAGCAAAGGGAGAAAGCAAAGGCTAAGAACATGGAAATTTAGGCTCGATTACATAAATTAGAGAAGGTAATTTAAGATACTTTCCTAGCTTTGGATTTTTGAGTCATTAGAGAACAAAACATGTCAGATAATCATAGGCTTATGACACTAGTAGTAGAGCTTATAAAATATTGGTGTGTAATGCAAAAACTATATGCAATTAAAAACTTTGGCTATAGTGTGAAGAATGACACCATGAATTTGATTACTCTAATGTAGGAGTATCAAATTATGTTAGACGTTGCATCCCTTAAAGAACATCAACTCACACATAATCTTTTGGATTAGAAATAATAGTTAGATAATTCCCTGACTAGGTTCAACATAGACTTCAACACAACTACTACAACCTACACAACCATACACAACCTAATTACATTGACCAATGAAACTAAACTTACCTTCCAAAAATCATTCAATGCTTGGGATAATATGTTTGATTGACTTCTCACCTAACAATATGACCTATGATGTAGTGTATTTGAATGGTAATAGGCAGAGAGACATGTAGAAAAGTTGGACCATTTGAGTGCATAGATCTAGTTAAAGGCCAGTAATACAAGGGCCAACCTAAGTGCTATGTAAAATGATGAATTTAAGGGAATCATCCAGAATTATGCACTAATGCACATCTTATTTCACATGGTCCAAGAATTCATGCTTGCTTGTGATGCATTCAAGATTGACTTAGATCCATTTTTTAGTGAAGTGACTCTTATGCTCAAAGTTTTTATGTAAATACCACCTTATAAACTTTAACAAGTGATAATGAAATGCATAGATGCTTATATAGAGGTCATGGATCTTGCTAGCCAACCTTCTTCAAAAACACTACCTCCAACTAGTTGAGTATTATATAATGCATAAGTTTTTGAATTTTTTTGAATAATTATGAACAACTTTTTATATTAGGGATGACTATTGAGATAAGTAGGGCTAAGATGGTTGAAAAACCATAAAGGATGACTACCTAGTTATGCTAGCCTATTAAAAATCTAAAAGGGTGGTAGGTTGGTATGCTACTTAGTTGAAAACCCAAAAGGGTAACTAAATAGTATGCAAGAGGTGAAAATTGAAAATGTTGCATTGAGCGCTTATTGTGACTCTTATTAGTCTACCCACATTTTTAGCATTTTATTTCAATACACATATAGATGAACCTATGGTGTTGTCTTGGGATGAGATAACACTTTAATTCTAGGAAAGTGTTGAGAGAAGAAAACTAGATAAGAAAGCTCTATACAATATTATTTAAACATTCATGTATTACATATGAAGTTATTGACTAATGTATTTTATCCTATCCTCTCAGCTTGTGAAATGAAAGAAGATGAATAGTCTCCTCATTTTGGTGCCAATGTATGAAGAAGAATATGAATATTCAAGAATTGTAGCGACTATAAATATGTATAATTGTATAAAGAAGTTGATCACCTTTTACTAAGATCAATATAGACTTTATGGTTCATGGTTACCTATCAAATATCGTATGTTAATCCTTGCTTATGTTATCATGTTTAATTCTTTGGTTCTATCTATCTTAATGTAATCTTAATACTCTTTATACTTTAAGAACTCTTGGTTAGTCCTAGTTTCTACCTATCACACGATCATTCAATACTATCATGCTATTAATTAAAATGAAATCTCTACACTATTCTACATAATCTAATAAAATTTAGCTATCCTCATCCTTATAATGTTATGTTAAAACATGAACCTTTGATAACAATGATAATTGTAATTTCATCTTCCTACCTACTTGCTCACTGCTACTAAATGTGTTTGGAGTTCATAAGTCAAATCCATTGTTTCAAAATGGTAGGTACTTCTCCCAACCAGTGAATGGTTTTGTATAATCTTCTTATTTTCATTAGCTCCTTATAAATAGTTCTACTTTTCCAATTTTATCTTGTTTCCTTTCCCTATTTCATTTTGGTGTGTGCATTATTTCTAAATAAATGCAATAGTCTATCTATTTCCCTTCCTTCTCCATGTTTTAGTCTTTCTGCCTGCACATATTTGTAATAGTGATATCTACCTAGGAAATATTATGTGAAATCACATGATTTACTAAGATGATATAATGGATAAGTTTTTTATGAATATCTTTAGTAAATAGGTGGTCAATATGAAAGTTTTCAAATGATTAGAGGATCTAGCTTGGCAACATGTGTTAATTTATCATACGATTGAGATGGGTGAATTGGCTATTAGTTGGTCAGTGTATATACATAATATTTTTAACTTTTATTGATTACTGACACTTTGTATCCTACAAGAACCTGCCAAGTTTCAGTCTCTCTTAGTGAATTCCTTAAGGGGTGCAGCAAGAAAGGGGTGGGTAGACAATTGGTTCTTTGTAAGATTTTAGTCCCTTTTTCCACTTTCCATCTACACACTCATCTCCTAAAAACATTAAACCTAAGCTTATTCTTCTTAGAATTACCCATTCCAATATTTTTCCATGCTTTATCCTCCTTTTATTTCCTTAATTCCCTTTTTGATTGGGTTGAACCTATATAGTCTAAGGGTATTTTTCACTCTTTTAATTTGTTAGCCTTTTGTCTGACCTAGCTCAAACCTAGTGAATTGTCCCCAAAAACATATAGGGATGATCCTATATAACCAACATTTCTGGGAGGATTTAGGAAAAGATCTACCTTTATATACAAGTCCATTTCCAACTATTTGCAAGAAGATAAGTAAAGAAGAATAAGTGTGAACAAAAATATTCTTATTGACCATTCTACTTGAGTAAAAAAATTTAAGGTTTCATACTTTCTTTGGAGATATGAATTTTGTCTTATGAAAGATTTTAGATGCATAGATAGGTTTTGTATCCTAGAGCTAATTTATCTTTGTTATCCTTACATACCACTACAATCTCTTGGAAAACAACTTGGCCAAGGGAGAGATTGAGGCTTGATAGATTTGTCTTCAAAGGTAAGTATTCCTAACTTTATTTATCCTTTGTAAGAGTAGATAGATAATGTAGTTTTGGTTATTTATTAATATTAGTTTATTTTATTTTATTTTTAACCCCAAATTTTTACCACAAGATTTGGTGTGCACTATATTAGATTTACTTTCTTGTTTATTATAATAGAGTGAACATTAAACCTAGGAATCTTTTAGGCTTGTTGCATGATTGTGTTAGACTGCAAGCTTTGGAACCCTTCTTAGCATGGTATATTATGACAAGTGATCCCCTAATTAGGTCTAGTAAATTGCCATATTGGTCATTCCCTTAAAAAATGTATCCCCAATTGAAAGTGTAGGTATGTGATTTAATTATTTTGGAAATATTGGTGTTTTGTTCCTAATTTAGTTAAGGGTTTGAGATAATTAAATCAGTAAATAATATTTCAATAATTAATCTATTGATTTGTATGATTAAATTATAATTTAAACCTTTCTAAAAATAGTAATAAATGAAGAGAAACATAACTTCGCTTAAACTGGATTGAGATGACTATGATAAAAGATGATAATAGTTGTGAAAGATTAGGAAATTATCACAAATCAAGATCTAGATTTCATTTAGTGAAAGGATAGGAGCATCACAAATAGGGCTCTTCAAGGTCCAATGTTATAGTCCAGGTCCTGCCACTATTGTCCAAACTGGTCACAATGATCTGAGTTTTTTGGGTTTTATCCACTATCCCTGTATTAGTTTAACTATGAAATTTCAAGTCTTGAATGTTAACAAAGATCCTTATAGAGATGATTTAATATCTAACCCTAGATCTTCCTTGTGATTAAAATTTAATGAAAACTTAGATAAGGAGGGGAGGAGTTAGTGTGTGTAAGATTCACTAAACATATATCCACACCCCTTGTATGGGAACACTGCCTATATACCAATACTCTAAAAAGGGATCAAGCCATATGTAGTTCTCTCACTTAATGTTCTTTATGCAATAGTGTAATTAATATGTGAAAATGCTAAATTAGGTGTGTTTGAGGTGACTAGGGACTGGTGTGAGGGTTTGAATGAGGTTGTGGTTATATTGGTTGGTTGTATGAAAAGAATAGGGAAAATTGCCTTAGTGATATTTCTTGATTTTGAAAATAATTACCAACCCTTATAAATGAAATTTGAATGGGATTTTATAGAGATATATTAGTCATGGGTTAAATTCAATTGCACTAGGATGACATAATGAAGAAGAAGAATCAGATAAAAATGGTCACCTAGGCATAAAATGTGATTGGACAAGAGTGCTAGAAAGGGGAAACCCTAGGGTCTAACACTATAGTCCAAGTTGGGTGCTATTTTATTGAGAGTAAAAGACCTAAAATAATGGAATAGGCATGGAAAAAGGGTCCTGACTAAGATGGAATGAGGTCTCAAAATCTTATAGATGATTAAGAATAAAAGAAAATATTCTTAGAAGGGTCATGAGAGCATGCAAGATGGACCTATGGATTGGGTATCATAAACCACACTCAAGCTACCGATTTTCACATTTTATATGACTACATTTTCCCCCTTTTATTTTAGTGATGTATTAAATTGAAATACTAGGATAAAAGAAAAATAGAAAGCATACCTAAACTTACCTATAAGGGTGAATCCCATGATGCTATGTGATGTTGGGTGTGCATAGAGAGAACACATCATGAAGTGTAGATCTATGAAAAAACATACAGTAGATCAGTTCTTACTAGATACACTATATATAAAATAAGAATTTATAAAAGATGGGTAAGAGAGAGGAAGAGAAAGGAATGAATACATCTAATTGAGTATGTGAACCAATATAAAACTTATTATGATGCTGAGTGATGATGGATCTGCTAGGTATGTGTTGTAATAAAATTAATACAATGAACAGATCTAAGAGCTTAATTTTCCAAGAGTGGCTCAAGAATGAAAAGTTTATCCCTTTGGATCCATTATCACTAAATAAGTGAAACTATATGATCATATGTGTGCTAATCGATGTTTGGACTGTGTGTCTAATTCCTCTAAGTAGGTGGCTCAATAATGCAAAGGCTAGCTAGTCCTTTGGCTCCATCATTGCCCTATGAAGTGAAGATATAAATTGATACTGGTATGAATGTGTTTCATATGATATGGCTCCTAAATCCCATGAATTCTCTATAATATAACAATGTGGTAGAGAATTAGGTTTGTATGAAAAAAAGGTTCCCTATAATTCATAATTAAAAAAAAGGTAGAGATTAGGTTTGTATGAAAGCCACTACAAAATTAGGCCATAGGCTTATGTGGAAACCACTTACAAATATGGAGGCTAGGCTTGTATGAAAGTCACTTTGAAATGATGTCGACCACCTATAGATGGAATAAGCCACATAACTACTAATAATGCCTAGGTAATATGCTAAACTTGGAAAGAAAAGAAAACCAATATGCCATGCACGTTGCCCCCAATCACTAGTGTCTATAACATGGATTTTGATTTGGAAGTTATACCAACTACCCTATTTGAAATTGGAAGTGATAGCCATCATGCCATGCATGGTTCCCCCTATATCTAGATTTTATGTTAAAAATTGTACTGAAACTATTGAATTTGAACTAATTTATATGTACAAAATTGTAGTTGAGCTTACCTTTTTACCCATTTTTGGAAAATCTAGGTTTTTTGCTATTTGGATAAGAGCATAAAAAAAATAACACCTGAGGGTCCAGTGCTCTTGTCCATGTCTCATGCCATCATCCTTTTATAAAACTAAAGACTATTCTAGAATCAACACTATTTTTTTGGTTTGTTCTACCTGGTTTGACCTTTGATTATTGTTCTGAGTGTTCTGAAAATAATTTTTTTTAACTAGTAGTAGATTTGAAATCTAACTAGTCAAAGTAAGAAATGAAAGTATGTAAGACATGGATTACAAGAATAGGTACATGCTAAGAAATACAAAAGTGTTATATACTAGTGAGTGTCGATAGAGTAATCAATGTAAGCTAGTAAGTAATGTACATCAATAAGATAACTAGAGTATGTGATGTAGGAATGACATAAATTAGATGGTGTAGTCATGTAGAAGATGCTCATGATGGGTAGATATATCAATGCATGTCTCAAATGTTGAATTAGCATGGCCACTCAATGGTTAGAGTAAAGCAATCAAAGATTTGGATGTCACTATACACACTCAAAGAAGATCAAGTGAAGCATGGTAATGTAGATAAATCAACAAATAATAGTATAGAACAACAACATGTAATTCTAGTATGGTAGTAGAAATAAACAGCATTGATGATGCATACAATTGAAATGTTTTTATTTTTTTGAATTATTTGAATCTAGTACTGGTGGTGGTGTAATCTTAAAAATACCCTAAACCTATAGTTTATCTAATCTCTATTATAGAGTTGTACATGATTTTGTATCATGGCCTATGATCTTTTGAAAAAGACAAAATGGGTGACCTTATTACTATGATAACTTACTAATAGATCTATGTCATACTGTAGGTAGTGTGATTAATCCATGATAAAGTAACATCTATAGTATATTATGTGGTTAATGTTGTGTGCTACCTACCTAAATCTAAATGATTGGCTCTATATCCATAGAAGTAACCATGTGAATTGTATGTTCCAAGTGATCTATCTATGACCACAAATGTGGAGTGTATCTTGAGAGTGTAGTGCAAGATGTTAAGAGTGACATAGGATATGTAAAGATCAATCCAAAAAAATAGTCATCCATGAGTGTGGATGTCTCATCATCATCTAAAGTAGCCTAATAATCTATATTAACATCATGTACATATGGTAACTTAGAATTTACCACAAGGGATAATTGTGATATGAGAGTCTCATCAACTTTAGTAGTAAAAGATGACATTACTATGATAGTATCTAAAACTATCAAAATAATTTTAACTATAGAATCAAATGGTACTACTGGAATTGCTATTAGTGAGTGTATAATCATAACATGTGTAAGAATTATGCATGACTGAGTAACTAGAATTGCTAAAGTACCCTTTCTTATATCACCTACCATGGATCCTATGCATGCGCAATTTCAAAATTTGAAATCAGATGCTGTGAATCTGGAGGCTAGTGTGGCTGTGGTAACTGCTACGGGTGGGGCTTCCACTGTATGTGGGGGGAGGGTTCAGAGTGCCCCTAAATTTGTGAGTGGGGGTTCTATCCTGGTAGTGCATTATGCTAATGGATCCCATGCCCTTAGTTTAGGTTTTGGTTCCAGGGGAAGGACTTTTACAGATGTGGCTGCCTTCGAAGCTAGACTACATGATGCTCTACCTCATGCATCATCTAGGCTTTCCCATACTTTACCTGTAAGTGCTTTAAAACCCATAAAGGTAACTCTAGATCCTAAATTAGTGGAATAAATATTCCAAAAGGAAGAATAGTTTTCCTCTCTTGCTTCTATTTTTTGCTTTCGTGGCTTCTGGCCCTCTATCGTAGAACTACATGACTGGATCTCCAAGACCTGGCTACCACTTATTGAAAATAATGCTAAAATCATCCCATGTGCCAAGGGCTTTTTTATAGTTTTGTTCCAAAGCTCTGATGATAGGAAGATTATTTTGTACCACAATAATTTTTCCTGGCAGGGCAGATATCCTCTCATGGCCAAACCTTGGCATAAGGATTTTAATCCTCTCTCAAAATCCTTTAACAAAATCCCTATCTAGGTGAGGCTCCCTTATCTTCCCATACATCTGTGGCATGAGTCAGTTTTTAAAACCATTGGGAATGCTATAGGGGATTTTTTATTTGTGAAGGAGAGTATTACAGATTTTTACCACTCTACTTGTGCACACTTTTTGGTAGATCTAGATGTTTCTAAGGTCCTTCCTAAGGTGATTTTCTTGGACTCCCCTAGGGGTTCCTAGACACAAATTTTGGATTATGAGGGGATCCCTTTTCATTGCAAAAAGATTCACCTGATGGGTCATATTGCTACTCATTGTACAACAGGGAAGCCCAAACCTAGATGACCACCTTCTTAGTGGACTGAGACTTCCTCTATTATAAAGGAAGCTCTGACTGAATCTGATTCTGACACTAAGGAAAGTATTCAATCCGAGCAGGAGGTTTAGGAGGATTCTTAGGTGAAACATTCCAATGAAGTTCCTATGGAGGTTGCAGTTAGTGATCTCTTTGAGCCAGAGGTGGAGGTGGCAGTCTCTTTCCCTATTTCAGAGGATCTTCCAAAGAGCTAGACTTTGTTTGGTTCTCACAAGGTTTTTGTTGAGGCATCTGTGTCCACTGGGATCCAAGGATCATTATCTTCTGAGGCATGGGTTGCTGAGGCAACAAAGTTAGAGGATGAATGGATAGCAATCAAGAGGAAGAAGTCTAAGTCTATGGTCCCCCCTCTAGACATGAATCTTTGGTCAAACAAAAAAAAACTCAACACAAAAGGAATATCTAGTGGTCCCTTTGGCTGACTAGTTTTTTGGGGTTAGTAAAGGGGTCGCTTTCCTGGTTTACTAGTTACTAGCATGGGGGGTTAGTCTGTTAACATCCAAATTAGTGTATTGATAGTAGTTTTATCTGGTCATATCTGTTGGTAATAGGTCCCTAAAAAACCTGGTTTTGGTTCTGTATTGTTAACAAGTTCTTTTAAAAACTTGGTTGTGCTTCATGGTTCATCTTTCTCCTTGTTGTAAAGGGTTTTGGGGTCCCTTCAAAATCTGATTTTACCTTAATCTAAAACTAGAACTACTAAAGCTATTATGATTGGCGAGAATCTAGAGCTGAGGACATAACTATAAGTGGAGGAGTGTTAGATGTGCTAGTCTTTTCTACCTTGTATGTATTTATCTGATCAAGAGAAATGTAATGAGGTGGTGACTGAACTATGATATGAGGTGTCCCATCTAGAAAAATAGTCAAAGATGATTGTAATTCAATAATATCTGAATGGTTGGTTATCTATTGGGCATATGTATAGGTATCCTTCATGGATTAAATTAACACATTGATGAAGAGTAGAAGTAATTTCCCCCATAGCATGTATCTAAGGTTGCCGAAGTAAAATATTATAATGAAGAGGACTTGTCATGACCTAGAACTATGTAGAGAGGGTTTTGGGCCCTACCATGATATCCAAAGCAATGGTACCCAATGTCTATTGTGGTATATCATCAAACCCTCTAGTATTCTTATATGATTTTTTCATGGATGACATATCTATTCCCATGGTCTCTAAGAATGTAATATTACATATATTAAGTCTATAATCACTATCAACTAGAACTCTCTTAATTGTGTTGGTTTTGACTTGAGCTTGTATGAACAATGGTAAATTTTGATCAATAATAGTCTAAGATGGCATATCATCATGATCAAATGAAATACCATCTTTTATAGTTTTCAACATGTTGACCACTAATGGAAAATATGAATTCTCTAAATTGATAGGCATATAAGTCTAAGTGAGTGCCTAATAAAGAATGTCCTTGAACACATTGAATTTCTAAAGTAGTTCTAACATGAAAATTGTAGCTAGTGTGTTTCTCAATGGATCAACAATAACATATGACTTATGTGGATTTGCCTATGTACGTAGGTTGGGCCTGGGATGAGAAGGAATAGGAGGGTGGTGGGGCTCCTGACTAGGTAGGGGAAGCATGGTATCACATTGAGTAATAGTTCTAACTACATTATCTACTATTTGTATAGTACTAGTAGTAGCTACAAGAGGGTAACAAGGATAATCGATAGGCCGAGGTGGTAGAGGGACAAAGGGTCTCAACTAGGCTCTTAGGTGATGATTAGTTACCTAGGGAAGAGTAAAGTGGACCATGTAACATAACTCAACATGGGATAAAGGCTCCAAGGGAGGTGAGGCAAGAGGTACCTTAACATGCTTAATAATAACTCTCTTAATATCATCCCATATTATGAAAAGTAAGCATGAAATGAAAATAATGAAGCTTTGTACTAACATATGGTAAACTTCACCATTCATGTACATTATAGGACCGAGTATACTCTTCTTATTATTTTCAAGAAATGAAAGAAATATGTATAAATAAGTGAGACCCATTTTTGTTATTATATGAAATCTGATTTTAGATGTAATGTGATAACCCAAAAAAATAAAGGGACCTAGTATATGCAACTAGGGTTTTGAAAAATGATAATTTTAAAACTAATAAGGAATTTTAAAATTTAATGTGAATTTTTTATTTAAATATGATGGTAAAAAATCAAGAAATTATTAGAAATTTTTTGATTTGAAAGGGCTTAGTATGTGCAACTAGGGATTGGAAGAAAAATATATATTTTAAATTACTATGGAATTTTAAAATTTAAACTAAATTTTTGATTTAAATAGGTAAGTAAAAAATCAAAAAAATATTGTAAAAATCAGCAAAGAATTTACCCTAAGGCTTTTAGGGGTTTTATGCATAGATTAAGTCGGGTTGACCAAATGATTTAACTATCTTGGGAATATTGGTGTCTTATTCCTAATTTAGCTAAGGGTTTAAGATAATTAAATAAATAAATAATATTTCAATAATTAAGCCACTAATTTGTATAATCTAATTATAATTTAAACCTTTCTAAAAATAGTAATAAATGAAGAGAAGTATAACTTAGCTTAAAATGGATTGAGATGAGTGAGATAGAAGCTGATAATAGTTGTGTAAGACTGGGACATTATTTAAAATTAGGATCTAGCTTTCATTTGGTGAAAGGACATGAGTGTAAAAAATAAGACACTTTGGGCTCTGGAATTATAGTCTAGGTCTTGGAACTATTGTTCAAACTAGTCATAGAGATCTGAGTTTTCTAGGTTTTGTCCACTATCCTTATATTAGTCTACCTATGAAATTTTGAGTCTTGACTATTGACAAAGATCTTTGTAGATATAATTTAATTTCCAACCCTAGATCTTCCTTGTGCTTGAACTTAAATGAAAACTTGGAGGAGAGGGGTTAGTGTGTATAAGATGTATTGAACATGTATCCACACCCCTTGTGTGGGCACATTTCATACATACCAATACTCTGAAGAGGGATTAAGCCATATGTAGTTCTCCCAATTGATGTGCTTTGTGGAATAATGTAATGAAGATGCAAAAATTATAAACTAGGTGTGCTTGAGATGGCTAGGGACTGGTGTGAGGATTTGAATGAGCTTGTGGTTGTATTGGTTAGCTGTATGTAGAGAATAGGGAAAATTACCTTAGTGGTCTTGCTTATATTCTTGCTTGATTTTGAAAATAATTTCCAACCCTTCTAAATGAACTTTAAATGGTGTTTTATAGATATATATTGGTCATGGGTTAAATGTAATTGCACTAGGATGACATAATGCTCTTTAATCTAACAATGTAGCATGGATAACAAAATGTGTACTAAAAACTATTCCAAACTTGTCCAACTAAAAAAAAGGTGGAGATTAGGCTTATATGAAAGCCATTCCAAAATTAGGCCATAGGCTTATGTGGAATCCAATTGGAAATATGGTAGTTAGGCTTGTATTAAAGCCACTCTGAAATGATGCCAACCAAATCCATATGGAATAAGGCATGCAACTACTGAGAATGTATAGGTAATATGCTAAACTTATAAAGAAAAGAAAACTAATATGTCATGCACATTGTCCCTAATCACTGGTGTTTGTAACATGGATTTTGATCTAGAATTTATACCAACTACTCTATTTGAAACTGAAAGTGAGAGCCATCATGCCATACATGATGTGAGATAAACTATACTAAAACTATTAAATTTGAACTAGTCTATATGTGCAAAACTATAGTTGAGCTTACCTTTCTACCTATTTTAAAAAATCTAGGTTTTTTACTATTTGGATAGGAGCACTAACAATAGGACACCATGGTATTTGAAGTTAATATTCATGTTTGACACTATTTTCCTTTTCTAAAACTAAAGATTTTTTATAAACATCACTATTTTTGGTCTATTTTGCTTGGTTTAACCTTTGATTGTTATTTTGAGTGTTCTAAAAACTGATTTTTTTACTAATAGGAGCTTTGATATCTATGACAAAACCCCTATTTGTTGCCCCATACTTTGAGGGTAGGAATGAAGACCTTATAATGACTACCCTTAGAAGAAATATCCATACAAGTGTGTTGTGCTATGAAATTCATGATATAACAATGATAATCAATAAAATATCTCAAGATATAGCATGGTTTGTATTGTAGATTGTTAGATTAAATATGGGTATGCCTAGATAGATATAACAATGTAATAACATGTGTAATGTATTGAATTAAAACTAGAAATGTTAGTTGTTAGTTTTCATAGATGAATGGAGCATGATGTCCATCATGGCATCCAAGAATTAAGATAATGTAGGATGTGGATCATGGCCTTATAGATAGTTGAAAAGCAATCAAGCAATAAAAACACAAGGCAAGAAGCATACAAGAGTGGCCAAGGGGCCAATCAAACAGGGGACATGGGCACATATCACTCAAATTGGAAAGCAAACATACAAGTCATGTTCAAATGCCGCATACACATAAAAATAAAACAAGCAATGTTGGTAGAAGGGCCACAAGCACATAGAAGAGTACAAGTAAAGGACACTGGAAAATATCCTAAGGTACACACAAGAATAGAATAAAAAGACATTATAAATATCCTAAGGCACATATAGAGACCAAACATAATCTAAGAAATACAATCACATCTAGCTATGCAAAGAAAGAAAGGAAGGCATGTAATATACTAGAATATATAATCAAATCTAACTAATCAAAGAATGAAATGAACGTATGTAAGAAATGGAGTGCAAGATTAGGTATATACTAAGAAATACACAAGTGCTATATATGAGTGAGTGTTGATAGAATAATCTTTGTAAGGTAGTAAGTAATATACAACAACAAGATAACAAGAGTATGTAGTGTAGTAATGACATAACCTGGATGGTGTAGTCATGTAGAAGATGATCCTAGTGGAAATACACACACACACACACACACACACACACATATATACATATATATATATATATATATATATATACACAGATATGTATATATATATATATATATATATAGATATATATACATATACATATATATATATATATATATATATATATATATATATATATATATATATATATATATATATATATGTATATGTATGTATGTATGTATGTATGTATGTACGTATGTATGTCTCAAGTGTTTAATTAGGATTTCCCCTCAATAGGTAGAGTGAATCAATCAAAGATATGGATGTCATTGAACATGCTCAAAGAATATCAAGTATAGCATGGTAATGTAGATATATCAAAAAATAATAGCATATAATAGTAACATGTAAGTCTAGCAAGGTAGTAGAAATGTAAAGCATGGATGATGCATACAATTGAAATGTTTTTGTATTTTTAAATTATTTGAATGTTTTTGTATTTTTGGACATATTTGAATTTTTTTGTATTTTTAATATATTTGCTATGTACAATAAATCATAAGGACACTATGTACAATAAAAACTGAGAATCTATGTAAAAGTAATCAAAAATAAACTATGTATAAGTAATTTAAAGGAATCTATATAGAAGTAATTTAAAATAATCAATATGTACACAATAATGTAAAATACTAGGCTAAAGGGGGTAAAGGGTCCAAAGGTGGAGCTAACTGGTGATAGAGATGGAGAAAGGGATCATGACCATCATAAAATGCCTCAAGATCATCATAATAAGTATCATCATATGCCATAGATTATGTATGCATGGTGGCTATCTCCTTAGTTATCATTAAGATTTTCATTCTTTATGTAGTCAGAGATCTATCACTTGTAATGTTCTCATCCTATTGATAGTGAACTAAAGATTCCTCTAGTGGTGAAGATGTTGAGTCTCCTCTAGAACATTTATCTCTAGTAGTAGATGGATTTGGTGGAAGTGGTGAAGCTAGTCTTGGTGCTAGTATAAGATAAATAATACCCTAAACCTATAGTTTATCCAAACTCTATTCTAAATTTGTACATGAGTTTGTATCATGGCCTATGATATTATGAAAAATATAAAATGGGTGACCATCTTATTGTGATAAATTGATAATATATCTATGTCATCCTATGGGTAGTGTGATTAAGTAACATCTATAGTATATTTTATGGTTGATGCTATGTGATGCCTTCTTGAATCTAAATTATTATCTCTATATCCATAGAGGTAACCATGTGAACTGTATGTAGCAATTTATTTATCTATGACCATGAATGTGGAGTGTATCCTAAGATTGCATTACAAGATTCTAAGAGTGATGTAGGATGTTTAATGAGAGATCTAGAGTCATGTTAGTACTGTCCTCATTCAACTGGTGTAAATCTTAATTCATATAGATAATCATTTATGAGTGTGGGTTTCATATCATCATCTAAATTAGCTTGATAATTTGTATCAACATCATGTACATATCTTAACTCATAATTTACCACAAGGGGTAATTATGATATGAGAGTCTTATCAACTATAGTAGTAAAAGATGATAGTGTTGTGATAGTATTTGTAACTATTAGAGTAAATATAACTATAGAATCTATTGGTACTACTAGCACTACTATTAGTGAGTGTATAATTATAACAAGTGTAACAACCATGACTGATGGAGTAGTTGAAACTATTGAAGCTACTATGGCTGGCTGAGTATTTGGAGCTGAGGACATAATTGTAAGTGGAGGAGTGTTAGATGTGATAGTCTCTCCTACCTCATATATATGTATCTAATCAAGATAAATGAAATTAGGTGATGACTAAATTATTATATGAGGTGTCCCATCTAGTAAAATAGTCAAAGATGAATCTCTAATTTTATAATATCTGAATGGTTGGTTATCTGTTGGCCATGTGTATAGGTATCCTTCATGGATAAACTTAAAACATCAATGAAGAGTAGAAGTAATTGTCCCCATAATTTATATACAAGGTCATCCAAGTAAAATATTATAATTAAGAGGACCTGGCATGATCTAGAATTGTGTAGAGAGGGTTTTGGGCCCTACCATGATATCCAAAGTAATAGTGCCCAATGTTTATCATGGTATATCATCAAACCCTCTAATATTATTATATGATTTTTTCATGGATTCCATATCTATTCCCATGGTCTATAATAATGTACTATTACATATATTAAGTCTAGAACCACTATAAACTAGAATTTTCTTAATTGCACTAGTTTTGACTTGAGCTTATATGAATAGCTTGAACTTGAATTAAAACTTGGGGGAGGGGAGGGGTTAGTGTGTGTAAGATGCACTAAACGTGTATCCACACCCCTTGTATGGGCATATTACCTACATACCAATACTTCAAAGAGGGATCAATCCATATGTAATTATCCCACTTGATGTGCTTTGTGTGATAGTGTAATAAAGATGCAAAAATGCTAAACTAGGTGTGCTTGAGGTGGATATGGATTGGTGTGAGGGTTTGAATGAGCTTATGGCTATATTAGTTGGTTGTATGTAGAGAATATGGAAAGTTTCCTTAGTGGTCTTACTTGTATTCTTTCTTGATTTTGAAAATAATTGCCAACCCTTCTAAATGAACTCTAAATTGGGTTTTATAGAGATCTGTTGGTCATGGGTTAAATGCAATCATTCTAGGATGACATAATAAAGAAGAAAAATCAAGGAAAAATGGTCACTTGGGATCAAAATGTGATTAGATAGGAGTGTTGGAAAGGGGACACCCTAGGGTCCACTGCTATAGTCTAACTTGGCCACAATTGTCCTAAGGGTATAAGACCTAGGTTGATGGAATAAGCATGTAAAAAGGGTCCTAGCTAAGCTTGAATGAGGTCTTGAAAGCCTATGGCTGATTGGTAATTAGCGAAAAGATGCTTAAAAGGGTTATGAGAGCATGAAATATGGACCTATGGATTGGGTGTCATAAGCCACACTCAAGCTACCAATTTTCATATTTTATATGACTACAATATGCTCTATCTTCTCTGAGTCAAGATTGATATATAAACATGATGCATTTCTAATTACATATATTTTGGTGAACTCAATGTGAACTAAACCTTGTAGGATTTGTTCATTTTATTTCATTTCTTTCATCATATTTTTCATATATTTTCCAATAGGTATAGGCTACTAGATCGATCCTATCAACCCAATATAGCTTTTTAGATTGATAGAGATCTAGTCCAAACTATAAGTTGACCCAGTCGACCCTATATGTTTCTAGACATATAGTCTAGACTACTAGGTCGACCCAGTCAACCCTATACTTTTTTAGACATCAAGTTCAACATACTAGGTCAACCTAGTTGACCTTCTACATTTTAGGCACTCAACAACAAGTTTTTGTAAAGGTTGATTGACGCAGTCAACCCAATTAGTAGAATTTTCAAGAACAAATCAAGGTCCTTGAATAGAAATATTCATTCTCTACATCTTTGATCCACCAAGGTTGCTTTCTATCTCTCTGTCTCTTTCTTTAAGCTCTTTCCTTTAACAATTTATAGTCTTCAAAATTTATTACATGCTTAGAAGAGATCAGATAGCTTAACTAGGTGGTTTTTTAATTAATCATTTAGTTTACTATTTCATATTTTATGCACAAATAACCAAATCAAAAAATATAAACAAGCATTTTAACATATCTATCTAAGGCTAACCTACTTGAATTTCATCACCAAGGGGGAAGCCAATTTGATACTTTGGTCAAGTATAAAGCATGGTTAATTGTATATTCTAGCTAATCACCTGACACACTTATCATTATGGTGTGTGAAGTAAGGGTTTAGGCCCCAATACCAAGCCTATATCATTGCTACTATAGTCCCTTTCATCTCAAACTACTTGAAACCATCCTTAGATTGCCATTCTAGTTCCTTGTTTACAACCAAGTTCTAATCACATTTAAAATCATATCTTAATAATCTAATTAACATTAAATTTGACCAATTAGTTAGCTATTTACTTTCCAATTTGATTTCTTGATCTTTTCTCAATTATATTATGTATTACAAAAACTTGTATTATCCAATATTGGTACAAGGTTTTATGTTGTGTGTTTCAATTGGATTGGCCATTATTAATCCAATTGACCATTTATTTCCTTTCTATCATTTATTTTCAAATTAATTTAAAAATTTGTTTTTTTTAGTTCAAAAATCTGTCATTAGTCTCTAAATTTCCCTTTTTACTATACCAGGTTAACCCATCCAACCTTGTACCTTTTTTAGCCTATGCTCACTATACTCGATTGACCCAATCAACCCTGTATAGTTTGTAGATCCTATCTCCTCTTTTTCCAATCCCTATTCACTATATTAGATTAACCTAGTCGACGTTGTGTAGCTAGCAAACCTTATTTTTGTGCTAGGCTAACCTAGTCAATCTTGCATAGTTTATGTCATTCCCTATTTTCTTTCTTTCTCATATCTCTTTATTGCCCTTCATCATGGACTTCCTATTTGATGATAAAATTTATTTGTAGTAAATAGACATGATGAATTTTACCAACCATTATAGGGTCTCCCATAGACATATTAGGGCTCCTATCTTGGATGCTAGTAATGTTAATATTAACACTCACACAATGAACTATAGGACCCCTCCTAATACCTCTTTATAGCATAATCCTCATTTCTCATTAGAAGACCAAACCAAATTAGATTATACCCCCAAAACGATATTTATCTTTGAATTCCCTAAACATTGAGGAAAGTATCCCTCTACCATTTACAATCTTATGATTAGTGGTCAAGTTGAAGAACCTCTTTCACCTACTCCTACATTTTCAACTAGATTTGGGGGTACCACTTTCTTTTATTCTCAGCCTCTTCCTTCAATTATGACCCCTTCTCATACCATGAGATCCTCTTCTCTAACTTATTCCACCTACATGCCTAGTATATCCACTAACATGGTAGGTTTTATATCTAATAGGCCTCTCATAAGATCCACTTTCCTTAATCCTTCTACTAGTGCATCATTTTCTACCTAAGGTAATCATGCTACTAGTGCTTCTTCTTCTCAACCATTCACTAGTCTATTATTTGCTACATAAGTAAATTTTACTACTAGTGCCTCACATTCTCATAATTCATCTCAAGCTCCTATCAACACCAATAGTGGTAACCAAGCCATTAATACCAACTCTAATTCTTTTAAAAATTATAATCAAACACATCAACTATTGTTATAAACACTTAATCAAATGAATACATATCAAGCTCATAACACAAATCAAATGATGAGAATGGAAAACCACCTTCTTCATCTTCAATCTCATCCTCAACCAATAGCTTGGGGCATATATAAACAAAATGTTCCCCCTCCTCCTCTTCAAGATTCTCAAGTCAATCTCATTCCTCAACCTCCTTTAGTCAACAAAACCATTAAGCATATCCAAAATGAACCTCTCATTACTCAAATAGCTAATATTTATATAGGAGATATCACACCTATAATTTATTATAATGGATGAAATAATCCCACCATTCACCTTAAAACATTTGGAAATATTTATAAGAATTGGGTCAAATTTAACACCTTTGCCATTACCAAAATCTTAGTTATAACTCTCACAAGGGATGCCTTGGATTGGTAAAACCAACTTAAAACTCATTCCATTACTAGTTTGGAAGATTTAGTGAATGTGTTAGTTAAAGAATTCCAAACTAGTGATCTTCCCAAAAACACTTTGGCCCACTTCATAAACTGAAAACAACATGAAAATGAAACTGCTCAAGCCTTTGTTAAAAGGTGGAAAACTTTGTCAAATAAATTTGATCATAACATGGCTAATGATAATCTTTTCCATCTCTTTACCAATGCCCTTTTTCTTAAACTTCAATATTGGGTCTACACTCTCTCTCTCCACTCACATTGGAAGAGGCTATTGAATAATCTAAATGACAAGATTTCCTTATGAATAAATTAAAGCCACCCCAACCTTCTATGAGTCCTCATCTCTTAAGAATAAAAATATTAATGTTATCAATGATGGTGTTATATATTCTTATGACACCAATCACAATGTTTAAGCTATCCTTCCTATCCCTCATTGGAACCAACCCCTCCTTCTCGACTTTATACCAATCCTCATTTATCTTCACAAAACCACATTAATGTTCATAAACCTTTATCCTCAGTTCAGTTTCTTAAGTGTCTACATAGGCCTCTTCTATGAGATCTTGACCCTACTCATCCTATGAAATCTTGGTATGATTATAAAAGGTTTTTTTGGTTTTATGCTAGTTGGGATCATTCTCATGAGACCTATAGACAAATTTGTAATCTAGCTATGGAATTTATTCTTGGTACTAATTTTGATCATGATTATATCATTATAAAGTGTCAAAAATATTATGAAATTTATTTTAAGGATTATAAATCACATGAAAAAACTCAAGCCTTAAATCAATCAAACACTCATTTAGTTACCTATAAAGATCCTCTTCTAAATCATTAACCTATTCAAGAAAATAAAGTTAAAGCAACCCCTTCCATCAACAATGTATAAATTCTTGTTGAAACAACTTCTAAAGAGAATGTGGTTAACATGACTAATATGTGAAGTGTGGTTACTTTTATCAATTCCCAACCTATCTACACTCCTAATTTATCTAGAATTTATTATGTTATCTGGGATTCTTCTCCAACTCATTTAAATGAGTTGGGGAAAGATGATCTTATTACCTATGATGATTAAATTTTTTATTCTCCCTTAGATAACACTTCCCATTCTATTTCTACCACTCTTCCATCATCTTCTAAAACTAATGATGCTCAGATTTATACCAAAACTTCTTCTACCAATTCTCAAAATTAACTTAAACTAGTTACTTCATCATCTCAACATGATTTGTAACCTTATTATAAATGTTGATCTTCATATCAATTAAATTTCTAATTTATTTTGGCTCCTCCTTCCAAGGATCTCCTTAATCATTATGTACCTATATCTAATAGCCTTCTTATGGGTTATTATGAGTGAGATCTCATCACATAACTCACTAATATCCCATCCCAAATTCCTTTTTTTGAGCCAAAGAGGACTTCTCCCCATCATAAAATCCATCTTATGCAACTATTATTTGAGATGAATGTCTGTCATCCTTCCATAAAAGGATGAGACAACCTTATCTAGATCTAAGGATAGTATATTAAAAAAATGTGAAGAGATGTCTATAAATTTTTATGAAACTATACACACTTCTCTTTCCTTAAAATTACCCATAGCTTCTATGATTCTTGATGAGATTCTACTTCATATAGATGATCCTCCCTTATTCATTAGTCTTCATATAGGTGATATCTAAGTTAAGCATGCATTAATTGATGAGGGTTCTAACACCTGCATTGCCTCTCTTAACTTCATTAAGACCATTAGATATTCAAAAGGTAATCTCAATTCTACACACAGTACGTACCAAGGATATGGTACAAGGTAAATTCCTCCTCTAGGTTATGTGTGGCTTCCCATTACCATCCCATTGTTCATGTGAAGGTGCTGATATTTAACTTTCCCATTTGTTATAACATATTTCTTGGTAGGACATAGACTCAATGTATGATAGGTATTGCTTCTTCCACCTACCAATGCATTAAATCCCATCATAATGGAGCCATTTACAGGATTCAAGGTGATAGTAACCCTTGAAATTTCAAACAATTCTAAGACTGTGGTGTCTTCAAGATTCTTACTCTTGAACCTTTACCTAGTGTTCAATTCCATGAGTCATAATGTCTTAGTTTTCTCATTAATTCAACCCAAGGTTATAATAGACATCCCAAACTCATTGGGAACATTCCTCCTAACCTTTTAGAATCCTATAATGATGAGCCTGATGAAATAAGCCTAAATATTAAAACTTCTAATCTCTCACCTCATATCATCTTGTAGCTTCTTACTTCCTTGTAGCCTCATTCTTTTAAGCTTCCTTACAATGATATTCTCATAGTCCTAACCAAGACTCAACATTTTTATTCACCACACTTCCTCATACGACAAGGTCATCCCTACTTATGTCATTGATATTCATACCCTAGATTATGATGATGGATATTCCTTGGATGATCCATTCTTAGGTGGTCTTGTATAGGCCCATGATGTCGAGATTGTTTATTAACATTATTCTTTACTTGAGTCTTTTCATGTATCTTCCCATCTTCCTTCATTTATATTTCCTAATTTTCGTATTTTTCCTCTTTGGTATAGGGTAGAGATGGTGCAAACACATCCAATTTCAAAAGATCCTCATATGAGTATGCTCATGGATTGTGATATGGTTGGGCATTACCACTTTGCCATATTCCCTAATCACTATAGCTAGTTCACTCTTGAGATTAGTGTGACCCTTTTTATACCTTTTGTAGATCATACCCCTCCCTTAGTAGATCCCTTATTAGAGACCATTATTGTTCTCACTATAGTTGAGCCTCTTCTTTCTCTCATTATAGTTGAGCCTATTCTCGCTCCTACTATTACTTATCCTACACCTAATTCTCATCCTATTTCTCCTTTTGTTGAGCCTAGTTTCATTCCTCCTCCATCACCACCTTCCCTTGGTGATGGTTTGCTTCCATTGCCTAAGATGGCTCCTCTACCCACCATATGGTCCAATGAGTGTTATTTTCATTCTTCCACTCATATTATACCTCCATTTGTGAGTGTTTCTCCTAATACCAATCACAAGTGTATCTATTGCTTCCATGGGGTAGACAATCATTCTTATACTCATTATTACAAGTCTTGATAATATATTGATACTTTTCATCCTTCCTCTATTTATTTAGATAAATCCACACCTCCCATAAAGATTATACCTAAATAAACAACTAAATATCATGAGGGTATTATCTATGGCACTAATGTTTCACCCATCACATCTATCATTTTTGTATCTTTCAACATCTTAAGGATCACCTTGTAGTCTTTCCTAGACCTTCTTTTGTTCCTCCCACATGTCATTCCCACAATAATACTTATCATTCTTCTCCCATGGATCCATATCTAATGGTTTCATACATGCATATGGTCCTTTCATCACCTTCCCTACCTCCACCTATGATTCCTTCACCTGTGGACCTTCCCTCAATTGTGGATCCTTCTCCACCTATGAGTCCATCTGTGGATCCTTCTCCATTGATAATCCCTACATATCCTATAGATATTTATCCTATGTATTCTCCAAATAATTTCTTTCTTGATTTTCCTTATCATGATCCTTTGATCATTCCTAATTTTTTAATTGAGGAGATTAGAAGAGAAGTTTTTTCCCAGTTTTTAGTAAAGATTGATGAGACATTAACAATAGTTTATATCCAAATTCATAGAGACTTATCTGATGTCTTGGATAATGTGTGTGGGTATATTTATCATTATCTATGAGAACATGCATGGTAACTCTACATTTACATTTTGATTGGACATGTACTCTAATTTCATTCTTATCTATATGTTATATCAATTGACACTGTGTCAAATCCATATTTTTCTTATATAGTGATTCTTTACTATTTAGTACTATATATTGATTATATTATCATTTATATCCACATATTATTGTATTTATTTATCATTTCTTTTTCTTTATTTATTGAAATTTTTTGAAGACTCTCTTTTTGTGTCTTCATGATTGTTTGATTTCTTATCTTTATTTTTCACAGACAATTGTCATTGTGACTTGGTCATACAAACCATGTTCCCTTTGGTTCTTGTCTCTTTTTACCATGTGATTAGATAGAAAAAAAATAATCTCATTATAATTTCATTTTACCATTCCACCTATGGATCTCCTTTTTCCCTTCTTTCTTTTTTGAAAACTAAGCATATACATGGTTGAGACTTGAGATCACATGTTAGTTCATTGTTAAGCTTAAGTATCCTATTCAGTCTTTGTCTTTGGTTACTTATATTCCTTTATTCTTAGCCTATAAAAAATTCATGTGTATCACTACATATCTCATGATTGATCATTCACAATCCATATGGAGGAGGAATCTTCAAAATCCATAAAAAATTAAAAGTTAAATCATTTTACAAAAGGCAATTATGTAAAAGGAAAAAATATTTTTAAAAGTCAAATGACACTAAAAGACATGATTCAAAACACATCTCCTTTTTCTAATCAAAGTTGAAAATCCATAATTGGCCTCATGGTAGACCCAAGGTCCTTTGGGGTGAGGTAGGTCAGTAGATTAGAAAAGGAGAATAAAAAATCTTTTAGTGCTACATACTTTCTCATGCAAATACCCAATCTTCATAGTAGACTTATGGCTCTGTAAGGGGTCCTAAAGAATGGGGAACACATCGTGGGAAGGTAGGTACATTTTAATTTTATCTTACCAATATATTTTCATTATTTTATCGTAGTAGCACACTTATCTTCTTACAAATCTTTATGTCTATAGAGAATAGATTTCCTTTGTATATTGATGGTCACTAGTCACTTAGTGTCTTTTCATGTCCTTAGTATGCCTCTTGTCTCCTAAGGTATTCTCATAAGATGCCCAAATCTTTATTTTTACACTCCCTTTTTAATTTCCTATATCCCTCATATTTCCTCTTGAGAAATATTGTTTTGTCTACTTATCACTCTCCTTGGGATCTCATTTGTGAGTTGCATTCTAAGACCATGGATAGGACCTAGGCATCCTCACAAATTCCCACCTTTTTATTTCCTATTACTCAAAGCCTTTATTACCCAATTTTTCTCAAATTTTCCACTCTAGTGGTGTTCTCTTTGTGAGTTTTAGTATAATACCATGGATAGGACTCGACATTCCTCACAAAAATTTCTAATCATACAAGTCACAAACAAAATTACATGTGTCAAATATGAGATAATATGTGATTGATAATGAAGTTATATGACATTGACATCCTTCCCATCTTAATTTAGTAAGTTTTATTTTTACTTCATTTCTTTTTTAGTTTTATCTATCTAAGTGCATGTAATAATACAACCATTTATTGAATTTTTCATACTTCCTAGGTTAAATTAGTGTGATAAATTTAAGACTAATATTTTGCCAGTTTTGTTTCTATTATACTTCTCAACATGATATAGTATGATTGATTGATTAATTTACTTATTTTTATACCATTTGTGCCTTTTACATACCTTCAATTTTATTACATTGTTTTCATACTTCCCAACATGATTTAGTATGATTTTTACTTGTTTTAATTTGGTGCAAAAATATTTTAATTTGGTTTAAGAAAAATTCCTTTTTATCATCTTGTTTTACCATCCGTTAGTTATTTATACTTAGTCATTTTCTTGTTACTACACATTTCCCAACTTGAAATAGTGTGTCATATATTTTTGATTGATTATATTTTATCAAGTCCTTTTTTTTCCTATTTATTTTTAAACATGCATGTGTTTTTCATAATGCTAAAAAAAAAAACACATCTCATATATTCCCTATAGCATATATAATAAAAGATAAATACATGTTCTTGAAAGAAATATATCCAAAGCACCCACTACCATAACCATAAAAATGACAACATACACAATCAACATCAATATTCCAAAATGATACATCATATATATACATCTCATGAGTTTTTGATACAACCATATATACAATGCTCTAGATCTATGGCTGAGCCCCATCTTGCCTATCTCATGGCCTAGCCACATTGCTTTTTAAGGCCTCAGTCTAACTCCTATCAATATTATGCTATAAGAAATTTATACGAGATCTCAATCCCTCTACCTATCCCTGTAGATGTGCTATCTACACTTATGATTGAGCCAACTTTGTCTAGGTTACTATATGAGCCTACATCAACTGGGTCTACATCGTAGTATGTGCTTATGTCATCTACATCATTATATCTAGATAAAAAACTCTCTCCTTTGCTAAGGCCTACTATTACCATATCTCTCCTACACCCATCTATAATGGTGGCTACATCCTTTCTTTCTATGCTCGTATTTGCCTCATTGCCTCCCCTACTAATCTAAACTAACTCACCTAAGCTAGGTTAGATGTTACACTAGGGTCCTCTAATGTAGTAGGGTCATATAGCTATAGAGTCTCATACATGGCATCATGGAATGATCCCCTCATAAGTGACCCCCATCTCTCCTCCTCATTCTTAGTAACTCTTACAAAATCACACCTAGATAGATATTAGATCACTATCTTATCTTGTAATATCTATCTACCTCTAGTCTATATTTTAAAATAAAAAATAAAACAAATAATTTAATCATATTTATTACCTATTTGTGTCTTGGCCAATATGGTCTCACCATCCTTGCGATTTCCTAACATAGTCTCTTCATCTATTTGACCTATTAAAACCTCCTTTATAGGTCATTTCCTCATATCAAATCCAACTATCATGGCTCATGTCTACCTTAGCTTGCACCTGAGTGGATTCTCTATCATCCAACTTTCCTCTGACTCACCTACTAGATCCTCAATGATGGTGATAGTCTCCACTCTCTCCTACTCCTCCTACCTCCATCAACATCATGTCCTTGGTAGTTTTATCTCATCTTATTATGCAGATGGTGGTGGTATCTCTACTACTACTACTACCTCCACATAATTCTCCTCTTGCTCTACTCCTTGTCATGCTCACCCAATCCATACTCACTCATAACATGGTCTGAACATCAGCCTCATCACTAGTGGTCCTAGTCCCCTCTTCCCTTGCATCTCTCTTACATGTTGAGCCTACTAATTAGGCATCAATATACGTGATGTTGTATGAGGTAATCCCATCTATCCTAGCACTCATGCCACTAGATGTGGCTCTCTCCACCAAGTATAATGTCCAATCATTTCTATTCTCATTATAACTAGTGCAACTATATACCAACTTGGCTATGTAGTCGTTATGTCTCCATATGGATTCCACACTATGTATGCAAATATCAAAATCTACAGTGATGAAACATGGGGCATAACCCACACTACCTTGTCCTCTCTCCATCTCCACACTTGAGGTGACCTATCATCGGCCACATGGGATAATCTAGTTGGCCAATACATGACAAACCTCTCATAGATCTAAGCTTTCAACAATATGATTGATGCTATAGATTTATGCCCTCTGACCAGAACCTCATATAGATCATGTACAATTTGGACCTAGATGATATAACTAATATCATATAGTATGCCCTTATCTAGGATCTTCCTACTCAAGGCTACCATAAATAGTGATACCTTACCATTTAATTATTGAGATAATACTCACTATATCACAAGTCTTATCACAACCTTATAGATATCCATAATATATGATGCATACACATCAAAAATACTAACTCACCTACTTCCTAATATCATATCCAAGCATGTAGCCCACATAGATAAGACTCTCCTCTCTTTTAGGCTATCTGGTATGTCTATAGTCATTGGTGATCCTATCACCAATAGCCCTAGGATTTTTATACACATCCTCTAGCATGATAGAAACCTCTACCAGGTCCCCTTCCACCTCCCATATAAAGGTATTAGTCAATCATTCTCAACATCCAAGGAACATGACTAATAGATCTGAGCTCAAGGGAATCCTACACATGTCAGCTATTCCTCATAGGCTTATAACTACTAGCCTAGGTTTATCACCTATGGTTAGACACTCTAATAGATCTAGTAGATAATACACATCTACCAATCTCCAACATTGAGGCCATCCATATAACTAAGAAATAATAGAAGATGTATTAGATCTTCCATGTCATGTATAGTCAAAATATATTCCTTTTACAATTTTAATTTAAAAAAAGCCTAAACTTCTTTAATAAATTCATTTTACCTATTTTTAGCCTAATTAGTCTTTTTTTCCTTTGCTTGGTCATTTTGGGCCATTCTAGCCTTCTTTTGGCCTTTGGCATACATTTTTGTAAAATTTTGGTTCTTTAGTCAAACTAGTTTGACCAAAATTTCCTTATTATTATCTTGGTTGACTTAAAAATCTAAGTCAACCTATTTACACTAGAAAATTTCACACTTATAGTTTTTTATGACTAAATGCCTTAGGACCCCCTGAAGACCACATAAACCTTCTTAACCCTCAACCAAACCTTATTAACCTAACCAAATCACTATTATCCTATTCAAAGATATTATTTTAAAGTAAT
This sequence comes from Torreya grandis, assembly GCA_037957365.1. NCBI lineage: Eukaryota > Viridiplantae > Streptophyta > Pinopsida > Cupressales > Taxaceae > Torreya > Torreya grandis. The sequence continues at coordinate 2,883,849 of JARHVA010001931.1, read as the reverse complement.
ATTTACTATCATTATTCACTAAGGACTCACTATCATTATTCATGATGGCATGGCAAGCGACATGGCATGTAACATGGTAAGGACATGGCAAGAGACATGGAAGGTGATATGACAAGTGATATGGCTTGGAAGTGAGGTGGCTTGATGTGGGACATCATACCCCACTTGAGACCCTTTTTGAAGGTGTTTAATGACCTCATTTAAGCATCACAAGGCCCCCCTTGAAATATAATGATTTTTTACTTAAGGGGACATCATTCAAGATGTATTTTGCCTTCAAACATGAAAGTGGCCTTCAAAATTAGATACCTAACTCTTTAGTGCTTTGGGAAAGGCAAAGGGAACCCACTTTTGACTTTTTAACTCAAATGGGAGACTCACCAACCCAAATGGGAATCCACACCAACCTCATCTTTGACTCATTCATGCACCACATGGAAAATGGTGCCACATTTTGTGTGCCATCTCTTTAAGTACTTGGATGAATACAAGAAAGGGTGGTGAAAAGTCTTTAGCCTCATCTAGACCCATATGCATGATTTCCATTTAAAATTGGACTCATGTACAAGGTGGGAGACTCACCAACCCAAATGGGAATCCATACAAACCTTATCTTTGACTCATTCATGCACAACATGGGAAATGGTGCCATACTTCTACTATTCCCTTTTTTGTCATGGTTCTTGACAACAATTACTATAAATACCCCCTCTCCTTCACCCAAGGTTAAGTGAGAAGTTAATATTTGGTTATTAACATCTTGTTTTAGGTATTTTAAGGATGTCATCATTTTAGAGGTCATCCACATCTTAGAGGAAAATAATTAAAAGAAATGAAGCTCTGCCAAAATTGCCATAGGATTCCTTCATCACATCATCAACAATATCAACCACATCAACAAGCCTCAAGGTAACCTTATTTATGTTTTAGTTATTTACTTAAGTTATTATTTTTATTACCTTAAAATTTTCCCCTTAATCCACTTTCCATATTCATCCATCGACCTCCTTTACTACCTTTGCCATTGTAATTCCATTTAACTCCTTTGCCCTCTTTGCACCTTTGCCACCTCCACCCTCTTTTCTCCCTCATCCTTTTGCTACCCTAGTTACTGGTTGTTTTATATTTTTCAACCATACATCCCTCTCATATTATTATCTCAATCAAACCCAACCAAACCATTATTTTTACCCCTATTAAATTACCAAACCCATAGCCACAACCTTGTCTTAACCAGTTTTTATCATTAGTATAATCAAACTAGTTACTTCATTTTGGTTAACTTAGCAAAGAATCTAATTTTATCAATTAGTTTGTTGTCATTTTCTGTATTTTATTTTAGTTTTACAGTCATTTAAATCAAATATAGTTCAATTATCATTTCAACTTAAGTGTTAAAATCAAGTGGATTGACAACCTCCTAGAAAGCTTTTTGATTCTAGGATCTACCTCACGCTAGGCAATCCACCCAACTACTTGTCTAACCAACAAGTTTTATGGTAGTCATTTATTATTATATTTCATTCTTCCCTAGCCATAGAGTTCTTAAAAATTATAGATTCAACACATGTCAATTGAATAGGTATTCTTTTACACACCCTTCTTAACTAGTTTCTTCTTTTCACACTTAAGAAAAATAAAAAATTAGATAGAAACATTTTGGCACGCCCAGTGGGACCCTTGAGTTTTTTTGGGTTCTTATATCTTTTAAGACATTTATAATTACATTATTTAAATTCATCTAGTTTAATTATTAGAAAATTAAGCTTCTTTATTTACAAAAAAAAGTTTTAGTTGCATTTATAGAAAAAAAAACTAAATTTTATTGCACTTCTAAAAAGAAAGAAAATAACATTCATCCTAGGATTAGGATTAAATTTTCATGTTACATTTATGTACATTTTAGTTTTTCTTGTATTCATTCAAAAAAATCAAACAAATTTATTTTGGTTAAAATTGAGTACATCCATTGAATACTTGATTGATTTTAGCTCACCTAGTTTAATTAAAAGCATTATGAATTAATTGTAGTTCACAAATGTTACACAAACCAAACCACTTGAAAAATAAAAAATCAAAATAAAATTGAGATAAGGACTAAATAGGATTTCATAACCTAAAAGATCACTTTACCCTTTCCTAGTTATCTTCCTTGGATTTAATCACTAAAGGGATAACCAACTCAATTCTCTGGTTGAGTATAAACTCTAGAAATTGGTACATATTGGCTAAACACCTACACTAGCTATAGGATTGTGATATGATGGGAGTAAACCCTAAGTACCAAGCCATGTACTCAAACCAATACAAACTTCTATTGAGTAATTAAACATAATGTAAAACCAAACATACACTACCTTTTTTAGGACCTATTCAATCCAATTTCCTCTTCACACTTTTATAAGGCATAAGCCAAAAGAGAGATTAAAAAGAATCCTAAGATTTAATGCACTCTTAGTAAATTCATTGTTTGCCTTGAGTATTTTTTATTTTTTATTTCTATTTGTTTGAGGTGTGAGAATGTATCATCTTTTTCTTATTTTTTCATATGTATATCACTCACCAATAGAAAAAAGACCTTGAGGAATTAAACCCACCACCAAATTAATCATCACCAACTTCACCTCTTTATCCACGGAACACATTTCCAAACCCATAGACTCCCCTCACTCTTTGGTAAATCCTAATTAGGTAGTCCCATGAGATGTGTATTTTACCACTTTCCTAAACAAGAATCATGTAGCCTTACAAAAATACCTAAAACCATGTCTTACCAAATCTTAGTTTTGACCCCATTCATAGATCTACTGTATGGCATGCCTCTCCACTTCATGGGGAATACCTACACTACCATGAGAACCAATCAACCTGTAATTGCCCAAATGTTATCATCAACCAATAAATCCTTCAAAACTAACCCAAACTACCACTAACATTATACCTCTTACTAATCACTCCCTGACAATAGGAGTTCTTACCTCTAGTGCTACCCATCTTCTTATAGTTACCTTCAATAAATAAAACACTACTCCAATTCTAATATTTATGGCATCTATATCTTCCATGTTGCCACCAATAATTGCAAGAATCACGACCCTTCCATCGACCACTAACCCAACCAGCACTCTGACCCAACACAACCTATAGATATCTTCATAACCCACAAGGGCATATGACCTCTATCCAACCACCCACCTCTATCCAACCATTAACATCAACATACTAATTTATATCTTCCACCCAACCTCCAAAGACCACATACCAATACGTGGAGTCATCTCAACCATCTACCAACTATTCACACATTGCCCAACCTCAACATAACGTACCATATAACTATGCATGCCAACAACCTCAAGCAAACTTCATGAAGTTGATCATGGACAAGATGAATACCCTTGAGTCATATATCTCTAAAGCCCATAATATCTTATCCTATGATAAAATTTTAAATGAGACTATTCACCCTTAATTCCCCATTAGACCTTATCTAGCCTAGTGGAAAATTCTAAATTTTACCAAGTTTAACAGTAAAGAAGACTGTCAAAAACATTTAAGAGAGTTTAGGCATTTATGCTACTTGATTTCCCATGATGATGTTCTTCTCCTCCATACCTTTAATATGTCATTATCTAGACTAGCATTAGATTGGTATAGTGCCATACCCAAACATTCCATCCTCTCTTTCACCTAATTGGCCCAAAACGTTTTGGATCACTTTTTGATTAATATATCCATGAATGTTTCTATTACTGACCTCTGATCCATTTGAAAATTTGAAGATGAATCTATTACCAATTTTTTGGATCATTACAAGATCCTAATCAAATAAATTTCCTTTTCATTGCCTCAACTTGAACTAATAAAGCTCTTTTCCCAGGCATGTGCAAAATATATTTCATCCACATTACATGTCAAAAGCTATCTAACCTTTAATGAAGCTTTTACCATGGCTCACAAACTAGAGAACAAAACCATTGATGGAATAAAGTTAAATTTGAATAATAATAACTCAACATACAAACCCAATTAGCCCTTTTCTTCCAAACCAAATAACCAAACCAATCCCAACACTAAAAATAAATTAACCACCAACACCATTATCCTCAAAGCTGCACCATCACCATCTACCAACCAACATAACCCTAGAAACCAAACCTCTGAATTCTCTAATTATTCAAACTAAAACCAAAGGAACCAAAATTAGAAAAATCATAAGAAATTAACTCCAATTTGGGAGCCCTATCCTTCTATTTTGGAAAAGTTACAAAAATCGAATATCATCCAACTTCCACCAATTAAACCACTCTAATAGTTTGATGTTTCTTGCCCCATACCGGGTTGGTATAATGAGAATGACCATTAAACCTTTCACTTAGTCATAGTACATGACATCAATAGGTGAAAAACATTTAAATACCTTGTCTAATCTCTCATTCATAAGGGGGAGCTTATGTTGGATAATTCCAATACACCATCGAACTAGGCCCTTAACATATTTTGAAAGCCTTTTCCTAATCATGAGCCTTCTACCCCTCACCATGATAATAAACCAAACCCATATTATGAGACACAAACTATTAATGTGGTTAGTAATAAACCCATTGTTGAAGAAAACATTACCTTGATCGCCTCTTTCCCCATTCCCCTAATAAAGAGAAAAAAAACTACATTATATTCCTTTGATCACCCAAACAAATGTAGCCATTATACCCACACCTCCATTGGAGGATACCATACCTACCTCCCCTATCTTAGAAACATCCACCCCCTCTTTGAAATCTATCTCATAAGAGAAGATGACTTCATCCACCTAACCTCTAATTTTGGAAACTTTTGTCAAATGTCAAGACAAAGGTAAGGGAACAAAACTATAAATTTTAACCCCTTCTTTAGCAAAACAACCTAGCTCTTCTAAACCAACTAAAACCTCCACCCAACCCACAAACCAAAACTTCCTCCAAATTAATCAACCCTCAAACACCTAAACCCACCAAGATAACTGAAGTGACCAAATCCACTTCAAAACCAACAAATAATACAACCAAAGAAGTAAACCCACTAAAAGGCCCAAAACCCTAAATTTTACCTCCCTCAACCTTGCCCTCCATTTTGGGTCCTCATCCTTCTAACTTGAACATAAATTCCATCATTTTTACCAAAACTCCACCACTTTTATTGGTCACACCTTCACACTTTCTTTCTAAGACACCTTTCCTCACTACCCTTACAATTCCTAATTTACCTAGCTTACCATCCTTTACCTCTAGTTCATAAACCATCTTTCCTAAAATAAAACCATCAACCAAGTGTACCACTTTACCCAAACACCTACCACCAAATCTACATCTACACAACCTTCTACTTTAACACCCAAAATAAAAATCCCTAAACCTTTACTACCTTTAGCTAAATATTACTTAACCATTCTCCAATAGTTATTAAAAACTTCTTCCTTAAGCTTACCACAATCAAACCCTTTGACCCTTCATATACCAAACCCTCTCGGTTCAATGATAACTTGATATGTGCATACCATAGGGCACCAAGACATGATACAAAAAATTATAAAGCTCTCCAAGCACTTGTTCATAGCCTATATGAAGATGATGATTTATTAACAAATAAATCTCCTTCATCCCCATTGTAAATCCAACCACCAACTCAAACCATCCAATCTTCGGTCTTACCCAAAAGTAAAGAGGAGGAACCAAAGTAACCACCCAATCCTAAAACCCCCTTATCCACACTATTCACATGGTTACCCGATATCAAGCCCAATGGAAGGATAAAGGGAAGGATAAGGCATCCATTCTTTAGACTTACCCATCCCTAAACTCCTAAGTAAACAATACCCAACCATCTCTATGTTCAAAAAAACCTTTGGTGTCTATCCTAGGTGCCTCTCCATCTAACCCTCCATACCCTAACCCATATGCAATATCCATCTAGAAAGCTATCCTTAAGCATCTTCACCAAAATCTAACAAAAATGAGCTTATATGAGTTAGTCTCCACCTCTCCCCATCACTACCAAGCACTCATAAAAGCCTTGAAATCCATTGAATTCCAACCTAGTGACCCTCAACCCCTAGCTACCTTTGTTGGTACCTTTCAAACTTCTAACCTTGTCACCTTCAAAGATTCAAAAATACCTTCTATTCATCTAGAGGATCTTGATCCCCACCTCTTCATTACAACATACATTAATCAAAACTGCGTCAAAAGGGTGATGATTGATGGAGGAACAAGCATCAATATTATATCCTCTCATGCTTATGACCAACTACACTTACCCATAAACATCATGTCTAAAAGCATAGTGGTCCTTCATTATTTCAATGATACCATGGTTACTACTTTGGGCACAATTTTCATCCATATCTATGTAGGACCCTGTACTATTCCCAAACTTTTTTTATGTTGTAAAATGATAATTCCAATACAATGTTTTAATCAAGCACCCTCGGATTCATGCCATGAGTTGTGTCCCTTCCACCTTACATCAATGTGTCAAATTTGAACATGAAGGGCAAATTATGACTATCCAAGCTAACCCTAGTCCTTTCACATCTTGCAATATGATATATTAGCCTAATGACATCTTTATTCCTCCTAAATCCACCTCATAACCACTTTCTAATGACACAAACCCACCAACCAAAAATCATGACACTTACACACCAAATGTTTTTGGAGCTTATAGTAGATCATCTATCCCTTCTTCCTAGATTCTTGTAGAGAACCCCATTGAAACCACATTCCAACATCTTTCTCTTAGACAATAAAGACACGTATCCCCAAATTCCTTCTTTACTCCCTAATAATATGGGAATCTTAGACACGACCCTTCCTATGACATGAACATTGGAACCATCATCTCCTTAGAGTTCCCTAACCATAAAATGAATTTAATTTATGGGGGACTTGATCAACCACTTCTAGCCCCTACCACTACTTCATCCATCCAACCATTTACCTCTAAATTTTCCTATCTTATCAAATCAGAGTTCACTAAGTTGTATCTTAATAGATGTGTTTGGAAAGGATTTGGCCTTAGTCATTATGAACAAGGGCCTCATGAGTTACCCCATATCAAAACTTTGTAACCTCATGAGTCATTTGGCCTTGGGTATGAACCACCTAAAGAACTGACTAATTCACCTTAATCCATTTCCATTATAAAGGAAGATATCCCATCCTCACCAACCCACCCACCTTCCTTTCCTGAAGATCCTGACATCATCCCTCTTAAATTTTTTTTTATAGTCAATACCATTATTTTGGGCCTTATTATTTACCAAAAGGGTGGCCAAACCAAAGTCCTTCCACTCCTACACCCTAAAATGGTAGAGAATGATTCTCCTATGATCAACACCATCTAACATCAAGATGATGATTCCATTATTACCTACCTTGATGTGGGGTATTATTCTATCCATAAATCCCTTCCTACTGAGGCCTTAAACATGTCAAATGAATCCACCATGGATATCAACTTGGGCACTCTAGACAACCACACATTGTCGAATTGGGCCAATTACTAAATGCCAAGGAACTCTAAGGCTTCTCCTATTTCCTCTAAGACCATAGCATAACATTCACTTGGTCTTACAATGATATGCCTAGGATTAATCCCACCATTGCTACCCATAACATAATCACTCATCATGATGCCAAACCTATTAAATAGAAAATTTTATGCATGCATCCTTGCATATCCCTTCTCATCAAAGAAGAGATTCAACATCTTCTATATGTAAACTTTATTCAACCCATTGACTACCCCCAATATATTTCAAATACCATACCTATCACCAAATTCACTAGGGTTATATGCATTTATGTGGACTTTCATGACCTTAACCTCACCTTTCCCAAGGATGACTTTACCTAGCATTGACCAACTTGTTGATCTTATAATCACCCACGAGATGTTATCTCTCATGAATGAGTTTTTGGGTTATAATTAGATCTTGATTGCTCCTGAAGATTAGCATAAAATTACCTTTACCACCCCTTAGGGAACCTTTTGCTATAAAGTCATGATTTTTGAGTTAAAAAATGTTGGTGTAACCTACCAATGTGCCATGACTTATATCTTCCATGATATCATCCATAAGATTTTAGAAGACTATGGGGATGACCTTATCAAGAAATATAAACTCTAAAAAGATCACTTGACTATTCTTACGATCATATTTGAACATCCATCTATTATCATGTTTGCCTTAATCCTAAGAAATGCATTTTTAGGGTATTTTCAAGAAATCTTTTTGGATTTATCATCTCTCTTTGTGGAATAGAAGTAGACACTACTCAAGTTAGAGAAATTTTGTACATGCCTCCTCCAACTAACCTTAATTAGCTACATATCCTACAAGGAAAACTTTAATCCATTTGCCATTTCATTTATCAACTTTTAGACTAGTGCCAACCTTTCCATCACCTTCTAAAGAAGGATGTCTCATTTAAATGGAATAGTGATTGTTAAAAGGCCTTTGATTCACTCAAATAGTACCTTTTTTAAAAACTTATCCTCACCCCTCTTAAGGATGACCACCCATTTTACCTATATATCTCTACCACTAACCATTCCCTAGGGGCAATGTTGGGTCACCAAGATGAACAACATAAAGAACAAGCCATATACTACATTAATCACATACTTTTAGAATACGAGACTTGATATACACATATAGAGAAACCATGCTTAGCATTGACCTTCATAGCCACAAAACTCTACCACTACCTTCTTAACCATAAAACCTATGCCATCACTAATATTGATCTACTCAAATACATGTACTCTAAACCATACCAAAATTAGTGATGGCTAAGTGGCTCATGCTCCTAGCTAAATTCAACCTTAAATTCCTCCAGTAGAAGTTGATTAAAGGGTAGGTCATTGCCAACCAATTGGTTGAAACTCCTTTACCAAAAAACAAAACACCTCCTCTTGCCTTTCTATATGAGTCTGTCGTGACTCTTCTTCAAGAATATGGAATAACCTACCAAATGACCATGTTCTTCGATGGCTCAAAGTGTTAATAAGGAAGGGGTGCTGGAGTTATTATTATTCCCATAAAAGGTGAACCCCTTCTTCTCTCCTTCAAAATTGACTTTGAATGCACCAATAATATGGCTAAGTATGAATCCCTAGTGATAGGTCTCTAAATTTCTCTAGCCTTGGGAATTAAGATAATCCATCTCTTTGGTGATTCCTAGCTCATGGTCAATTAGTTCAATGGATCCTATCAATGTAAGAATGATGTCTTGAAAAAATATAAACTTTTACTTGACAAAATTTTACCATCATTTGAGCATTACCTAGTCCAATCTATTCCTCAATCTACCAATAAATTCATAGATACAATGGCTTGCCTTACTTCCTAGATTCATTCTCAGCCTTCAAATTCCAAAATCCTTGTCACCATCCATCATTTTACCACTCCTTCCTATAGCCAATCTAACCTCCCTACATTTTTTAATGTGGGTGAATCCCCACCTAACATTTGGTATGACCAAATTCTTAACTACATCAACCTAGGCATCATTCCTCCCAACCTCTCTAGGAACACCCAAAGAGCCTTTGTTTAGAATACCTCTAATTATACCATAATAGGGGGAATCCTTTACAAACATGGTTTTGATAGTCTCCTTCCTCATTGCCTACATAGCCATGAAGCTTTCCATGCCATTAAGTAAACACATCATGGGATCTATGGAAGACACTTTAGCAGCTTAGTAACCACTAAACATATCATTTTCCTTGGCTACTATTAACCCACCTTCAACCAAGACTATTATGATTATGTAAAAAAGTGTGTTAAATGTCAGAACACACTAATTTACATCATGAACTAGTCAATATCCTCTAGGTATCTAAGGACTTTTGGCCTTTCTCTCAATGGGGGCATGATCTCATTGGGGAAATTATCCCCCATTCCTTGTAGTAGCATAGCTCCATTATCACAACCATCAAATAATTCAACAAGTGGGTGTAATCTATTCCTCTTATCTTGACCAAAGTGGAGAAGATTGTTAGCTTTATCAACCATCATATCATCTACCACTTTAGTGTTCCTTATAATATCATCACCAATAATGGCAAATACTTCAAAAATAAGAAATTCCAAGGTCTATGTGATGAATTTAACATCAATTTAATATTTTCCTTGCCTTATCAGCCACAAGCAAATGGACAAGTGGAAGCCTGTAATAAAATCCTCACCAAAATATTGACCAAAGTTGTCAGTGCTTTAGGTTGGGATTGGCACATGTACATCCCATTCACTTTAAGGGCTTATCACACTATCATTTAAACCTCTATGGGTGCTACACTTTCTCTCTAGTCTTTAGAGTAGAGGTAGTTTTGCCTCTTGAAGTCTAAATCCCCTCTCTTTGCATATATCTATAGGAACTCATTTCTAAGGAATATTTTCATTAGTAGCATTTAACTCAACTTGAGATACTTGACAAGTGTCATTTAGTAGCCCTAACACACCTCCGTATCTATCAAGAGTATATCAAATGCACTTAAAATAAGCACCTCAAACAATGGGAGTTTGATATCAAAGATCTCATCCTAAAGGAAAATCAAAACATGATGAACATGGAGAAGAGTAAATGAGGCAAGTTTGATTTTAATTGTCTTGGACCCTACATCATTACCCATAAGTATGGATCAGAAGCTTATCATTTATCCTCTCTCAAATGTAAACTAGAACTTAAACCCCTCAATTCTTTTTATTTGCATCTATTTTTATATTAAATAAAGATTAAGATCACTCCTTTTGTCTAACCTAAGCTCATCCCTTAATTACAATATTTTAACCTTCACCCATTTTTTTCCTCTCCTTTTAAGGATAATTGATTATAATATAGAACCATGTGATTAAACATCACAGTCATAGACTAATCCTAATGTGGGTACCATGGCTCTACCCATTGCATGGTTCTCATGGATATTTTTCATTTCTAACAAGATGGAATCCCATGGTCATTATCTCTAAAAATAACCATACTTTTTCATATCATTAACCTTCTTATGTTAAAGTTTTGCCCTCATAAAGTTAAACCTTTGAACCTAATTAGACTTGTCCATGTCTAATAAAATCACATCCAAAAAAAATTTGAATACGAAAATGTTACTTGGGTCAATATCTTAAGCATTGTAGACTACTCCCTTGAAGAACAACTACCCAAAAATAAAATAAAAAATGCCAAATATAAGGTAAATTGCTCCCTTGAAGGATATCAATCAAAATCATTAAACAAAGCCACTAAACTTAAACCATTCCCTTTAAGGATGGCTAAGTTAACTTTGTTAGAAGAAGAAAAATTCCTTAGAAGCTTCATACATCAATCAACTTCCCATATACAACAATAAATCAAAATACCCACTATCACAGTCAAAGAAAATTCTAAATAATCTTGAAAGCCACAATCAGCTCTCAAAAACCATAATAAGTTGGAAGCCACAATTGGCTTTCACATGTAGACTTCCCACATTGATTAGTCTACATTTAGCATATGACATGGACTTGTCTATTACCATTCTTAGGTCACATATATAAGGGTAAAACTATTTCACATGAGGTAATCATACATTTCACCCATTACCCTTCACACCACCTATCAACCATCTTCCATTTAGACTATCTGTAAATCAAGGGATCTAGAGCTTACTTGACACCCTGCAATCAAGAAACCTTTTTTATCAACTAACAACTACTCATGCATAATGTTTGAAGGGCTTATATTCATTAATCTGATCACACTTTGGATCTATTTTTATTCATTAAAAATAAAGCATTGTACCCTATTCTTAATGTTATTGGTTGATTTTTTCATCATGACTTTTACCATCCAATGTTGTAACAACAATAATAATTCTTTTTACATTAAGCAAGATTACAATAACCATAACCATAACAATCATAACCATAACCATAAAATTCATAAGTATCCACATAACCATAAGCATGATAACATTAGACTAATGACATCTAACACATTTTTTACATAACAAATTATGCAATATTTTATTTAGGGTGCAAGGAGTCATAAGACACATATAAAGTTATCAAACTATCCATACTTCACCTGAGGCCTCTACATATATTATTTCATACCTAAACACTAGGTTAATTATCTAGTGACTCTAGATTTATGTTTATCCATCTTTTTACTTGATTTCTCCCTAACCTAGCATCCGTAACATTCCCTATCTAAGCAGTTACTAAAGGGTGTACTCTATTCTCCTCTTTTGCATTCATCCCCATAGGGAAATAACCATATTTCTATTTGGGTCTTTCACCTTGCTCACCTATCACAACCATTACATCATTCTACTCTAGTTGTTCTACTCACATAGGTAGCACCATTTATTGCCTTAGATCACATCCCCTTGGAAAGTAAGGGTTCCTTCCATAGATAGGTTGATGGTCATGTTATCTAGCCCTACATCTTGTGCAATGAAATTATCACCTTCTTTGTTACTAAAGAGGTAAGAGTTCAAGTTCAATATCAATTTATGGGTGGCTTTCCTCTTGTTATTGATCTAGAAGTACTTCCATTATTACCATTACATGTTACAATATCTGGTAGATCTGCACATTCACCATATTGATTATTTTAGGTCACAAGAGTTGCTAATTATCTCCACCATTATTCACATTATTCACCATATTTAACCTTGTGTAGTTATTTTCACTCTCTATAATCTAAAAAAATAAATAACTCAATGATAGACATTTGCCCTTATCATGATTATTTAAATATAATACTTGACCATTTTTCCTTGCCAACATGATTCTCCATTCCACTGATGGGGATGGTTATATGATGTCATTGATTCTCTTTAATAGTTTTCCAAATTTAAATGGTCATGTCTACTTTAATTTTGTGTAGACGCATGCCCCTTGCTCCACTTATCCATTTTAATAAATTTATCATGCACCGTCATGATTTCCCTTTGTCACCCTTGTCATCTAATCCATTTTTGATGTCTTTGATTATTTTGTATTATTCAATCCTTGTGGGCCTGATCATTTTCAATTTTACCTCAGTTGATGTAACTTGTCTTCTATCCATGTACCATCATAATGGTCACGCCTCCAAAACTACCACTATTGTTTGTAATGGTAACTTTTAAATCCTTACCACTACAGAAACTCTTCCATCAAAGGTAGGCTGCTATGAATTCATAACAATACATTAACCTTCCTATCCCCTCTATCCTCTTATTACTAGCAACCCATTTTTATAGGTTATGAACATTAGACCATAATCATTAGTAGTACCTACTCAAATATGGTAGTCTCTTCATTTGTACCAACTAAAAATTCATCCATAATTGCGGAACGATCACCTTCTCTAACCGTGTAACCAATCTCCTAGGCCACACAATGTCTTGTTGGTTAGGCCCAACCTAACATAAACCCAAGTCATCGGTTTCAAGGAATTCGGATAGAAGATGTAGACATGGCCACGTTTCATCTAGCCTACCCATGTAGCTCTTGGGTTAGGCACAATCCATCTTCTATCATTCACCACCCTATAAATTTTATACCTTGTAGAATATACTTGACCATCAAATAAATTATTTGTAGGTCAACACTTCATTACTACCCTTAAAACTTAGATTATAATGATGATTAATTTTCACCAATGTGACTATGTAGATCCTGACAGACACCCACCTCCTAAAACTCAACTCATAGTGATAGTTACAAGCATTATACATATACCATCACACAATTTTAAAAGGTGTAACCTCCTTACAAAGGAATTTATTCTTTGGATTATCTCCATTGAAGGTCATTTGAGGTGTTTAGCATTGTGTTCCCTTCTTATTTATTCTACCTTATCCATCTATGTCTCTCATCTTACTAAATGTGGGATCATTATGGTAACTATTGACCAATCTACACCATATGCTTTCACCATCACTTTCACCAAAACCCAAAAGCATTATTTTACAAAACCTTCTCCATCAACCCAAACCAATGCATGTGGTCCATCAAATTAGGGTATATAATTTGAACAGCACTCACCCAAACCTTATTAAACTACATTGGCATGCTGTCCATTGACTATGTACATGTTGCTTGATTTGTAAGGGTAGTTCAACCAATAACAACTAATTACCCTCTCCTTTTCCTTCTCATTAAATTCCATTTCTAACAATGCCCTCTTTCATAGGGAATCCTATATCAAGGAAGCTTTGGATTTTCCTAGCATCATTGTACTTTAACATCACCTAATACTTCCTCTTTGTTTTTACCCAATTGTTGGGAGAACTACATTAACGTGAGGCCTTTTTGGACTATGTAGGCAATGCTCAATTATTGAGGTTATCTCAGCCACATCCTTTATTTTGTTTTCCCTTCTCACCTAAAATTTCTTCCTCCACTTCTCTACCTATCTCCTCACCACCTCCCTCCCTTCAGCTTGTCAATCTCTTTTAACCACTTTTCCTGCTTGTCAATCTCTTTTAACACAAGAATTGATAGCCTTCATTGGCCCCTATTATCTCCCATAAATCCACCACCTACTCTGCTTCACTAATATCCCCATCACTTTTCCTTGCACATGATTAATAACTCACTCTCTCACCCACATTTCATGTTTTTTGTCCTTCTCTCCACTTATTACCAACCTTGCCCTTTATCCCCTTTATCTTCATTCAACATCCTCATCACCTCCCATTGCACTTGGATATTTTTTGTACCCTCTTTATCACTCTCTTTTCCTCACCAATTCGACATCATACTATGCATCTTGCAAGCTTTCTATTTATTTTTTTGTTGCAATTTTTCTTTACATGTGTGACCATTCTCTATCATTTTGCCACTCTTCCCACCTTTCCCATTTTCCATTCTTCTTATTTTATTTATTTTCATCCTTTCATCCCTTTTGTCTTCTTCTTTTCCCTCCAAAACTAGTTTTTACCTAGGTATTTATCCTTTAAGAAGCCTTCCATAATTTCCCCTTTTCCTCTTATCAAATCTTGCCTTTTACCTTTTGAATTCCTCTTGGTACTCACTTGTGTTTTGCATCTATGTGAGTATCCATGATTTATATCCCTACTTCAATTATTCCTTTTAATTCTTATCATCCCTTATCTTCATCTCTTATTTTCATCTCATGCCCTTTCATTGTGTTCCCATATTTATTCACCACCTCACCCCTTTTCATCTTGTCAATATCTTCTAACAAGATGATTGATGCATACCTTATCTCTTCAGATTCTTATTCACCCATCTTTTGCTTCCCCTTGTTTTTCTTAACCCCTTTCCCATTTTCTAGCTTGTTCTCATCTCCAAAAACACCATCTACTTTGCTTTATTATTCCTCTCCGTGATTATCATCATCCATGCTTACTTAGTCAGGATACCACCTACTTCTTCACTCTCATATCATCATATTTGTGTCCTAATTTCATTCCTTTCTTCTCCTATTTCCTTTTATTCTATGTATCTCCTTATTTTTCATTTTCATCACCAAGTTTTTTTCTCCTTGGTCTTTTTTTTCAAACCTTTCATGGCCTCCAATATTTCTCATCCTCCCCTTAACCCTCATGATTGTTACACTTCTCTCCCCATCCTTTTCAATTCTCCAATATATCATTATTTAGTGCATCTTTCACCCCCCATCTTCTACCTTTTATTTTTATTCTCTTTTCTCCATTTCATTTAATTTTTTTCATCTCCCTTGATGATATTCCTTATTCTTTCTGACCTATATGTCCATGCTAGGATCCTACCATCCTTCTCCACCTTCATCTTTATCTATGACTTCGTTATTTTATCAACATATCTCTTCATCCATCTCTTGGTCTACCTTCACCTCATCCCTTGTTGGATATCCCTTATTTTTTCTCATTTAACCTTTAGCTCCTCAGAGTGTGGTCACCAGTTGTACCACTTTTATGTCCATCTCCTTATTTGCTTCCTCATGTCCTCCATGCCTTTGCCTTAATTCACAAATTTTGGTCAAGTTCATTACTTCAAGTGCATCCCTTTATTTATTTAATGCCTTTTAATGTTGATCCTAGATCCTCTTTTTTGTCCCTCTCCAACTCCTCCCTTCACCCTACCTATCACCTTCTTCCCTTTAAAACCCTCTACCCATTTTGCTCTTATATGATCACAACACATAGCATGTTATGGCCTCACAGGTCTTCCATTCAACTTTAGGATATATATTAATCCTACAACTCTATAACATAATTGGCCAAGCCCATAGGCTCATACAACCAACAAGCAAGCTTGACCACCGCTAAGCCATCAGGATGAAGATTCCTTCCCCACCCCCTTTAGTCTTTCCTATTTCAAGCCCTTTTACTTTGACCTTTGGATATGTTATAATCAAAACTAAAACCACCTTCAACTAGAAGTTTTGGGGTATCCATATGTGGATGATAACTATACCCTCTCACATGACCTACCTCGTAACCAATAATTTCCCTTAATTCTCCATACCCATCCTACATCCTCTTATGTACTTGTAGACACCGTAATTGTGTCTAACCCTTGTCATCCTCCCCTTAACACCCCATTTTATTCTCCCACGCCTATTTAACCCTTGTCGACCATTTTCCCACGAGCCTTGACCCTGGTAGCATGTAAAAATGAGCAAAAAGCTAAAGCTAGCCTCTATCCCCATTCTGCATCTACCGACGATGGTCATTACCCAGCCGATGTCGCCGATGTCGGTCACTTATCGGCTGACATTGGCATTCCTGTTGGAGTCAGTTATCTTTAACACTGCATTCTTGACCCAAATGGAGGATCTATTATCTGTTATCCATTATCCATTCGGTTGCCAATTCATTTCTTGATCAGTTATCGGACCTTCCTTCGTATCAATCAGCATTTTTTCTATTCATTAAATCAATTAGCAATCTCTTCATTCGAACGATCAGGCAACTTTTGCATTCAACCAATCTACAATCGATCTCTCATATTATTTCTCTCTCTGATACAAGATTTTGCTCTAGTCATCTTGCTAGAGGTCTGCTACATTGAACTTCTGCAACACAATGACAACATCAATCATGTCTCTGAATTTATCTTTAGTGTGTAATAGGTAAGCATTTATTTTGTGTTTTTATTTCATTTTTTGGTTATTTTTTTAATTTAATATTACAACCTCAATCCAGATTTAGACTATAGCCCCGACCTTACTTCCACCCATATCACCTCTATCCACCCTCTACAGAAAATACAATCTATAACTCTACCCAGATCCCTGCACAAACCCTCAAACAATCCCTCTGACTCCCAAACTGGCTCCCGAACCTTTAGACAAAAACTTTAGACCATTCTGCAATCCTAAAACCCTGTCCAGACCCGACCAGACCCCATCCAAAAACTATTGCCCCGATCAATGCCGATCATTACCCCTACCGACATCGACACTTTAATCGACGTCAGCTCCCTCGTTGACTGACGCTGGCATAGAGACCGACATCGGTGACTATGCAGAGCAGTTTGCTGCATATCAGGTACACATTCTACTTTTTGTCTTTTATTACTTTCATTTTATCTTTCATTATTTCTACTTCAGTCAAATATTCTATTTTTAATCAGTGTGTTGATATCCCTTAAGGAAGTCTTCGTACTTCAGGGATCAAGCTTTTGCTTGACAGCCCACCATCTCCTTGTCTAACGTTCTTCATGTTTTAGTCTCTTTTTCTTTGCTGGTGTCATTCCTCCATAGCCAAAGAGGAGTACCTTCCAATGTCTGATTTTGGTGTGCACAACTACATCCGGGTATCTTCTAACTCTAGATCATCTCTTAGTTTCTCATTTCTATCTTTTGAATGTGAAAGTGAAATTAGCATAGAAACATTCTGGCATGCCCGGTGGGACCCTAGGGCCTTCCTTGGGTTCTTTCTTTCTTTCATTCATATAGGTGCATTAGGTTCCTTCCTTTTTGCCTCTTTCATCTCTTCTAAATGACATCATAAGCAGGACTAAAAAGAACTTTTCTTTTCTTTCTTGCACTTCTAGACTAGTCAAAAATCATATTCTTCGACCCTTTCTCCATTCGTCTTCATACGAACAAACATTTCAACTTGGGCTTAAAACACATTGCACTTTCATTTCTACTCATGCTTGCATTTGTTAGACCACACTTAGTAGTTAATAACTGCATATTGAATTAATCTAGTCTACTTGATGTTACACGACCAAACCACTTGCACAAAACAAACATCTTAACTTACCCGAGACAAGGCCTAACTGGGATTTCATCCCCCAGCGGATACCTTACCCGTCTCGGTGATCTTACTTAGATTTCATCACCAAGGGGAAAGCCCACTCTATTCTCTGGTAGAGTCTAATCTCTAGGGGAAGTATATTTTGTCTAAGCGGGCCTAGCTTACCACTAGACTCGTGAAGTGAGGGGAGCTTGCTCCTTAGCACCAGGCCTTGTATGAAACCTAACACCGACTTCTTGAGCACCATAACTAACCCAAAACCATCCATAGACTACTTCTTCTAGGACCCGACTCAAAAACCAATCTTCCTCACATATTCTAAGGCATAAGCCACTATAATCCTAATAATTTACTCTTAGGGTTTTAGGATCTACTTGTGTTCTTCATCTTTTCTGTTCTTATCTGCTTGTTTGAGCTTGTGAGGATGTTCTTTCTTGCCTTGAATGGTTCTGACTCGTAGTCAAACCAAGGCTCTAGTCGATCACACGAGGCATCACCCACTTCCATCTACCCCGTCCATAACCAGTCCTATAATGGGGTTCCACTCGAAGACTGAAAGAACTCCTACTAGACCATCCCCGACCAAGACTCCTATTGTCCCAGAAGGGGACCAAGATTTTACATGATTCTTGGACCTCAATGTCAAAGCCTTGCAGCACTATCTCACAAATAGCCGAATGTGAGACTCCTTGGGTAATCCAATTTATGAAATGCTGACCTCTCTTCTCGAGACTGTGGCCATATCAACAGCATCCATAGTTCAACCTTTAGACACCCAGGCTATTGCCTCGAACAATGACCAGCCTTTGACCAACCATCCAAGTGTGGCCTCTCCCTTCATCTTTGGGCCCACTTCCACTGGGGTTTCGGCCCCCTATCAACCTCAGCCCACTCAACCACTTTCTACCCCCTTTCAGAATCTGGTCATCTCTATTCCACCTAACCTAGCTCCTATCAACACTAGGGTGGCTACCTATTCATTGGCCCATGTTACCACTAACCAACCTCCCATCACAACATCGAGCCTAGCCGTGCCTTCTACCCAACCATCCTTAATCTCCTCTTCTATCCCCATGACTAGTCATCCATACGTTGTGCCCTTACTGGTATAACCGACTACGTCGTATGCCTCTTCTAGCCTCATTCAAGCACCTTACAATCTAGGGGGCACTCTACCCACCAATCCGTCAGTAGATATCATCAAAATGCTGATGGACAAGATGTCTAGCCTAGAGACCTCTATTTTTGGCTCACACAATACTCTGTCATACGAGCAAATTTGCAATGAGCCCATTCATCCTTCTGTCCTGATCAGGCCATATCCCAGCCAGTGGGAACTTCTTAAGTTTTCTCATTTTCAAAGTAAGGAAGACCCACAACAGCACTTACAGGCATTCAAACATGCCTGTTACCTTATCGCCCATGACGATGCGTTGCTTTTATGCATGTTTCCTATGTCTCTCTCAGTTGATTACTTGACTGGTACAGCTCCCTTGCTAGCCATTCCCTCTTCACATTCACTCAACTGGCCCAGCTCTTCCTTGATCATTTCTCTATCAACATCACCAAGAAGGTCTCAATCACAGACCTCTATTCTATCTACCAATTCGAGGACAAATCCATTGCTAATTTTGTTGCTCGTTGGAGGGGCCTTATCAATCAACTCTCCTTTTCCTTACCCCAACCTGAACTTATTGAACTTTTCTCCCAAGCCTGTGCTAGACACATTTCTTCCACCTTACAGGTTCAGACCTTCTGCACCTTCGACGAAGCCTTCACGATGGCCCATAAACTTGAGTTACGTGCTGTCGAGGAGAATAAAGTCAAGTTATAGAGCAAGAATCCCAACTCCAAGACCAATGACCCCTCTTCTAAGCCTTCCTCATCCAATCCTAAATCTAAAGCTTTAGCAAACACTGTGGTCATTAGATCTTCCTCCTCTTCGCCTTCAACCAATCAGCCTAAGCCATCTACATCTCAGAGTGCTACCTGCCAATTTTAGCAGAGATACATACAGTGATAGTATACTCCACTCAGAGAATCATATACATCTGTGCTAGAAAAACTCATCAGACAGGGGGTCCTTAATCTCCCCCAGATCTGACCACCTCCACAATTTGATCCCTCATGTGCCATCCCTACGTGGTATAGGGAAAATGACTTCTGTAACTACCACCGTGTTAAGGGCCATGACACGGGCAACTGTAAAATCCTTAAAAACATCATCCAAGATATGCTGGAAAAGGGTGACCTCATCCTCGACAATCCCAATCTGCCACCTAATCAAGGCATCGACATCTTCAAGCAACCATTCCCCAATCATCCACCAACTCAAAACAATGTCCAGACCTTGACTAACAACATTCACGAACACAACATATGAACAGTCAATACGGTCTCGCCCTTCATTTCTGACCAACCTCAAGAGGTGAGTCCATCCATCAGTCCATCACATGTGGATGAACCTCTTTCTCCGGTTAGTTCTCCATCAACCTCTCTCATCTTGGAGGATGCCTCGACCTTACCAGCACTGCCAATTTCACCATCCTCCTTCTTGTTGCCCATGGAGGACCCACCCTTCCTACTCCTTGACCACAAGTGGAGGGTGCAATCATCCCTACCCTTTACTCGCTTGAGGAGCCTCATTCTCCAGTTTCTTCTCCACCCAGGGAAGAACCTGCCTCTCCTTTGTCTCCAACCATAGATGAACCTGTCACGAATCCATCATGCCTTGGGTCTGAGACCGCTACACCAATCTCATCTTCAACCCCAAAACCATCCACATCTTCTCAAGAACCCAAAATTCATCCAACATCTTCTCAGCCATTTTCTCGATTAGTGGAGAAACTCAAACTTTCTCCCTTCAAGGAAAGTGGAGCATCAGGGATTATGGGAGCATCTCATAGCTCTTCAACATGCCCATGCCCTCTCGTCTCATGTAGCCAATCCTCCTACAGTGAAATCTCCCAAGACTCTCAACAAAAACCAGACTCCCATTTCTAAGCCTCAACCAACCCCATCAAAACCAAAACCTGCATCTACCCCATTTAAACCTATCAATTCACTTGGCATTCGCCCTGTCTCTACCCTCACTCATCCACAAGTGAAGGTGGACCTAGACCAGGCCTCGACCAATAGTAGTCTTCAACCCAAGTCACAGAAGACTGCCAAACCATAAAGGTGAATGCCTCCTCCTCTGTCACCATTGCCCTCCATTTTGGGCCCCCATCCTTCGACCCTGACCAGAGTCCTTCCCACTCCAACCTTTAATCAAAACCAATTGCCTCCTTTGCTTCCTTTGCCTACCGCTAGCCTACCCACTCCTAAAAGGGTGGTACCTCCCATAAAGAAAGTACCGTCTCTGCCTGACACCGCACCATTAACCTAAAAGGTGGTATGGAAGCCTCCTCCAACTCTGCCCAAGCAAAAGTCACCAGTATCGCACACATCGACGAGCACAGACCCTTTAGTGGGTTCATACTCTTTGATCTTGCACTAACTTTTGCAGACTTCCAACATAACCCTTCCACCCATCAGGCCTTTCCAACCTCTCGGGTCTAAACCCTCCTGGTTTGATGACACGAAGATTTGCTTATATCTTCGTACGCCAGGACACGATACCGAGACTTGTTGTGCCCTCAAGACCGTCATTCACTGTTATCTAGAGAAAGACACTCTTCTCTTTGAGGACACTCTCGACCAACCCCTGACTCCTTCTCATAACCCTCTGACCTCTTCAAAGCCATCAACATCTCATCAATAGACCACAACCCCTTCATCTCCTTCACCCCTATCTTCAAAATCAATGCCATTCACATAACCACCAGGTCACAAAAGGAAAAGCCAAAGGAAAAAGCTGCCATTCCTTAGACCTACCCTTTCATCCAGCCACCTCAACCACCCAAGCCCAAGATTTCTATCCTTGGCATGCCTCAACCCTCCTCTTCTTCTTCTTCTTCCAGACCAATCCATGACTCCATGTTGAAACAGCTTCACCAGATGCTCGTGAAGATGTCCCTTTATGACCTTATCCAAACCTCACCCCAACATCATCAAGCCCTCATCAGAGCCCTACAGGCAGTAGAGGTCCAACCCGAGGACCCCGAGCCACTTAATGCCCTTGTCCACTCTTTATCCCCTGTTGCCTCCATCACATTTAGTGATTCTGAGATTCCCACATCCAACACGGAAGATCAGGACGCCACCCTGTTCATCACTACCCATGTTGATCGGACACACATTAAACGCGTTATGATCGATGGAGGCACTATCATCAACATTATCTCCACCTATGCCTTTGAACAGTTGGCTCTTCCCAAGAATTATGTCTCCAAAACTGATGCAATCTTGTGCTCCTTCAATTACACCACTGCCACGACCATTGGCACAGTCATCCTTCACATCTGCATTGGTCCACACATAGTCCTGAAGCTCTTCTATATCATCAAAGGAGAGTTTCAATACAACATCTTGCTAGGCCAACCTTGGATCCACACCATGGCCTGTGTCCCCTCCACCCTACACCATTGTGTGAAATTCGAGCATGATGGGCAAGTCCATATCATTCTCATTGACCCTTCACCCTTCAAAACTTGTAACACCACCTACCCTCCAAATGGCATCCTCATTCCTATTAAGCCATCAATCCTGACATTGCCTCCATCTGTGGAAGCTTCGACTAGTTCACAATAGGCGGTCGCCCTCACACCTCCCCTTCAAGCGACTACCACAGACCCCATAGAAGACATCTTCCAAAGACTTTCATTGGGGGAGTATCACTTGCTGGCCTTAGACATGTTCCAAACTCCACAAGAGTATGGAAGCCTTCATCATAGCCCTAGTTACGACCATCAGATTGGGATGATCTTGCCTTATGGTCCTCCTCACCTCCGAAGCAACCTTGTCTATGGGGGGCTTGATCAAGCTCCTACTGATTGTAATCCTATTTCTTCACCTCAACCTTTCACATCAGACTTCTCATTTCTTGGCAACCCCACCTTTGCACACACTTACCTTTATAGGTGTGCATGGAAGGGTTTTGGTTTTGGACGCTATGAATAGGGCTCCCATCAGCCCATCAAACCGCTCAACGATGATGATGCCAAGAAACGATATGGCCTAGGATATCATGACCCCACTCAGGACCTTTGCCCCGAACCAACCATTGACCAATCTCCTCCAGGCTCACCCATCCCTCCTCCACCTATGGAGTCGGTGGTTTCCATTCCTCCTAGTTTTTTTTCCATAAACACCATTCGCCTAGAACCCTTGACTTATCAGCTCAATGGGGTGTCCAGGTCTCTCTCTCTCATTTTTCCCAGCATGATAGAAGCTGAGTCGGTGACCATTCACACTATCCACTACATTGACGATGATGCCATTCTTTCCTACATGGGCATCGATGACTCTTTCATCCAACACTCTCTCCCTTTTGAGACCTAGGTTATGTTAAATGAATCAACCATTGACATCAACCTCCCTTCTTCTAATGTTCCCCACATCTTAAAGATTGGTCAATCTTTAGACGCTCAAGAGCAGCTTGACTATACCTAGTTCCTCTCAGACCATAGCAAGGCCTTTGCCTGGACCTACCGTGACATGCCTGGCATCAACCCCACCATCGCTACCCATAACATTGTCACCAAACTAGAGGCTAAGCCTGTCAAGCAAAAGCTTCTAAAGATGCATCCTCACATTGCCCTCCTTGTCAAAGAGGAGCTTCAATGCCTCCTTTCTATCTCCTTCATCCAGCCCATTGATTACCCATAGTGGGTCTCTAACATTGTCCCAGTCACCAAGGCAACTGGGGGGATTCAGATCTGCACAGACTATTGCGACCTTAACTTAGCCTATCCCAAAGATGACTTTCCTCTTCTGAACATTGACCAGCTTGTTGATCTCATGGTTGACCATGAGATGTTATCTCTCATGGATGAGTTTTTAGGATATAATCAAATCCTGATTGCTACAGAAGATCAACACAAGACCACTTTCATTACCCCATGGGGGACTTTCTTTTATCGAGTCATGCCTTTTGGCTTGAAGAATGCAGGTGCCACTTATCAGCGTGCCATGACTTACATTTTCCATGATCTCCTCCATCAAATCATGGAGGATTATGTGGATGACCTGCTCGACAAGTCCAAGCTTCACTGTGACCATTTGACCATTCTCAAAATCATCTTCTCTCACCTTCTTCAATACAATGTTTGCCTTAACCCCAAGAAATGTGTCTTTGGGGTACTCTCTGGCAAGCTCTTAGGTTTCATCATTTCTTTCCATGGCATCGAGATAGATCCCACCAAGATCCGTGCTATCCTCGAGATGCCACCCCCGACCAATCTCAAGCAGCTTCATAGTCTACAAGGCAAGCTCCAGTCCATTCACCGTTTCATCTTGTATCTTTCTGACCACTGCCAACCTTTTCATCATCTCCTTAAGAAGGACATCTCCTTTACATGGGATAAGGACTATCAAGAGGCTTTTGAAGCCCTTAAACACTATCTGGTCTCTCCACCAGTCCTCATTCCACCTAAAGATGATTAACCCTTCTACCTTTATATCTCTATCACCAACCATTCATTAGGTGCCATGATCGCACACCAAGACGAGCATCACCGTGAGCAAGCAGTCTATTATATTAGCCTAACACTGATCGACTATGAAACTCGGTATACTCATATCGAGAAACTCTATTTGGCATTAGTCTTTGCTGCTACCAAGCTCCGCCACTATCTTCTTAATCATAAAACCTTTGTCATCACTCACACTGACCCTCTTAAGCTTATGCACTCCAAGCCATATCAACATCAACGTATGGCTCGGTGGCTCATGATGATTGCTAAGTTCGATCTCAAATTTATCCAGTAGAAATCTATCAAGGGGCAAACCATCACTGATCAATTGGTAGATGCCCCTCTTCCCAACAATCAACCTTCACAGTGTGAGTTCCCTGACGAGTCTATCACCATGCTTTCCACCGATGACACTGTCTACCAAATGACCATGTTCTTTGATGGCTCCAAATGTCAACTTGGTGGGGGTGCGGGAGTCATTCTCATCCCACTTGATGGTGAGCCCATGCCTTTGTCTTTCAAGCTCGACTTTAATTGTACCAATAATATGGCTGAATATGAGGCCTTAATTTTGGAACTTTAGAGCACCCTCTCTCTCAGCATTAAGTCCATCAACATCTTCGGTGACTCGCAACTTGTCATCAATCAGGTCAACGGTTCATACCTCTATAAAAATGAAATTTTGCAAAGGTACAAAAACCGTGCTGGCCTTCTCCTTACCTCTTTCAACCATTACCTCCTGTAGACTATTCCTTGATCCATGAATAAGTTTGCTGACACCATGGCTTCTCTTGCTTCCCATATCCCATCTTCCTCATCTGCATCTAGACTTTTTGTCATGGTGCATCATGTACCATTGCCTTCTTATATCTCTCCTAACATTAATCATGTCAACACCATAGACTCTAGCCCACAGGATGTCTGGTATAAGCAACTTGTGGACTTCTTATCTTTTTCTGTCATTCCTCCTAACCTCTCTAGCAATGCGTGATGAGCTTTTATCAAGCGTATCGCTCGCTATACCATGTTAGGGGGTCTTCTCTATAAGCGAGGCTTTGACAGCCTCCTTCTTCGCTGTCTCACCTCCACTGAAGCATCTTAGGCCATTAAACAAGTCCATGATGGGATTTGTGGTAGACATTTCAGTGGGAATTCGGTTGCCAAGCGCATCCTTCGTTTGGGCTATTATTTGCCCACCCTTCATCAAAACTATAGCGACTATGTTCAGAATTGCATCAAGTGTTAGTAGCACTCTAACTTGCTTCATCTTCCTAGTCACACCTTACAAGTCGCTCAAGATTTTTGGCCTTTTTCTCAGTGGGGCTTAGATCTCATCGGTGAGATTAACCCTCATTCGTCTCTTCGTCATCAATCCATCATCACTGCCACCAAGTATTTCACCAAGTGGGTGGAAGCCATTCCTCTCATCTCCACAAAAGCTGACAAGATTGTCAACTTCATCAGCAGCCACATCATCTATCGTTTCGGTGTCCCTCATAAGATCATCATCAACAATGGCAAGTCCTTCAGAAACAAGACTGTCCAAAAACTCTGTGACTCATTTGGCATCAAGTTCAGTTTCTCTTCGCCTTACTACCCACAAGCAAATGGGCAGGCTGAGGCTTCCAACAAAATCTTGACTAAAATTATCATGAAGGTGGTTAGCGACACTGGAAGGGATTGGCATATTCACATTCCCTTTGCTTTGTGGGCCTACCACACTAGCATTCGAACCTCCATGGGTGCTACCCCTTTCTCTCTAGTGTATGGAATAGAGGCTGTCTTACCTCTCAAACTATAGATCCCGTCTCTCTGCATCTCTCTGCATGACATTCTTTCTAATGATGACTTTTGTCAAGATTGCTTAGCTCAACTTGAGTTACTTGACGAGCACCACCTTACTACCCTCAACCATCTCCATGTCTATCAACATCGTATCAAGCGAGCCTATGAAAAAAATTTGCGAGAATGAGATTTCGATATCAGAGACCTCATCTTCAAAGAGAATCAA
The DNA here is from genome assembly GCA_037957365.1 of Torreya grandis. Lineage (NCBI taxonomy): Eukaryota > Viridiplantae > Streptophyta > Pinopsida > Cupressales > Taxaceae > Torreya > Torreya grandis. Next base: position 2,857,032 of record JARHVA010001931.1, on the reverse strand, counting down.
CACGTGACCAATATGGAGCGAAGTAAATGAGGCAAGTTTGCCCCTAATTGGCTCAGACCTTTCATTATCAAGCACAAGTATGGATCAGGGATGTATCATTTGTCTTCTCTCGATGGATGACCAGAACCTGAGCCTCTCAATGTGTTGCATCTGTGACCATTCTACTGTTAGTCGAGTACTCATCCACTTGACATTTACCTTGAGCTCATCCCTTGAGCAATCCCTATCCTCTTAGTCCTCATTCCTTTCAACCCTACTCCCCTTAACAAATCCTATATACCCCTTTTATACAGTATGGATGCTTTGTCCTAATAAAAGGGAGCCCTTGACCTTCTATAGTCTTGTCCATGACTCACATTTCTGTCAAAACAAATCAAGATGTCAAAATATCCAAGGTCACCAAATCAAATCAAAAGGTAGATTGCTCCCTTGAAGGACACTTGTACTATCATTGCTGTAGCTAATAGACTGTTCCTTCGAAGGATAGCTATTCAAAGCCCTTATATATAAAGAAAAATATAGACCACTCCCTCGAAGGATGGTTATGACTAACTCTTGCTACAAACAACAATCTTTCTTAGAAGCTTCCCACATTGATCAGCTCTGCATATATGACCACCAAGCAAATGACATCTCTATGCAGACTTCCCACATTGATCAGTCTGCACCGAAAAAAAAAATGGGTCATAGACTTGGCTTGTAGTTGTCTCAGGGTCTCCTATAAAAAGGGGCAAAGTTATCTCTGCTCTAAAATAGGTTACCCTATCCTCTTCCTATCACCTACTCAAGGGACTTCGAGCTCACTTTAATGTCAAAGTGATTCGATTACCTCTCTAACACATATGGTCAATGATGTCATGCATGAATGGGGCTCTTGGTTCTAATAACCCCTATCTATGCTGTCATTCTGGTCCTTGTCAATGAAAGAGCAATATGCCTTTCACTTTTTCTACACTTTGGTCACATTCAGCTTCATCATTTGTCAAACCCAACCAAGCCAACCCAACATTTTCAAACCTGTCACATCATCATAGTCCATTTTACCTAGTTTCTATGGACACCAATACACATGGAAACTATCAACCAGACGTAATTTATGTTAAGCATAAACTAATACTTGCTGAAGCATAAATAGACCTCAATTCATTTTTAACATACGTCCATCACAACTATGGACAATTGATAGGGATGAAAAGCCCTCGACCAATGTTATAGAATACACCATTTGGAAAAGGCTGTAACATCTTTTTCTCCTCATCATTTTGACCTTGACCAAGCCCAGTCTATCGACCACTTTCACCTCCTATCTACCACTCAGACTCTTTGTTTTGCACTACATTGGTCTGAGGCCCTAAGACTGGGGCTATGTAGGCAGCACTCAAATGATACGACATCTTCTAGGGTTAGCTCGACCACCCTCATTTATTCATCTCTCTGATGGACAAACCTTCTTTCCTCCTTTTGACCATGACCTTGCCCTTGACCAAGACCAATTCCATCCCTTTGACCCTTCCTCCCTTTTAGGGAGAACTACATTAACTTGAGGCCCTTCACACAAGGGCTATGTAGGCATCACTCAGATCACATAATGTCTTCTGAGGTTAGCTCGGCCACATCCTTTCGTCCATCCATCCACCTCGACCAATGACCATTGGAGATCATGCCTATCTCCTCTGACCTCAACCACTTCCAAGACAATGTTGCCTTGGTTGGTTTTTGCCTGTATGCTACCTCATGACTAGTTAGCACAATTGTCTGCAGACCACATTTTAACCCTCACAAGTATAGGATCACAAGCCAGTTGATCCACACTACTTGTGACTTTTTTCATGTTTCTAGGAGCACTTCTTGAGCCCGAGATACTTGGAACACGACGACCATTCAGAGCTTCAGCTTAGATGGAATAACCCAATTAGTAGATGACTAAATGCTGGGGCCTGGTTACTTCAATTTTGGCACTCCTTGACCCTTGACCTGTGACAATTTGACCTGACCATCTTGTGAAGTGGTATGCACACAATCACAACTTTTGCAGCGTTCACCCTCACCCCTTTTTCATCCACTCTTTGTCAAATCAGCACCTGATTCTCGGTTCCCTTCCCTCGACTCCTACTTTGAGGGGGAATATCTCATCCATAATCGAGGCAATCCACCTCCTATTTTTGTCTTAAAGTTCATTCAAGCAACCAACAAGATGAAATCGACCTTATCCCACACCTGGGGCAACCAACTCTTGTTTTTGTCTTGTAGTTTGTCCAGAACAACTAACAAGATAAAAAGGGGCAAATGTAGACACCGTAATTGTGTCTAACCCTTGTCATCCTCCCCTTAACCCCCCATTTTATTCTCCCATGCCTATTTAACCCCTGTCGACCATTTTCCCTCGAGCCTTGACCTTGGCAGCATGTAAAAATGAGCAGAAAGCTAAAGCTAGCCTTTGTCCCCATTTTGCATCTACCGATGATGGTCACTACCCGAACGACGTCACCGATGTTGGTCACTTATCGGCTGACATCAACATTCCTACTGGCGTCAGTTATCTTTCACACTACGTTCTCGACCTGAATACAGGATCCGTTATCCATTATCCATTATCCATTCAGTTTCCAATTCATTTCTTGATCGGTTATCAGACCTTCCTTCATATCAATCAGCATTTTTTCTATTCATTCAATCAATCAACAATCTCTGCATTCAAACGATCAGCCAACTTTTACATTCAACCAATCTGCAATCGATCTCTCATATTCTTTTTCTCTCTGGTACAGGATTCTGCTCCGGTCATCTTAATGGAGGTTTGTTACATCGAACTTCTACAACACAGCGACAACATCAATCATGTCTCCAACTTTATCTTCAATGCATAACAGGTAAGCATTTGTTCTATGTTTTTATTTCATTTTTTGGTTATTATTTTTATTTAATATTATAACCTCGATCTAGATTTAGACTATATCCCTGACCTTACTTCCACCTGTATCACCTCTATCCACCCTCTGCAAAAAATACAGTCTATAACTCTACCCAGATCCCTACACAAACCCTCAAACAATCCCTCTGACTCCCAAATCAGCTCCCGAACCCTCAGACAAAAACTTCAAACCATTCTACAATCCTAAAACCCTATCCAGACCTGACCAGACCCCATCCAAAAACTATTACCCTGACCGACGCCGGTTATTACCCCTACCGACGCTGGCACTTTAATCGACGTTGGCTCCCTCTTTGATCGACTCAGCACAGAGACCAACACCAGTGACTATGCAGAGTAGTTTGCTGCATATCAAGTACACATTTTGCTTTTTGTATTTTATTGCTTTCATTTTATCTTTCATTATTTCTACTTCAGTCAAATATTTTGTTTTTAATCAGTGGTTTGATATCCCTTAAGGAAGTCTTCATACTTTAGGGATCAAGCTTTTGCTTGACATCCCACCATCTCCTCATCTAACATTCTTCGTGTTTTAGTCTCTTTTTCTTCACAGGTGTCATTCCTCCATATCCAAAGAGGAGTACCTTCCAACGTCTGATTTCGGTGCGTACGACTACATCTGGGTATCTTCTAACCCTAGACCATCTCATAGTTTCTCATTTCTATCTTTTGAATGTGAAAGCAAAATTAGCGTAGAAATAGTACTGTAACATCCCTATTATTTAATCACATTCCACGAAATTCACCTTTTCCACCAAACTATTTTCTCCTTGAACCTATTTTTCCCACCTTCCTTTTCAACTCCCTAATCTATCTGTCTTCATACATCCTTCTATTTTCCCTCTTGATTTTCCATTTATACCAGTTATTTTCTTTCCTATTTCAACCTACTCCCTCATTTAATTAATAATATTATTATTATTCACCTCACTCCATATTCCAAAACATGTTAGAGTCTTTATCTAAATTCCCTCAAAACTCAACTCTTACTTATTTTGGGGCCCCATTGGTTCAAGGGTCAAGGGTTTGAATCTTTCCCACTTCTTATTTACCCACTATGCTACTTTTCTTCCCTAAATCATTCAATAATACCCATCCCTATCCTATTAATTATATTGTTGTGGAGTATTCACAAAGTCAACTTATTTAGATGGTGATGAAAGAACCCATCAGGTCACTATCACAATTTGAGTAGTGCTATATTTTTTAAAGCCTGGTAAATCATATTTCTCCTTTTTTTTAAAATGGTGGAAAATTTTTCATGCTTGAACCTAATTATCCATGGATAAAACTTCCTTTTACATTGTTGAAGCAATCATATGATTGCATCTTAGGTAATCTCATCCACTGTTTATATAAAACCTCTCAAAAAACTATTTGATACCCATATTTTCCACCCTTTAGAGCTTCCCTTTCAATTATGTCCTTCAACTAGACCTAACTGCATGATATCAAATTGGGGAAACCAAGTTAACCAACACTCCCCACCTCAAAATAACTATAGTAGGCCTAAATTTCATTTTGGACATTATGTCCATGAAACTATGTAGGTGACTTCCACTTACCTAGGGCATATGGAGTCCACTCAGCCACCCCATTCCAACCAACCAACCCACTTTCCCACATCCACCCTAACATTGGCCATTTTTGAATTGAACTCTTCACATATTTTGTGATGACCTTGCCTTGGTCCTTTTGACCACACCAAAATGCTTGCCATGTCACCCTTTTTACACCCCACCTTGTGTGTAACTAGACCATTTATATTGTTTTTCAAGATCACTTCCTACCCTAAATACCTATGAACAACACCAAACTTTTTTAGATGACTTGATAGCTTAATTTGATCAATTATGACTGATGTTATGCATTGGTTACCCTATCGTATGTCCATCTAGAACATGAACTTATTTTTATCAACATTGGTAGCATTAATCTCTATGCAATCTTGACTATTACACTTAGTTGCATTTTATAAACCCATTGGTATTTCACATACCCAAATACCTTGTGGCACCATCTAATGCCTCCCCACCAACTACTTATCAAACCTACACCTGATTTGGCCTTTCCTCATCGACTCTTAATTTAAGTGGGAACACCTCCTCCCATATTTGGGGCATCTTAACCTTTAACCAAGTGATTTATTTTTGTTTTTTAGCTTTTTAATTCAAAGCTACATAACAAAAAGGGGTAAAATGTAGATTAAAAAAAAAACACTTACATTTTTTGATGACTAAATGCTTTAAGACCCCCTAAATACCCACTAAACCTTCTTAACCTAACCAAATCACTATTTTCCTATTCAAAATTACTATTCACTATCACTACTCATGATGACATGGCATGTGACATGGTAAGTGATATGAAAAGTGACATGGGATGTGATATTTCACTTAGGCATATTTTTTGAACCCACTGACATTTCACATCCCCAACTACCTTGTGGCACCACCTAGTGCCTCCCCACTAACTACTTATCAAACCTACACCTGATTTGGCCTTTCCTCATCAATTTTTAGTTTGAGGGGGAACACTTCACCCCATACTTGAGGCACCTTGACCTTCAACCAAGTGATTCATTTTTGTTTTTTAGCTTGTTAATTCAAATCCACATAACAAAAAGAGGCAAAATATAGACACTAGAAAAATACACACTTATAGTTTTTTATGACTAAATGCCTCAAGACCCCTTAAAGACCCCATAAACCTTCTTAACTATTAACCAACCCTTATTAACCTAACCAAATCACTATTATCCTATTAAAAAATACTATTCACTATAGGAGCCACTATCACTATTCATGATGACATTGCATGTGACATGGCAATTGAAATGGAAGGTGATATGGTAAGTGACATGGCTTAGAAGTTAGGTGGATTGATGTGGGACATCATACCCTACTTGGGAAACTTTCCCAAGATGCTTAATGAATTCATTTAAGAATCACAAGGGCCCCCCTTGAAATATGGTGAATTTCCCCTTAAGGGCCCATCATTCAACATGTATTTTACCTTCACATATGAAAGTGGCCTTAAAAAATGAGATACCTACCTCTTTATTACTTTATAAAAGATAAAGGGCACCTATTTTTGACTTTTTAACCCAAATGGAAATCCACACCAACCTCATCTTTGACTCATTCATGCACCACATAGAAAATTGCACCACATTTTGTGTGCCATATCTTCAAGTGTTTGGATGAAGACAAGAAAAGGTGGTGAAAAGTATTTAGCCTAATTTAGTCCCATGTTCATGATTCCTATTATAAATTAGACTCATGTGCAAGGTGGGAGACTCACCAACCCAAATGGGAATCCATACCAACCTCATATTTAACTCATTCATGCAGCAAATGGGAAATGGTGACATATTTCTACTATTCCCTCTTTTGGCATGGTTATTGATAACAAATGCTATAAATACCCCCCTCTCCTTCACCCAAGGTTAACTGGGAAGTTAGTCTTTGGTTATTAACATCTTTTTTTAGGTATTTTAAGGAGGTCATAATTTTGGAGTCATCCACATATTGGAGGAAAATAATTCAAAGAAATGAAGCCCTATTGAAATTACCATGGGATTCCTTCATCACATCATCAACAATATCAACCACATCAACAAGCCTCAAGGTAACCTTATTTATTTTTTAGTTATTTACTTAATTTATTCCTTTTATCACATTGACCTTTACCCCTTAATCTAATTTTAATCTTCATTCATTGACCTCCTTTACCACCTTTGCCATTGTAATTCCAATCACCTCCTTTTCCCTCTTTGTTCCCTTATCCTTTTGCTACCCTAGTTACTTGTTGTTTTATTTTTTTCAACCATCCATCCCTCTCATTTTATTATCTCAATCAACCCCAAACAAACCATTCTTTTTAACCCTATCAAATTACCAAACCCAAAACCATAACCTTGCCTTAACCAATTTTTAACATTAGTATAATCAAACTAGTTACTTCATTTTGGTTAACTTAGCAAAGCATCTAATTTTTTCAAATAATTTGATGTCATTTATTATATTTTATTTCATTTTTATATTCATTTAAGGCAAATATTTCTTTTATCATTTCAACTTAAGTGTTAAAATTAGGTGGATTGATAGCCTCCTAGAAAGCTTTTGGTTCTAGGATCTAGCTCACGCTAGGCTATCTACCCAACTACTTGTCTAACCAACAAGTTTTGTCATAGTGATTTACTATTTTAGGTCATTATTCCATAGCCAAAGAGGAGTTCTAATAATGTCTAGAATCAACATGCATGCATTCAACAAGTATTCTTCTACACACTCTTCTTAACTAGTTTCTTATTTTCACACTTAAGAGAAAGTGAAAATTAGATAGAAAAACAACCCTCTTATTTTCCCCTCCCTATTACTATGTTATCATTCTAGACTTTTTAGATCAATTAGAAAAATTATACTAAGTTGGTAGTCTACAAAATATATAGGGTCGACACACACCTACTAGGTCAGTAGTGTGGATTTTGACTATTTTTAGCCTACTAGGTCGATCGAGTTATTTTTGATTGCCAACCCCTTACATTTTCCTAAAAATTTTCATTTTTTCCATTTTTGTACTAATTCCTTTAAACCCATTTTGCTATTTTCTACCTTATAATCTAATTTTTTTCTATTCTGACATCTATAAATGCTAAAATTTACATTTTTTGTAAAAAATCACTAAATTCAACAAAATACTCAAAAATTGACTTAAGATTCATAGTTGCATACCTGTAGTGCCCCTGTTACCATTCCTAGAGACCCTCCTCATCTAGCCTATTTTCTCCTCTCCATCATATCTCATTTAGTATTTAGAGCTTTTTTTATCTCCTTTATAAGTCAAAATAACAAAATGAATTCTCTTTCCCTGATAAAAACACTTTTCAAAATTCAAATTCTTCAATTAATTTTTTTAGATTCATTCTTTTATCTATATCTTTGTTTTTACTCATCCATTTTTAAAATTATAAAATGCATTAGATTCTTGATTATGTAGAGAATATTTTACACTATCATATTCCTATTTTCCAATTTTTTTATTATTTTGGCTATTTTTTGCATTAACTTATACAAGTTTTCCTAGTGTTCTTCACATTAGATGCCTTCACATTTCTCTTGTAGTCTAATTCTTTATCTACAACACTAAGGTAAGTAAAAGCATGTTGTTTTCAATTATATCCTTTCCTTTATCTTATTTTTTGATTACTTCACTTTACTTAGCATCAACATTGTGTGTTATCATGTTCTCTTTCCCAAAGTACCATCCTGTGTTGCACTTACATGACACATGATGAGCTTTGAGTGGGGCATATGTATACACATAATATTTTTAACTTTAATTGATTACTAAAACTTTGTTTCTTGTAATAAACTATCAATTATCAATCTCTCTAAGTGTATGCCTTAAGGGGTGCATTAGGAAAGGGGTGGGTAGACCATTGGTGCTTTATAAGATTATTGTCCCTTTTTTCCACTTGCCATCTACACACTCATCTCCTAAAAACATTAACCCTAGACTTATTCTTCTCAAACTTACCTATTCTAGTCTTTTGTCATGCTTTATCCTCATTTTCTTACCTTAATTTCATTTTGGACAATTAGTTGTACTAGGTCAAATGGGTTGACCCTATATAGTCTAGGGGTATTTTTCACTCATTGAGTTTGTTAGCCTTTCATCTAAACTAGCTCAGACCCAGTGAATTATCCCTAAAAACATGTAGAGTTAATTGGGTCAACCTTGTATAGTTGACATTTCTATGAGGATTTAGGGTTAGATCTACCTATATATAAAATTTCATTTCCAACCATTTGTAAGAAGAGAAGCAAAGAGTAATAAGTTTAAATGAACATTTGCTTATTGACCATTCTACTTGAGGAATAAAGCTTAGGGTTTCATACTTTTTTTGGAGATATAGATCTAGTCTTATGGAGAAGTCTTTTGGATGCATAGATAAATTACATAACCTAGAGCTAATTTGTCTTTGTTATCCTTACATACCACAAAAATCTCTTACGAAGCACCTTGGCCAAGGGAGAGATTGAGGATTGGTAGGTTCATCTTCAAAGGTAAGTATTCTTATCTTTAATTCTCCTTTGTAAGAGTAGATAGATAATGTAATTGTTCTTATTTTTTCCATGCATTAGGATTCTATATACCTATGCATGAATAGTTTAGTTTTTTAATTTTTAACCCCCAATTTGTGCCACAAGATTTGGTGTGAACTAGATTAGATTTACTTTCTTTTTTATTAGAACAAAGTGAATATTAAACCTAGGATTATTTTAGGGTTGTTGTGTGATTATGTTAGATTGTAGGCTTTGAAACCCTTCTTAGCATGGTGTATTATGACAAGTGATCCCCTAATTGGGTCTAGTGGATCCCCATATTGGTCATGCCCTCACTTAACAAATGTATCCCCAATCATAAGTGTAGGTATGATTTATCTTCTCTGAGCCAAGATTGATTTATAGACATGATGCATTTATGATTACATAAAATTAGACCCAGATATAAAATTATAATAAACACACCTCTCTCTTCACATTTTAGTTTGTGTAAAAATGCATAATTAAAAATGCCCTCACATACACTATCCTTTTAGATACATGAAAGCACCTATTAGGATGAGTACCTAACCCTTGCATACATTGTATTTTAACATGTGATTATTTCTGATGGCTTGAGGACCCATCCCTTTCTCAAATATTAGAAACCTATTTTTTTTTCAAATCCATCAAGTTACTATTGAAGTTTCTGTTACCCAATGGATAAAATTCCCACATGTGAAACAAAATATTTATAAGCTCTTTTCATTTTTTATAGTTTTAAATCCCAATTTGAGTCAATTATTACTAAAAATTTTGAAAATGGCAAAAAAAAAGGGTGAAAAATTCATTTTTTGAAAAAAAATTCTTTTTTTTTAATTTTGCCTAAAAACACCATAAATTTTGAAAAATTCAAAAAATGTAATTTACAAACAACTTGATTTTTACCCCAAAATTTTAAAAACAAGTTTAAACCTTCTATGTAAAAAGTTTTTAGCATTCCCTCTAATTTACAAAAATTCATTTCTCTTTTTATGGGTTGCTTAAACACACTTTTCTTTTTCACAAGTTGTGCAATTTGTAAAAAAAATTTCCCATACAAATTGTTAAAATGTTTTTGGATCCCATACAAATTACAAAAAATATATATATATTTTTCCTTAATCATGCAAGTAAATTTTCCACTTCTTCGACTGTGCAATTTGAAATTTTTTCTCTTCACTCCCATGAAACTATTGTGATTATTTCCCACAAGAGTATCTTGTACTTGTGGTCAATTCAATGCTTGCAACAAAAGGGATAATTGTTGATGTGATTGATCTATTGAAGAAAAGAAGAGTTAATCACAAGAAAATATGAGTGGTTTCTATAATGGTTTCTCCTCCTATCACTCAATATCTAGGTGATAAATTTCATGGGATCCATTTATACACTGATACTATTGATCTTAAAATGAATGAACATGTATTTATTATTCTAGGTCTTGGGGATGCAGGAGACCAAAACTATAGTAGATGATGAAATAGTAGATCACTAATTTGTACTAAAAGTGTTCAAATTATAGTTTAATAAAAGAGGATAAAAGGCTTGATGGAGTTACATCTACTTCAAACAAATAATGGAAAACATATTTCTATCAAATATCATAATTGCAATTGCCTTAGTAGATATGTATGGATAATTTAGAAGCATCCATAAGGCACATGAACTATTTGAAAAAATACCTCAAAGAAATGCAGTTTCATGGAATGAAATACTTATAAAATATGTCTAACATTGAAAAGAGAAGACCCATATCAACATTGTATTCATTAGACACGTTGACTCTGGTAAATCAACCACCTCTACTCACCTTATTTATAAGTTGGATGTGTTGATAAGTGTGTCATTGATAATTTTGAAAAGGAAGTTATTGAGATGAATTAAAGGACAATAAAGTATGCTTGAGTGTTTGACAAATTGAATCCATAGAGAGAACATGGTATTATCATTGATATTAATTTATGGAAGTTTAAGCCCGTAAGGTACTACTATACTATCATTGTTGTGCCCAAACATAGAGATTTCATCAAGAACATAATTATTGATACCTCACAGGATGATTATGTGTTTGTGATCATTGAATCTACTCATATGCTTGTAGTTATGATGCAAGTTGGTATTTTAATTAGGAAACATGGCATAGTTGAATGTCTCTTTTAGTTATTTAAAAGATGAATATGTGAGTTAAGAGATAGAATGGAAATTTAAATTAGTAATTATAAACTAAATTCATAACCTCATCAAACATCATCTTAACTCTTACTAGGATAAATAGGTTGACAGTCTCCAAATTGGACCAAATTTATTTGGTGCATTTTGTTAAATAATTCACATGCCTAGTGTGTTGAGATAGTGGTGAATTGGGCATATTTTCAATGAGATTTTTTGTTAAATATTTCATATGAAAAATGGTTGCAAAAAATAAAATAAAAATAGTAATAGAAAGATCAATAATAGATCACAAAAGAGAATCATCAAAATTGAAAGGAACCAAAAGGGATTTGAGCACTATAATTTTAGAGTGAAAGAAGGCAGTGAATCGACTAGTGATGGACAAAGCCATTAATGATAACAAATCATTAGTTTGTCTTCACCCTGACAACATGGGAAAATTACAATTGTTGTGTGGAAACACCATCCTTATCAAGGGAAAAAATAAGAAGGATACTATTTGTATTGTTTTGAAAGATGAGATATAAGAAATGCATAAAATATGAATGAACAAAGTCATGCATTTAAATCTTAGATTTCATTTAGGGGACATGGTTCTTTTTCACCTATGTCTTGACATTAAGTACAAAAAGCACATCGACATTCTCCCTATCAATGATACCATCAAGCACATCACTGGGAATTTTTTTGATGCTTATCCTAAACCTTATTTCCTTGAATCTTACTTCCTAGTAAGAAAAGATCTTTTCCTTGTTAGAGGTGGAATATGTAGTATGGATTTCAAAGTGATTGAGACCAATCCTAGGGATTATTGTGTTGTTTCTCCTAATACTAAATTTTCTATGAGGGTGATCCTGTAAAGCATGAGGATGAAGATATGTTGGATGGAATTGGTTATGATGATGTTGGTGGTGTACAAAAAAAATGGCTCAGATATGAGAATTATTAGAACTTCCCATTTGACATGCACAACTCTTCAAATCAATTGGTGTGAACCTTCTAAAGGGTATTTTGTTTCATGGGCCACCTGGTTTGATGAAAACCTTAATTTTTAAGGTTGTTACAAATGATGTTGGTGCATTCATTTTATGTATCAATGGACCTAAAATTATGTCAAAGTTAGCTAGAGAAAGTGAAATTAATCTCTAGAAGGGATTTGAGGAGACTGAGTAAAATGCCCCATCCATTATATTTATTAATGAAATTAATTCCATATCCACCCAAAACCTTATCATATTCTTATATAAAATCCTCTCTTCACCAAAGTGAAGCATTTCAAAAAGGTCATATCAATAGTCATAGAAAGGTTGGATATATTATAAGTTAGATTGGAATATAGGTACATGCCACCCATATAAAAATTGGTTACAGTAGTTGAGAGTGGGGTATTTGGGTGAGTTTAGATGGTTATAATTAGAGAGCATCATTTTCCTTTTCTTGTCAAGGTTAACAATTGGAAAAATTTCAATGCCAATACAAGAGGCACCTTAGTAGATCTAGTTATTTATAACACCTTGAATTTTTATCTATTATTAAGAGAAAAGGAGATAAATGATCGATTATCAGCTTGTAAGAAGGTCTATTATTTGTAGTTGTTAGTGTTACAGATCAAATTTATATTGAAACATGGTGAGGTGTCATAATAAAAGAATTTATTGAAGAAAATGACCATTTAATTATCGACTCTATCAAAATCTTTTGGTCTTTCATGTAAATGATGAATCTTGTTTTGCAATTTTTTTAGTTTCAAAATTTTCAAGTGCAATCTCATAAATGTGATTATGAAAATGCACTCTGTCACTTTTCAAGACTTAAATCATGAAATTTTGATTTGCACATTTCAAGTGGTACAAAAACACCAAAGTATTTTATTACCATTGAAGTGGTACAATTTTATAATTTCACTTTTGCATGTAGTGCAATTACACCAACTCTTTTTACACCACTTAAGTGGTGCACTTTTTTAAAATTATTTTTGAAACTTCCAAAAGGTAGAAAATGGTGATATGCACCATAATGACTTCCTCACACTATAAATATGAGTGTAAGTCCCATTATAAAAGGGAATTTTTTTAGTGGTGAAATTTTCTAAAAATGTTTTAAGGATGAGATTATATTTTCTACTCAATAAAGATTAGAATAGGGAGATTTTATAGACTTTGTGTTCAATATTTATTTGTTAGTTATAACTTTGCATATGACTCATTTATCTCTATATATTTACTTTCAAATTATATTCATAATACTACCAAATTTTCAAAAAATAGGAATTTCACATTGATTATTTCTTTTAAAATCTTCTTGTGTTGTTTCTATGAATGTGAAATCTCAGTGGGGTTTAAGCAATATTTTAATTATCTTTTATAGGTAAATATGGGATAATTGTTTTTGGTCTGCTATTAGTATTATAAAATTATCTCAGTGAATATTTTTCACTCCTAAGGGTGTAATTATGTCTTTACCATCCATTGAATGAGAGAGGTTTCCATGCAAATAATGTTTTCACCTTTTTAGACTATTCTAGTAAGTTTATACATTCAAAATAACTATGAATGTATGTGCACTTTTGTTAGACTTATTATAGATTCAAAAGTGAGATTATGAGTAGATGAGAGAGTTCACAAAACATTTTAACAAATTATTGAGACTAATCCCTCACACAAATCAGCAAAGTCTTAATAGTCAACTCGATATTTTAACTGGTTCTCTTCACCTAGAGATCAAGTTCATCTTGATGAGGAATAAGTTAAATGACTTGGTGGCTATATAATGGGATACTATCAAGATTTAAGATGATTTGAACATGTCTAGAGTGTTGAAGAAACATGTTCAAAAGGTTCTACAACTATTGTAAATGATGAAGAATAAATAGTGAAAATTGATACAATCAATATTATTCAATATTTAAAATAAAGAGTTCAAAGGCAATTTTGTGATCAAACGTGTCAGAACTCTAACATAGAAAAAGAGAAGGTGATACCTATCACATATGATTAATTTAGCTTCACAATTATGGAAGAAGATGAATAGTTGGAAGAACTAATGATTGATTAGACAACAAATGAAGAATTTGAATTCCTACTTGGTGAAAAAGAGAAAGATTTGCCTATTTCACCAAATTGCTTAAACCCCATAGTCTTAAGAGAAAATGGGTTATCTAAAAAATAACTTATAAAACCAAAAATAGAAAGGAGTAATAATGCAGAGTGTGATTTTATACTTTATAAAAAAAGATATTATGGAACCAATTTTTAGCAAAGCAGATGTTCCCTTCTCTATCAAAATGAAAGACTCAATAGTCAAAAATGAAGATTCCTTAGACATTTCATTTTCAGGGTCTATCATAGAAGAATTATCCATAGGATCTAAATCCAAAGTAATTAATCCTATGCAAATTGAAAATCATAATCATGCCAAGGTTGAGGTCAACGAAAACATCAATGCTAAACAAAATGAATGGTGCCTAATAATGATTACAATTGAAATGGAAATTGTCAAGATAGAGGAAATTGATGAAGATGATGATGATGACTCATTTAATTATGAATTCATTTCTACCATGGGTAGTGATTTGGAAAATAATATCAACACTTCATTCATTATACAAGATAATCATATTGTGGTTCCAACATAGATATGAAACACACTTATCTCTAATTCATATACTGTATTTATCATAAATTCATTTAAATTCATCTAAGAAGACATTAAAAAAGTTTAGTATTTCTCATAAGTGCTCATAGAACATCATATAATTCATAATTATTTCATTTCAAAATAGCAAAACATTGTTGATTTGTTCATTCATGATCATCCTTGTGTGAATGATAATTGTAAGTTCATCTTCTCACCTACTTGGTCACTGCTACTAAATGTGTTCAAAGTTTATAAGTTAAATCCATTTTTTTGAAATGGCAGGTACTTCTTCTAGCTAGTGAATGATTTTGTATAATCTTTTCATTTTAATTGGATCCTTGTAAATAGTTCTACTTTTCCAATTTTGGCTTGTTTCCTTTCCCTATTTTATTTTGGTGTGCAAGTTATTTTTTAATAAATATAATAGTCTATCTATTTCCCCTTCTTCTCCATGTTTTAATCTTTTTTCCTGCATATATTTGTAGTAGTGATCTCTACCTAGGGAATATCATGGTAAATCAAATGATTTTCTAAGATGATAAAATGGATAAGTTTTTCATGAATATCTTCATTAAACAGGTGGTCAATATGCAAATTTTCAAGTGATCAATGAATCTGGTTTGGTAGTGCATGTTAATTTCTCATAAAATTGAGATGGGAGAATATGATTTCATTTAGTTAGATCCAAATATACAAGTGTAAGAAAAACACTTCTCTTTTTGCATTTTAGTTTGTGTAAAAATACATAACTAAAAATGCCCTCACATACACTATCCTTTTGGATACATGAAAGTACCTGTTAGGCTAAGTACCTAACCCTCACATATATTATCTTTTGATATGTGATAGCCTTCCAATGGATTGAGGACCCATCCCTTTAATGAAGATTAGAAACCCAAAAAAATTTCAAATCTATCAAGTTATTGTTGAAGAATCTGTTACCCAGTAGATAAAATGCTGGCCTATGAAACTAGAGAATTCTAAGTTATTTTTGTTCCTTATAGTTTGAAATCATAGTCAGATCTAGCTATTGTTATAGTTTTTGAAAATGACAAAAAATAAGGGTGAGTAATTCAATTTTTGCAAAAAATGCTAAATTTTTAAATGTTGCCTAAAACCACTAGAAGTTTTGAAAAATTCAAAAATTTGAATTTGCGGCCAACTTACTTTTTAGCATAAAATGTTTTAAAACAAGTTTGAACCTTATGTGTAAATTTTTTTTAGCATTCCCTGTAATTTAAAAAAATCATTTAAATTTTTATGGGTTTCTTAAACACACTTTCCTTTTTCACAAGTTTTACAATTTTCAAACACATTTTCCCATGCAAATTGTAAAAACATTTTTGGATCCTATGCAAATTGTTAAAAGAAAATTTAGTTTTCCCTAACTATGCAAATAAAATTTCCACTTATTTGGCCATGCAATTTTAGATTTTCTCTCTTCATTCCCATGCAACTATTGTGATTAATTCCTCGAGGAGTATCTTGTCCTTATGGTTGATACAATGGCTTCAACAAAAGGGATAATTGTTGATGTTATTGATCTATTGAAGAAGAGGAGTTATTCACAAGAAAATATGAGTGGTTTCTATAATTTTTTTTCTCCTACCACTCAAAAGCTAAGTGAGAAATTTAATGAGATCCACGTAGATACCAACATTTTTGATCTTAAAGTGAATGAACACAAATTTATTATTCCAGATCTTGGGGATTCAAGATACTACAATTATGGTACATAATGAAAGAGTAAATCACTAATGTGTACTATAAATGTTCAAACTATATTTTAATAAAATAAGATCAAAGTCTTGATAGAGTTATACCTACTTCAAGAAAATAAATGAAAAAACATATTTTTATTAGATATCATAATTATAAGTGCCTTGGTATATATGTATGGACAATATAGAAGCATTCACAAGGCATGTGAGCTATTTGAAAAAATGCCTCAAAAAAATGTAGTATCATGGATTGAAATAATTATAGAATATGTCCAACATAGAAAAGACAATACCTATATCAACATTGTGGTCATTAGACATGTTTATTTTGGTAAGTCGACCACCATTGGTCACCTTATCTATAAGCTTGGAGGTGTTGACAAGATTGCTATTGAGTATTTTGAGAAGGAAGTTTTGAGCTAAATTAAAGGTCAATCACGTATGCTCAAGGGTTTTCAAAACTAAATGCATAGAGAGAATGTGATATTACCATTGATATTTCTCTATGGAAGTTTGATCCTATAAGGTACTATTGCACTATCATTGATATGCCCAGACATACAAATTTCATGAAGAACATGATTATTGGTACCTCACAGGCTGACTGTGTGGTTTTTATCATTGAATATACTCATATTATTGTAGTTATGATGTAAGTTAAAAATTTAATTTGGAAACATAGTGTATTTGAATGTCTCTTTTAATTATATAAAAGATGAATAAGTGAAGCAAGATATTGAATGGAAATTAAAATTGGCAAGTATAAACCAAATTCATAACCTCATCAAACATCATATTAACTCTTACTAGGATAAATAGGTTGATGATTTCCAAATTAGACCAAAATTATTTGGTTCATTTTGTTAAATAGTTCATATTTTAGGTGTGTCGATGACAATGGTTAATTAGGTAGAGTTTTGATGAGATGTTCTGTCAAATAGTTCAAATGTAAAATAGTGGTAACAATAGCAATAACAAATGCAATAGAGAGAATAATAATAGATCACAAAATAGAATCATCAAAATTGAAAGGAACCAAAAGGGATTTGAGTACTATAATTTTAAAGTGAAATAAGGTCATGAATTAGCTAGTGATGGATAAAGCCATTAATGATAATAACTCAGTTAATTTTCAGCACCCTGACACCATAAAAAAATTATAATTATTCTATGGAGACACCATCCTTATCAAGGGAAAAATAGGAAGGATATTATTTGTATTATTTTGGTGTATGAGACATAAGAAGATAATAAAATATGAATGAACAAGTTCATGTATTCAAATATTAGATTTTATTTTAGGGGCATGGTTTTTTTTGCTAATGTCCTGATATTAAGTATAGAAAGCACATCGACATTCTACCTATTGATGATACCATCAAGGGCATAACTATAAATTTATTTGATGATTATTTCAAATCATATTTCTTTGAAGCTTATTTCCCAGTAAGAAAAGATCTTTTTCTTGTCAAACATAGAATGCATAGTGTGGAGTTCAAAGTAATTGAGACAGGACCTAGGGATTTTTATGTTTTTTCTCCTGATACTAAATTTTTTGTGAGGGGGATTTTTATGTTTTTTCTCCTGATACTAAATTTTTTGTGAGGGAAAGCATGTAAAGCATGAGGATGAATATAGATTGGATGAAATTGGTTACGATGATTTTGGTGGTCTACAAAAATAAATGGTTTAGATATATAAATTATTAGAACTTCTCATTTGACATCCACAAATATTCAAATCAATTAATGTGAAGCCTCTAAAGGGTATTCTACTTTATGGGCCACCGGGGTTGAGGAAAACTTTAATTACTAGGTTAATTTCAAATGATGCTAATACATTATTTTTCTATATCAATAAACCTAAAATTATGTCAAAGTCAGCTAGAGAAAGTGAAAGCAATCTCGAAATGGCCTTTGAGGAGATTGAGAAAAGTTACCTATCCATTATATTTATTAATGAAATTGATTCCATAGTGACTCAAAACCTCATCATATCATTTTTAAAAAGCCTCTCTACACCAAAGTGGATCATTGCAAAAAGGTCATAACAATGGTCATGGAAATTCTAGATATATTATAATTTGGATTGGAATATAGGTACATGCCACCTGTAGCTAAATTGGTCATAGTAGTTGAGAGTGGGGTGTTTGGGCATGTTTGGATGGTTACAATCAGAGATCATTACTTTCCTTTTCTTATCAAGGTTCACAATTGGAACAAATTCAATGTCAATATAAGAGTCACCTTGGTAGAGAAATGTTGATACATCTTTAGCTTTATGAATCAAATTATTGGAGTGAGTCTTGTATGAGTGATGGCTTCACGTTCACATGATGTGAATCATAAAGATGAAAAACATAATGGAAAGGTGCCAAATATCATTGACAATGCATATGTAATAGTGAAATATGATAATGGATCATGTGCTATGCTTGAACTTTGTATGTTTTTTGACGTAATAAAAATGAACAAGATATTTATGTGGTTGGTGACATTATAAAGGGTGAGGCTTTGGTGTCAAAAAGTATTGTGTATATTGGTACCCAAACTACTGGGCAAGTAGGAGTATAAACTATGGAGACCCATGAAAATAGAGTAAAGTAAAAGAGACTTCATCATGGATCTATTTATTTATAACACCTTGAATTTCTAGTTGTTATTAAGAGAAAAGGAGACAAAGTATCGTTTATCAACTTGTAAGAAGGTTTGCTATTTATATTTGTTAGTGTTGAAGCTCAAATTTATATTTAAATAGGGTGAGGTGTCACAGTAAAAGAAATTCTTGGAGAAAATGACCATTGAATTGTTGGCTCTGTCAAAATCTTTGGGTCTTTCATGTAAATGATGAATCTTGTTTGGCAATTTTTTTAGTTGTAAATCTTACAGGTTCCATCTCATAAATGTGATTTGTGAAAATGCACTATGTCACTTTTTAAGACGTAAATCATGAAATTTTAATTTTCACATTTCAAGTGGTATAAAAACACCAATGTATTTTTTCACTATTTAAGTGGTATAATTTTGTATTTTCATTTTTGCATGCAGTGCAATTATACCAACTCATTTTTACACCACTTAATTGGTGCATTTTTGTAAACTCATTTTTCCAACTTTAAAAATGTTAAAAAGGTGGTTATGTACCATAACCACCTCCTCATGCTATAAATATGAGTGTAATGCTCATTGTAAAATGGATTTTGTTTTTGGTGGTGAAACTCTGTAGAAAGTTTTGAAAGAGGAGATTGTATTTTTGACTCAATAAAGATTATAATAGGGAGATTTTCTAGACTTTGTGTTCAAAATTTCATTATGAGTTATAAATTTGTGTATGATTAATTTGTATCTATATATTTACTTTCAAATTGTTTTCATAATCACTAACAAATTGTTATAAAATGGGAATTTCACATTTAGTATTTCGCTTAGAATCTTTTTGTGTAGTTTCTATGAATGTGAAATCTCAATGGGCTTTAAGTAATATTTTAATTATATTGTGTGGGTAAATATGAGATAGTTATCTTTGGTCTAATATAAATATTATAAAATTGTCTTAGTGTATGTTTTAAATCCTAATGGTGTAATTATATCTTTACCATCCATTGAATGAGAGAGGTTTCCATGCACGAGGTGTTTTCCCCTTTTTGGACTATTCTGGTAAGTTTTTGCATTTAACTACCCAGAGTTGTATTACATTTTCTAAAGGTTATCATGGTAGTTTTTTTTATTTTATTGACTATAATAACCTTGTTCTCCTTTATTCATTACTTTATCTATTATTCCCTCATTTCTTTTCTATCTCCTTTATGTATTTTCTGGTCAAAAGTATGAAACCCCTGATAGAAAACATTTTTACTATAAATAGTTGTGAATAGATTTTCCCATAATTTTCCCTTTTTGGATTGCAATAAATGTATCTCTATCTACTTATAGGAGAGGGAATTGATCCTACACTAGTGACTAATTTAAGAACTCAGTTCCCACATTGTTGACTCAAGGTCACCAATTTGTCCCCTTAATAAATTTTTGAGCCAACATGTTGTAACTAGTTGGGTCTAAATTTATGACCTTCTCCTTTATTTTTATCAATTAAATTATTGAGATTAATAATAAGGTCTCCAACACGTATTAGGAATTCATGGATATTTTTGTTATATTTCCTATACATACGACCAACATAGGCTATGTGATTATTGGTGGTGGTGATGTGATGCTCATCCAAGAGCTCTAAAATGGCCAGGTGCCCTATCTATATTATTATTCATTAAGGATTACTTTAAGGGATATGTGAAGTCTATTTATTTCTAATTTTAAGTGTTGGATAGCCTCAGAACCAAATGCTAGTGAATATGGGGTTGTCCCCATGGGTATTATAATAGTTTTTTGTATAGGCTTAAAGTGTTAGAGAGCTACATATGCTAATTCCATTTAGAGTCCCTAAGATTTTTGACTAGGTTTGACTTCAGGGTTTCATTGGTAGCCTAATCTTGGATATTATCTTATGGATAATATATAGAGGCAAAGTGGTGCGATATATTAAATTTATCACATAGTTCACAAACTTTGGTATTCTTGAAAGGGGACCTATTTCCATTAATGATGACTTCTGAGACCTTGAATCAACAAAGGATCTAGTTCAAGATGAACTTTACATTGACCAATCTGATCATGTTTTTTAGGGGCATCACTTCTACCCATTTTGTGAAGTATTTAGTTGTTTTTATGATGAAATTGTGACCATCTAAGGAAACATGAGAAAGTTTAGTTATTAAATCTAGACCCCAGGTAAAAAATGGCCATGGAGTAACAATGGGTTGTAATGCCCTGGTGGGATTATATATATTATGTGAGAAATATTATAAATTTTCACATTTACATACATACTCAATAGCATCATGGTCTATAATGGGCAATAAATATCCCATCCTATGGATTTTTTGAGTGGTTACATGGCCACCAAAATTTCCACTAGACACACCACTATGATAATGAAAGTTGACCTTTTTGACTCTTCTTGATTAACACATTGGATCAACATGCCATCAAAAGCCTTGAGATAAAAGACCATGTCTAAGATAATGTTCTTATGCGATAACACAAATATGTCTCCTCTATGAATTATAATCTTTAGAGTATATGTAGTCAATTAGGTAATTAATGATATCCATGTACCAAGGTGAGGAACTAATGGTAGGCTTTTTTATATATCATATCACCTCATTGATAAAATTGGTATCAATGAGGTCATCAAGATCCAAAGGGGAATTAGTCAACAAATCAATGATAATATGTCCTTTAACATAATTTTGATTGATATAAGTCAATTCAAACTCACTTAAGAGTGCAATAAAGCATTTAACCTTTCAAAAGAGGGATGGATAGGTTAGGAAAATATGAAGGGCTTATGATCTTAAAAAAATATCATTTCATTATTAAGAATATAGTGTCATAGACACTTGGTTACAAATGTTATTACTATGCATTTTTTTTTTATTGAGTGAATCATGTCTCATAATCAATAAGGGTTAATCTAATTAAATAGATCATTCATTATTTATTGGTGTCATCTTCTTGATCCAATAACATGCGAGGGATACCCGAGCCACTCTTATATATAGTATTAAATTCTTATCTAGCTTAGGAACCATGAGTGTGGGAGGGGACATGAGAAATAATTTCACTACCTTAAATTATTCTTGGCAATCACTTGTCCAAGTTAGGTCACTTTTATTTTTAAGTAGGTTGTTAATGGGATAAATGTTGTAGGGATGAATAATAGGATATCTCCCAACTTTCCTAAAAAATTCCTAATGCCAAATTCATCTATGGGAGGGTTCATTTCTAGAATTGCTTAGATATTAGTAGGGTCAATGTCAATCCCACTCTAGAATATGATGCACTCCAAACATACATTTCTTGAGATTGAGGATGACCCCATATTTAATCAACCATATGAGGATGATGCATAACATTACTAAATGGTCTTTGTGTTGCCTTAATTTTCCAAACAAGTCATATATATAGACTTCCACTATTTTATGTATTAGGTCATGAAAAATGTGAGTCATATCCCTTTGATATATTTCCCCTATGTTTTTTAGGCCCAAGGGCATTAAAACATATAAAAAAGTTCTCGAAGGTGTTGTTAATGAAATATTTATTTAGTATTCATCAGAGATGCAAACCTATTTGTATCCTAAAAATCCATCCTTGAATGATAGTAGTTTGTATCCTATTGTAACATCAAAAATAAAGTTGATAGATAGGAGAATGAAGTCATCCTTTTGACATGCCTTGTTAATGTCCTAAAATTCTATGCATATTCTGATATTACCACTCTATTTGAGAATGGGTACACTATTAGACATCCATTTGGATTAATTGATATGTTTAATGAAGATAAATTTTGAGATCTTGATGAATTATTCCTTTACCATCAATTTGAACTTGGGTTTGATAGGTCTAAGTTTTTATTCAATGGGTTGCATGTCAAGTGTTATAACTAGATTGTGGATAACTACATCATGATTGATGCCTATCATGTCATTATAGGATAAATAGAAGGCTTTGGAGAGCTTCTTGATGATTTATTTGTAGTATTATACCTCTTGTTTAGAAAGTAAAGACCATCGCTTGAGGATTCTAGGGTTCTCTTCTATCCTGATATTAATGTTGATAGTTTCCTCAATGAGGGATATATTTCCCTCTTCAAATATGTTAGGAGATGGGTAATATAGCTCTTCACCCTCAGCATTAAAGACATCATTTTAATTATTTAAGGAGAGGTATTATACCACATAGAAGTAAGATTATTCAAATTTAGGTTTTAAAGCTACATTAGGATAATAGGCAAGTGATAAGCCCTTCTTATGATGGAATGAGGGGAGGTCATCGTAATCCTATAGTAATTTGAAGATGGCCTCTCGATATCAACTAGGTCTAATATAAGAGGGACTTCATCTCATCTGACATGGAAGACTATTTGGTCATTATGATTTTTACTTATATTAGGTTCCATCTTGATTGGGACTATAAAATCTAATTATGGGATCATTACACGGGGAACAAAACACAAAGATGAGGCATTCATAGAGTTGGTAAATTAGTTATTTTATCTAGGGGTTACTTTGATGGAGATGAAATCAATGTCCTTTGTGACTTCATGGATAGTATTTTTATAAAATTTGATGTGCTTAGCTTTGGTTTTGTATACTTTAGACTCTTAATATGCCACTAGCTATGAATCTCCCTAGATTTTGAATTTTGGGACACCCAATCACTTTGCAATGAGTATACCAAGTAATAAAGCCTCATATTTAGCTTTGTGGTTTGTATGATCAAAGTCTATTTTAAACCCAAAAGGCATAACTATCCCTTAGGAAAATGATAATGACTCCTATCCTAGTGCCTAAATGACACATTGCCCCATCATAGTGTAAAGTCCATTGATCATGTGTAGAAGGGGGTTAGTCATTGGGTAAGGTGTCTTAGTCATATGATATTTCAACCATGTGAACATAAAATATGTTGGGTAATCTCTCTCTCTTAGTCTCTAGTGTCAAATTTGGGGTAGGTAATGAGTGATAAGCAAGACAAGCTAAAGGGTTTATGATGGTGTGAATATTTCAACCTTGTGTTATGAATAAAGGAAGTAAATATCCTTTGGGAACTCAAAATGATGTATTTTAAGATTTGAGTCAAGGTAGGTGTGTACCTATATAAATGTAAAATAATTCTTAATTTCCATTTTATTTAGGGGTGGAAGAATTCTAGCATATATGGGATCTTGTTTAGGTGTAGGAAGTATGCCAATATAATTGGGGTTTTATCTTGGTGGAGGAGATGTAGGCATGTAGTTGTGAAACTTGTGATACTATGAATAATAAATGGATTATAATGTGTGCCTGATCACTATGTGTGGTAAATATTGTAAGAATTTAGTGAATTATTTGTCATGCCCATTTTCTTGTATGATGGAAGAAAGGGGCCCTTCCTTGGGAATGTAGGAATACTCACAAGTTTTGACATTGATTTCTACCCTTCCCACTATCATGATACGACTCTCCTTCTTAGGTAATATGGTAACTAAGGGAGGGGAAGTGGTTTGATTGACTACTAATGGACTCAAAATGTGATGATAAATTTAATTTGATGTGGGTTGACATAAGGTGACTAACATTTTTGGAGGGAGTAGTCTTGACAAATCAAGGATTTTAACAAATTGATATGATTTCATCATAGTGTGATCAAGTAGTGTATTCTAATGTGGTTTAAAAGTGAGAAGTGTAAGATTTGGACTATGACATGCCTATGTGTGGTTGAATGTTGGGTGGTCATGTTAAGAGTTATTAGGATGGTTAATATAAAGGGAGGTTTTCTTGTACTTGGATACCTCTACCATAAAAAGGTTGGGTAGGCAAGACAACCCCTCATGAGGTTGCTAGCATTGAGATATAAATGAGTAGTAGGTTCCCACCCTAATGTGGGTTGAATTGAATAATTAAGGGAGTATATTTATCTAAGAGATTGATAATTTATATGGTAGATAGGGTAGAAACCATCTCACCAAGGACTGGTTCCAAGTTAGGTATCCTTTTAATCATTACTATTTTCTCATCTAATTTACCATTTATTAGGATTTGGTGTACTTCCTTCCCTTTATTTAGGTTGAAAACCTTAGGCTTTGAGGATTTAGTGGTATCGACCAATTGTGGGGGTTTTTTAATCCCATTGGTAGGTAAGTGATAGTCAATGTGTAACCCAGGCTACTCCTGCATGGTAGGTTGTAACATATCAAAGGGTTTAAGATCCCCTTGAGATATAAAAACCTTCACCAAGTGTAAGAATTAGATTTTTTAGAATAGGATAGAAGGGATATCCTTCATCCAGTGTATCCAAGGATTCCCTAATATCATATTAAAATTGGTGTCCTTATCTAAAATGTAGAACTTAGTTCGGATTGCCTTAGGGCCCAAAGTGATTGAGAGTATAATGGTCCCTATGAAAGTGGAATTGAGGTTGTTTTAGCCATGGAGAGTATTGTGCATTATCAAAAAATTAGTTCCCCATATCTAATATTTTTAAATTAGGAGAAGGGCATAATATTTATGACCATTCCATTATTAACCATGGCTCTTTTCACATAGTTATTGTAGATCCATACTTGTAGAAACAAGGTTAGACCTCCCCTCATGGATATTTTAGTCTCATGTGGGAGGGTTTGTAAGTCAAATAAGTAGCCAGGGTCATGTGATTCTTGACCCAATGGTAATATGTCCAAATTAGTATGGTTGATTTAAGATTGCAAAGGAGTAACACTAGATAAATGTCCTAGTCCTAAGGCATCAATTAAGGCCGACTGATGAGTAGGTAAATTTTTTTGAATATGCATAAGAAGGAAATGTGAGAGAATGTTTTACTTAGGTTAGAGATCAAATCATATCCCCCTATAGGTTTAAAAATATATTCCATTTATAGGATGTTTGAGGGATAAAGGGTCTTGGGTTGATACTCTTTAGTGTGAGTAATGATATATCCCTCTTCTTCAATTTTTAATTATATGACTCCTATCATCTAAGTTTTTCCTTGAGGTCCTAGTTAAGGAGTTATATTGGTGTTTTCATCTCCAGAAGTGGAAGTTTCAACATCATGATTTCCTTCCATCATGGTTTGGATGTATTGAATGGAGTGACTTTATAGGTCACCCTACCACTAAGCTTGAGTAAGGTGTATTTGGTAGATGCAAAAAGGGTTGTGATAGATTTGTAGGTGCTATTTTTAGGGAGCAATAGGGTCCTTCAAAAGGGGTTGGGTTTTTTTACTCATGCTTCCTAGGAACATATATATGAAGGTTTGCCTCTAATCCTCTAAGAGTCTTTATGTGAATTTTCTATATTCTTTGTAGTTTTGTGTGCCATGAACTATGACTCTATGGAAGAGGTAATATATTTTGGGGTTTTGATTCTTATTTTAATTGGTGGTGGCATTCTTATTATGGTTCAAGATTTTGGGACCTTGGTTGTTTGAATTGTTTGGGTTTTTATTTTAACATCCCCCATTATTTTGGCTAGGGGTGATGATGTGTTCATTAGTTCCATAAGTCTGATAACCACTGTCAATGGCCTCTTGATCAAGGTGTACAAAAATCTTGAGATATTATTCATATGATTAGTATGTTAATTTATGGATGTCTTCCCTTGTTTCTATGATGAGGGAATGGATAAAAAATCACATAATTCTTGTTGGTCAATGTTAGGTGAACTAGTAGAGTATTGGACATTCCACCATCTCATGATGAAATGGGTGACTGATGAACTATATTATTACTCGATATTAAATAACTAATGCATTCTATTCTTTATAAGTTTGTTCATGTCAAATACTTCAATGAACTCAGCCATAAGTTGGTAGAGAGAATCTATGGACCCCTTAGGGAGGTGGTAGTACCAGGCTAGCACTATCCCCTCAAGAGTCTTTGGAAAAATATTCACTACAACCCCATCCCAAGGTAGGATCTCTATGATTGTGATAGCATAAGATTTTACATGTACATTAGGATCCCATTCCCCTTTAAATTTAGAAAGATTTAGTATGAAACATGGGAGAAGGATCTCCCATCTAATGTAATCGTAACAAGACTAGGATGAAGAGGCAAGGTAATGTATAAGTTGGCTTGATTGATAATACAAATAATGGAATAATCTTGATAAGGTAGTATGGAGTAGGTCAAGGAATAATAATCTAGCTGAGTAGAACTCAAAAATATGTAGAAATATTGAAGGACATTATTAGATGCTAGAGGTGTATGGCCTATTGTGGTAAAGTATATGTGGCTTGTTATGGTGGCGTATAGGTTGTCTTTGTGTATCCCAATGTTATATATGCTGGGAAATATCCCATCTACAGAAGATGATTATATGTGAGAGGCACATGGCCTAGAGGCATAGAGAACAATGGATTATTTATTATGACATTGTTTTATAGTTTATAGTGGTGGAACATACATGTATATGCCCCCTATTGGAGTTTGAATATGTAATTGGTAAGATGAAGTAATTTTAGATATACTATGATTAAGGACCCCATGAGGGAGGATATATCCAAGAGGTTGATGAAGGATGTGATTATATGGTGGGATCTACTCCTTTAGTGGTGGGAGAATGTAGGCTTATTGATATGATGTGGGGTATGTTATTGTTCGAATGGGAGAAGAAGAAGGATGAATTGGTGCAAGAGGTCTTAGGATCACCCCTTGACTCAGATCTTATTGATTATTTTTTATGTAATATATATGACCCAATAGGGTGTTAATGAGTTGGATTATGTCAATGTTGGTGTTTTGCCCATGTGCCTCTAATGTAGGAGGGGTGGATTCATGAGATTAAACCACATGAAGGGTTTAGTTTAGGGTGGGAGATATGAGATTAGTGTTTATGTTGGTCACTAGTGGGTTGGAGGTGCCTTGATTCCTATCAAGAGGATGAATAACATATTGCATGTAGTTGACCTTGTCCTCTAAGTGATGGATCCCTCCTAAGTAGTGATCATAATTGTCAATTATTTGTATAATTAGGCTCTACAAGTTGATAGATGGCCTTATGGCCATACGAGGAGTGGCCATGCCTCCACCTATAAGGTTTATGGAATTGGAGTTAGGATGGTTGCTTGTGGTTTCATATGCATCATGTATCTCTTAAATAACAACCCCGCTCCTTATTTGAGTGTTAGGAAGAGCACAGTCATAATATTGGTATTTTATGTTGGTATCAAAAGTTGGGTTGTTCTAACTCATCAATGAAGGTTTTCTAGAGCTAAGTTAGATTATTTTATATCCCTCTATGATGAGATATCTTCAAATATCCTATCTAAACATATTTTGGTAGTATATGGATACACATATAATAAATGGAATTAGGTAAAATGGATAAAATAAAAGGAGATGAAGAAGAAAGGGATATATAAAGGACAAAGTCCATGTTAGGTTCATTAGTTTGTATGCACGTAAATTAACATATGATAAAATATGTACATAACTCCCCAAGGTCTAGCTGAGATAGCTGATGTAATGGATAGGCTTTGGGTTTGGTTAATTTTTTGGTGGAATGGTATTTAGGATAGGTGGTGGTAATAGGTTCTCATGGTGAAACTAGAAAATCTCAATAACATCTCAATGTTCATTAGAGCATCAAGTTGTGCAAAAAAAAAACTTGAAGGTCTCTAAGTCTCATATATTATAATAAGTCAGAGTTCTTGGTCAATGCTAGGTTTATGGAAATGAAGGAGATTGGGTTGGGTGACTCATTGGAAATGGTTTACTATGTTGTGTTGACTCTACTTGGTCAATGTCTTACACTGAATGTGAATGATATAAGATGAGGCTAGACTCAAGGAGAAGAAAGAGGTGTGAATCAAAGAATATGCTTGGAAAATATTGTGTTGACATCTCATATTATATGAAATTACAATAATAGGTGGATTGGGGATGCACTCTTCCTCTTTTAGAGTGTCTAAAGACTCTATGATGAGGAGGGGACTTAGAGTGGATCAAAAGACCTAATGTATCAACTCAGTGATAATGTCATAATGTGTGATGATATTGGGACTAGGTTCTTTAATTATAGGTAATAAATTATACTATACAAGACCTTGTGTCTTTTTTAGGGTCATCCAAAAAAGACTAGGCAAAATATAGGGAAAAGTGTATGGGCTTGTTTAGGTAATGGCTTGTAAAGTGTGCTTGCTAGAATGTTGAAGCAACGCTTGATGTATGGTGTTTGTGAAAATGGACAAGTATTATGTGTGATATGGTTTGTTTCATGTATTTTCAAGGCTTTTTTTATGGCTTGTGTGTTATCAAGGCTTTTGACATTGTATTTATTATTTTTTTAACTTTTCTTTGTTATTCAGAAATAAATGCTTTATTGCTAAACATAAAGTGCTTAAAGTAAAATAATAGAAAATATGAAATTAAATGAAAATTAAAACATATTTTTAATCCTTTTTTAGTGTTTTAGACACATGAAAATAATAGGGTAATAAATATATGCTATCATGTAAGATGTTGATTTTTCCTTGTTCTACCTATATGCAAACTATATGAAATATATTTGGTTTGTTTTGATTATTTTGCATAAGATTAGATAGATTTATTAATTTAAACTATGTATTAAAATAAATCAATAAAAAATATAATCTAAAATATTAGTAAAAAAACACTTTTTATGAATTTTTCTTGTTCATAAATAAACTAGACTAGCTTTTCAACTTCCCTAGTTTACTAAGAACAAGTTTTTAGGAATGATTTTATAGAATGGGAAATGGAGATGCAATTTATAATTTTTAAGTTTTAATAGATTAAAATTATAGTTATTATAAATATTCAAAAAAAATAATATCATCAATATACTACTCTTGTGTATGCACCTGTGATTGTCTATGTTTCTATGTTTGCCTAGGTGATTGTCTAAAATGCAAGAGACTTGTTTAGATCTTGAATAAAAAGAAGAGTTGTCTTGGTTAGAAATGTATTTGATATTTTATATATCCTTTTCAATTTTATTTGAGAAATTTATTAATTTTTGGAAGAATAATCACTAAGAGGGGGGCATGTGAATCAGTCATTAAAATTTTTCATTCAAATATACATGAAACATTCTAACAAGAATGTACATCTTAACAAGCATAAGAATAAAATAATAAGATAATGAAACACATGAACAAAACATATAAATTTTAAACCCTTAAATGAAATAAAACCCATTTATGAATCAAATGGACTACAGTCCTATAAGACAAACATTAATCTCTAGTGAAGCACCCACTTCACATGAAGACCAAACCCGACTAGCTCAGTACCAACTCAGCTAGGCTTTAGTAAGAACCCACTTGAATGGAGGAAAAAAACCCCTTGATGACTCATCATAAACTCAACCACATTAAATAATTTATCACCTTTAGAATACTTTATTTCTCAAAAAATAGATGATGATCTTCTCCTTCATCTCTTCACTCATTTCTATCCCTCTCAAACTAGCCCTCTTCATGGATTTATTAGGTCTTATAAAATTTATTATCATATAGAAAACCTATATTATATATTAATGACACTTTTTTAATGGTATACATGAAATCCTTCTACTCAATAATGATCTATATCATTCAATTATCCTCTTCTACTCTCACTCTCTTAACACACAAAATAGGCCTAAATTGTCTTAATTTTATACAAGTCACTTGATCTTATCCTTCTTAGTCAGCCACACATTTTTATATTTTAGGTTAGAAATATAATAGGTATTATTATAAAAAATAAATTCCTTAATCATGAATTAATCAATACATTAGGTTGACCATAGCTCAATTAGCCCTTATTCCTCTTTTCTTAACATGTTACCCTTTGATATTTATTGAAGAATATTAAAACAACTCACATTATAGGAAAAAATAATATGCCACTAAAATACATATTATACAAATCTAATTTGGGTCCACAACACCTTTTAGGTTGAACCACCACTTGAACCCTTTCTCAAAACACTATTCATAAAGATTGTGCATATACAAAAACTCTATTTTGAACAATTGAGGCATATACTAAATTTTTACAAAAAATTATGGGAAAAATTCACATATTAAAAAACCTCATAACCTTAAATTCATCATATTATTGAACTTAGGGTGTATAGAATCAAACTCTTCTCACAAAGATGCTCACTTAGAACTGCCAACTGACTTCAAAACAAAGTCAAGGAAACATAAAATTTTGACACATGATTGAACATAATCAAGGGATTTAAATGCATGAAAAATATCTTATATCATCCTCCATCAAAAGTATTATAAAATATAATGGAAACTATTGGTCTTATAGACCTATCTATTGATTTTCTCTCTCATAAACTCTACTCAGTCAAACAAGCTATTTTGGACTCAATGTTCTAACCTATTACACTAACTTAAAAGATTATAAAAATTATGGATAGATTATTCAAGTCCTAAAAACATCATCATAAACTTCAATGCATCACTCTTACATGAAAACACATTAGGAATCATCTTCTCACTTCTGTATGATTTTCTTACTGTCTGTACCACTTAGTCTATTAGCGACTAGCCAACTTGGATCACCAAATTTTCACACCTAAGATATGAAAAATGTACCAAAACCTTCATATACAACAACTATAAGTCTTAAACTTTGATCTTCATCCACTTAGTAACTTTTACGCGGTCAACTATGTGTGCTATAATAAATAATTGAAAGATAAGCACTTTCCTATAGGGTCTGCTCACTCACCTAAGAAACCAATCACCCATAGATATGATTGAGAGAGTTTGATACAACTTAAAATCACTTATTTGACCATATAAAATCATTCTAATCTATTTATAACATTATCTTAAACATTCAGTCAATGTTAGGGTTTTTTGAAGGTTTAGACCAACTTCTAGTCTTAACGACCATTCATAATACTTAGCTCCTCTTTCGAGAAACCAATGCTTAAAAATTTGATCTATAACCCTTAATAATATACGATTAATATATTATATTCTCATGTAGATTTTTCATGTGAAAATGAGCATTGGAAAAACCTTCTTGGGTAGATAACTCTTCATTCTATGCACTTGAGAAACCTTGAAACACTTTTCAAGCCTTTTTTTGAAAACAATGACCTAAAACTTCATGCACATGATAAAGACAACTTGATTAACCTCTTTCAATGTTAAATTTCTCATCAATTTTTTGGAAACTAATCTTGATACATCATCTGATCACCAACTCTCTTTTGCTTTCTAAGCCTTCACCTGTAAATACCATTAGGCCTTAAATCTAACCTTCTAGACACCCTGAAGGCTTCACCTTGAAAATTCCATTTATTCCAATGCCTCTTGTATATGCTCAACCAACCTCATGCACTCACTCTTCTTTGGAGATTCAATATAGCTTTGGATCTTATTTGAGGATCTTTGTAGCATCTTTAAATCTACATATACAAATCTTCAAAGCTAACCTTATAATAATTTGTAATGACCTCAACACTTAATGTATAGCCTAAAATGACCTCTCTCATGTTCAAATACTATCAAGTAGTCTTTGGATCATTCTCATCTTGATAGCTCATTTTGAGCATCTTCAAAATTGCTTACATAGATATTTGAAGTATATAGTTTCTTCTTCAAAGCTCATTCATTTTATCATGCTATTTGCACATATCATCTCACAAGGTATAAAAAAAGATTTTCATGTTACTTGACACTTGACATATTAACCTGTACTCACTCATGTTGATTCTCAACTCAAGTCAAATAGCACTTTCACATCACTACTCTCATATAACAACAATACTCATTATATTAGCATAAGAAATCATCATACACATAACTCAAATCTTACATGACTATGCACCATTATAAGAACATTTGACATGAATGACATTAGATATACATCAATGAAAACACATAAAAACACTTAATAATCTCACCCTTAATCAATGATAATGTTCAACATTAATAATGTGAAAGGCAAATAACATATAAAAATGTAAACACAAATAAAAACTATCAAAGTATTTTTAACAAAGACAAATGAAAATGAATAGATCTATTTCACTATCAAATTTACTTCTTTTTCAGAATATGAAAAATATAATCTAACAAAACAACAAGCTACACTAAAATTTAATCTAATAAATAAAACAAATTATAGAAATTAAAATAACTCCAACTTGATTCTAGATAAATCAATTGAAGTGTATATAGTGTGTTGATAGGAGAATCCTCAATATTATAGCTCTATATGATCTTATATATATCCTAAAACTCTCTAGCTTGAGTATTCACAAAATCTAGAACAATATAGGAAAATGGGGAGACAATCCATAAATGGAGAGCAGTTGAGCTAAGGCTAGCTAATGTATGGGCTTGCAAAGTTTGAGTTATTTTCACCAAAAACATTTTTTCACTTACAACTATGTAGTTGAATTGAAAACAATAGAGGTTGAATCTCTTGGAAATTTTATCAAGGTTGTGGATGAAAAATATTCTCAATAATGGATTTTAATGGTAATTTTTGGATATGAAATTAGGCTAAAATGTTGGGGATCAACCAACAATAGATTACACTTGTGAAAGCAATAAACGTGGAAATAGATCAGATAAACAAGTAACTAGAATGATAAATGGCAAGAACAAGAGATACAAGAAACCACCCCGAAAACTTGTATTAACAAACTCTTTACAAAAGGAATACAATTGAAGAAACTTATTTCTTCCACACCTCTCCTAGATGTATAGATCTCTCACTAGATCTCTATTCCTCAAGAGCTCTCTCTCTCTCAAGAACAATCAACTCCAACAAGCCTGGATTGATTCAATTATGTACTATTCTTCAACATTCACATACAATGAACTACTACAATAATTCACACAAAGCTAAGAAGATCTAATTCTACATATAGAATTAGGAAACTTGAGCATGCACTTACAACAAATAGTTAAGCCACTTGAACAAGGGCTCTAAAAATAATATTACAAATAATAGAGACGCGAGCTTAAGACTACAACTTAAACTCATCATGCAAACACTCGCTTCTGTCCTCAGAAATAGCTTTTTGGATGCACAGGTAACCGACGTCAGTTCCTGCTGCTTGCCTGTGACCACCGTCAGCCGACCCACTACTGACGCTGGTGCCTCTACAATTGCACCTGGCCGACGTCGATTGCTCCTGATCGATGCCGGTGTCTGTGTAGACCCAAAACTATCAAAGTGTGCTCCTTGGTGAAGCTTTTAGCTCCACACCCTAACAATCTCCCACTTGGAGATAAATAGCTGCACCAGTACCTGTACAACAACATCTTCTAGCTCCTCCATCTTCAGCTCAATCATGAAGACCAACAGAAGTTGAATGAAGATTCAACTTCTCCTTTGTAACCGGCTTGGTTAACATATCATCAGGATTCCTATCCGTATGGATCTTCTCTAGCTTCAACTCACCATCTTCCAATACCTGTCATATGAAATGGTACCTTAGCTATATGTGCTTTATTCTTGAATGAAAGGCTGAATTCTTAGCCAAATGGATTGCACTCTGACTGTCACTATACAATGTGCAACTCTCATGCTCCCTACCAAGCTCATCCATGAACCGTGTCATCCATATCATCTCTTTGCTAGCCTCTGTGGCTGCAATATACTCTACTTCTGTAGTTGACAAGGCAACAACCTTCTACAATTTAGATATCCAGCTAACCGTCGTTCCACCTATAGTGAAAACATAAAATATAGTGCTCCTCCTGCCATCCAAATCACCTGCCATATTTGAATCTACATAACCATGTAGAGAAGTATCTGAACCTCCATAGCACAAGTGCCTACTGCTGGTTCCTCTCAGATATCTAAGGATCCACTAAACTTCTTTCCAATGTTCCTTACCTAGATTGGCCATATACTTACCACTCCCACTGCTTGGGCAATATCCGATCTAGTACACACCATTGCATACATCAAACTCCCTACTATGAAAGAATATGGAACCTTACTCATGTACTCTACCTCTTCATATGAATTAGGACATTGTTCTTTACTCAACTTAAAATGTCCAGCCAAAGGTGTGCTTACCAGTTTAGCATCCTGCATATTGAACCATTTCAACACCTTGTCCACATAATCTTCTTGAGACAATATCAACCTGTGATTTTTCCTGTCTCTCTTAATGCTCATGCCAAGGGTTTTCTTTGTTGCTCCCAAATCCTTCATAGCAAACGTTTGAGCTGATTTCACCTTAAGCTCAGAGATATCCTGCATGTGTGATCCTACAACTAGCATATCATCTACATACAACAATAGAATAATATATCTATCATTATAAAATCTCTTTAAATACATGCAATGGTCAGATTGACACCTACTATAGCCATGCTCAGTCATAAACCTATCAAATTTTAAGTACCATTGCCTAGGAGCTTGCTTGAGGCCATACAATCTTTTCTTCAATCTGCACACTAACTTCTCCTTACCCTTGACCTCGAATCCTTTTGGCTGTTCCATATATATTTCCTCATCCAAATCTCCATGAAGAAACACTGTCTTAACATCTAGCTGCTCAAGATGCAAATCCTCAAAAGCAACCAAAGACAATACAACCCTTATAGAAGTCATTTTAACAACAGGAGAAAAAATCTCACCAAAGTCAATACCTGGCTTTTGTGCAAATCCTTTTACCACCAATCTGGCCTTATATCTCATCTGTCCATTCTCACCTTCTTTCAACCTGTAGGTCCATCTGTTCTTGAGTGTTCTCTTACCAGCTGGCAATTTAACCAAATCCCATGTTTGGTTCTCTCTTAAGGACTCCAACTCCTCAACCATGCCATGTTCCCACTGACTCTTGGACTCCACCTGTATTGCTTCTTCAAAACTCTCTGGTTCTCCACCATCAGTTAGCAATAGATAAAATAAAGAAGGAGAATATCTAATTGGAGGCTTACTCACCCTTTCTGACCTCCTGATGGGTGTCTGAGACTCGTTCAGAACATGTTGTCCACCCAAATTCTCTGACAGTGACCGACCTTGGTCACCTCCAGACCTATTACTGGCCAATGCCGGTTCTATCTGACTGACGCCAGTGCCTATCCTACCGACGTCGATCTCTGTATGGCCAACCTCAGTTTCTATTCTACCGACGTTGGTTCCTAATCTGCCAACGTCGGTCTCTATGTTTTATTGCAAGTGATTATGTCTTTTTCCCGCAAGCTCATATTGGACCTTCTCCTCGTCCAATTCACCATTTCTCTGCTTAGATTGATTCAGCTTCCTTAGCTAATCACAATACATCACTCTTTCATTGAAAACAACATCACGGCTCCTAATTACCTTCTTAGTTTTTAGATTCCATAATCTGTAACCAAAATCATCTGAGCCATAGCCAATAAACGTGCACCTCATAGACTTAGCATCAAGCTTCTTTCTATTTTCTTTATCTATGTACACAAAGGCTTCACAACCAAAAACTTTGAGATATGAGAGATCTACCTTTTTACCTGTCCATGCCTCTTCTGGAATACCACCATCTAGAGCTGTAGAGGGTCCTCTGTTAATCAGGTATACTGTAGTGTCAATAGCTTGTGCCCAAAACTGTAAGGGCAAACCAGCATGCAATCTCATACATCTTGCACGCTCCATTATTGTCCTATTCATCCTTTCAGCAATTCCATTCTGCTAAGGTGTCCTTGGAACCATCTTTTGCCTGTGGATTCCATGCATATAACAATAATCTCTGAACTTGTAACTGCAGAACTCACCACCATTGTCAGATCTCAGGCACTTCAATCTTTTACCTGTTTCATTCTCAACCATAGTTTTCTAAATCTTAAAAGTCTCAAATACATCAAATTTTCTTCTAATACAATAGATCCATACCTTCCTTGTAGCATCATTTATGAAAGATACATAGTACTGTGATCCTCCAATGGAAGCAACCTGAGCCGGTCCCCACATGTCTATGTGAACAAGCTACAACTTATGCCTCTTCTTAGTAGACCCAGTCTTGAGAAAACTAACCCTTTTCTATTTTCCAAATACACAATGCACACAAAACTCTAGATCTATGCCTTTTAAATCTGAAAGCATACCTTTGGACTTAAGAATTGACATCCCCTTCTCACTCATGTGGCCAAGCATTGAGTGCCACAATTTAGCATCCACACTGAAGTAGATAATACAGAAGGAGATTTGTTAGTAACACAATTACACAAATAGAGAGTACCTTCTCTCTTACCTCTGGCCATAACAAGTGCATCCTTGGTCACCTTCCAAGATTCTGCTGTGAGAGTTACTGTACAACCCTCATCCCCTAACTTTCCTACAGAAATCAAATTTCTCTTCAAGCTAGGAACATGCATCACATCTCTCAACACCCATGTGTTGCTAT
This sequence comes from Torreya grandis, assembly GCA_037957365.1. Lineage (NCBI taxonomy): Eukaryota > Viridiplantae > Streptophyta > Pinopsida > Cupressales > Taxaceae > Torreya > Torreya grandis. The sequence goes on along the minus strand of JARHVA010001931.1, from coordinate 2,819,553 downwards.
TCTGCATCTTCAGTTGCACTTTACCTTTGCCAATTATTTTACAGGGCTCATCATCCCCTAGATACACTATTCCAAAATCTCCATGGATATAGTCACTAAAATATTCCCTGTTAGGGGTAGCATGAAAAGATGCACCATAATCTAACACCCAAGATTCTATATTATTATGTAGAGAGAAAATTAAAGCATCTTGTGCAATACCTGCAACCTTGGCTTCTTCCTTTCCTTCATGTTGATTGTCATCCTTAGGCTTTGACCAACAATCTCTACTTATGTGCCCAATCTTTCCATAATTCCAGCATTGTGGCCTTCTACCATTTCTGGATTTAGATCTGTCTTTCCCCTTAGATTTGGATCTTGATCTGCCTTTCTTGCTCTTCTCTTTCTGCCTCCCCCTACTCTCAAAACTTAAAGCTTTCCCAGATGTCTCTTCTATGCTTTTCCTACGAATTTCCTCATTCAAGTTAACACTAACAACATCCTCTACTTTCAAAATATTTGATGCAGATGCAATATTACTTACTGCCATTACTAAGCCATGCCAGCTTTCAGGCAAAGAACATAATATTAAAAGATCTTTTATTTCATCATCAAACACTATATTGACTGAACTTAATTGATTCACAATTCCATTGAAATCATTCAGATGAGTAGAAACAGATCCACCTTCATTCTATGCAAATTAAATTACTGCTTCATAAGATATACCTTATTAGAAGCTGAGGGTTTTTCATACAAATTTGCTAACGTAGTCATCAACTCTATTGTAGACTTTTCCTGTGATAAATTAGATATCACAGTGGATGCTAGACTCAGTCTTATAGACCCCAGAGCCTTTCTGTCAAGAACTTCCCATTCTTCATCCTCCATGTCTTTGGGCTTCTTTGCAACCCCACCTAACGGTAAGTAGAGATCTTTTTGATACAGATAATCCTCTATCTGCATTCTCCAATGTTGGTAATTTTTTCCATTGAACTTTTCCATTCTCAGTTTACTTTCATCTGCCATTGCTTCTCCCACTCAAACAAAAATCCCTGCAGAAACCCCTGTGAGAACCTATAATCAATACACACTACACAGATCTGAACCACCTTTCAGCTCTTGAACCTGCAATCAAGGCTCTGATACCACTTATTGGGGATCAACCAACAATAGATTACACTTGTGAAAGCAATAAACGCAGAAATAGATCAGATAAACAAGTAACTAGAATGATAAACGACAAGAACAAGAGATACAAGAAACCACCCTAAAAACTTGTATTAACAAACTCTTTACAAAAGGAATACAATTGAAGAAACTTCTTTCTTCCATACCTCTCCTAGATGTATAGATCTCTCACTAGATCTCTATTCCTCAAGAGCTCTCTCTCTCAAGAACAATCAACTCCAACAAGCCTAGATTGATTTAATTTTGTATTGTTCTTCAACATTCACATACAATGAACTACTACAATAATTCACACAAAGCTAAGAAGATCTAATTCTACATATAGAAATAGGAAACTTGAGCATGCACTTACAACAAACAATTAAGCCACTTGAACAAGGGCTCTAAAAATAATATTACTAATAATAGAGATGCAAGCTTAAGACTACAACTTAAACTCATCATGCAAACACTCGCTTTTGTCCTCGAAAATAGCTTTCTAGACGCACACGTAACCGATGTCAGTTCCTGCTGCTTACCTGTGACCGCCATTAGCCGACCCACTACCGACGCCGGTGCCTCTGCAACTACACCTGGCCAACGTTGGTCACTCCTGACCGATGCCAGTGTCTGTGTAGACCCGAAACTGTCAAAGTGTGCTCCTTGGTGAAGTTTTTAGCTCCACACCCTAACATAAAATTTACCTTATAAAAAGAGATGGGAGATTGCATGTAGGAGTTCAACTAAGTGTGATTGTGAGTTCAACTTGAAAGGAACTAAATAAGACAAAAAATAGAAGAGGGAGTGAGCTGGGCTTAGTTAGAGGTGAACACAAAGTGATACAAATCATAAACGTGAAGCTAGTTGTGTAAAATGTGTGAAAATTGGAGTTATAAGAGCTAATTTTTGAAAGAATTTCCATTGTAATAAAACTAACACTTTATAAATGGGTGATCACATAACTAACACTTAAGGTGGCAAAAACACCACTAGTAATTTTAAAACCACCCCCATTTTAATTCAAAATTTCCCCTTTGTGTCATAACTACCTCCTAATTTACACAACCATCACATCGATTGTGTAAAGTAAAAGGTTGTTTTATAAAAAAGTGTAGTTTCATCACCTGGGCCAAAAGTTCCATTGTATATGGATAGTTTTCAAGACTAATTAGAAATGGAATATGAAGGTCAAAGTTAAGGGGACTGAAAAAGGTTAAGGGAGGAATATGGAAGCATATGGAAGAGATGTAGCAAGAGAGTTCCCTATGGAACATAAAATAAGAGGTCATTACATCATCATTGGATTTTTATCAAAAGTGTCACATCATGTAAATTTTGCGTACATATAATAACACCTTTGTTGACATACTTTTAGACACTATAAAACCACAAATAACAGCTCTAGATGTCAAATACCCCTAGACCACCTCAGGACCCCCTAGGGACCATCTACCAACCCTTTACCTATAAACCTAAGTTAGGTTAGATAATTAGCTAAATAGATCACTAACCCACCTTGACCAAACTTAGCCTTTGAACCTCAACTGTCTAATGTCACCCTAACTATTGATGGTCAGGCTTGACCATTTATGGTTAGGTTACCACCACCTAAACAGTCAAACTCCAATCAACTCTTGCTTAATTTTTATATTTAGCTCATCTAATTTATGTGTGATCTAATGCATGTAAAAACTAAATTTTAAATTCTTATTGAGCCTCTTATTAACATATTATTTTACCTCTCCTTCCTTATTATAAAAAGAGAAGAGGAGAAGATGAAAGGGATCTAGATCTAAATCAATCAACCATCCGCATCTAGAGCCAGAGCCTCTTGCATCAATGCTCTTTTTTGTAGGTGTTTTTATAATGATCTATAAAACTAGTAAGTTTGATATATATTCAAAGTTTGGTCATCCATTGGCTAATATCCAAGTACTGTTACTCTATCAAAATAGCCATACACTCTATCTATGCATTTATTAGCCAACCACCTTAACTGTTCATCAAATCAATAAAAAAATATAAGTATCTATTTTAAATCATTAGATTAATTTATTTCTATTTCACAATAAACCTATCCCAAACCCATCTCTCAAAACTCTATTCTATGACCTCACCAACCACTTTCTTAAACCAGATAAAAAACCATAGTAAACATCGATAGTCACCTTGATCGCTGATGATCTATCTCAACTGTCGATGGCTTCCCTAACCACTAATGGTCACCTCAAATAATATTGGTCACTATGTGATATAAAAAAATAATCTATTTTTACCCACCAAACCTGAACTAAATCCTAATCTATACCTTTTTCCTGATCATAAAATCATGCCCTATTTTCTAGACCATACCTAATTAGTTTAGCATTAATATTAAACTATTTATTACTATAATTTGTAAAATTCACCTATTCATTTATCAATCACTTATTGCATTTCATTTTAGTATATTCTATGATATATTTAACTACTTTATCCTTAAAAAATTGATTGTTTGAAACTGTGGATTGATAGCCTCCAAGGAAGCTAATGCTTCTTGGATCTAGCTTGCTAGGAAATCCACCCTACTAGATAACTAATCAAACCATTTATTTTAGCGTTTTATTATTTGTAGGTCATTCCTCCCAAGACAAATAGGAGTATATATAATATTTTGGATTAACGTGTGCATAACATATTAGGGTCTTTTACCATACCGTTCTTGAGTTTCTTTTCTCTTCCTTTTAAAGAATATAAGCAATATTTCTCTAAAACATTCTGACATGCCTAGTTGGACCCTTGAGTATTTTATTGGGTTCATAGTTACATCTATGTGCTTCTTATTCTTCTTCTTTTCTCATACAAAAAAAATAAATTATCATTTTTGGGCTTCAAATTAACTATATGCATTTGTTGCTTGCAAGTTTAGATCACATAGTTTAAATTAAAGCAAAGTAATTCAATCATAGCTTCACTCTTATCACACATACAAGACCAAACCAATTACACTTAATCAAGAATCAAATATTGACATAAGGCCTAATTGGGATTTCATTACCTATCAGTCACCTTTCCCAACTATCCTACTTGTATTTCATCACCAAAGGGAGAACCAAATCAGCTTTCTAGTTATATATAATCTTAGGCAATCATTTCTTGGCTAAGCACCTCACACCCTTTTCCCCATAGTGTGTGAAGTGAGGCGGTAGGCCCCGATATCAAGCCATGTACTAATTTCTAATACAAATCCCTTTGAGAGCCTAAACACATCCTAAAACCAACCATAGACTTATTTTATAGTACCTGCTTTACAATCCAATTTGAATCACACAATTCTTAAAGCTTCAGGCATAAGCCACAAGAGTGAATAAAAATAAACTTATGATTTAACATGATTTTGTGTGTGTTTTGCTTCCTTGACTTTTCTTGTCTTCTCTTTTTTTGAGTAGTGAGATTATTTGTATCCTCCTCTTTTCTTCATTTGCATGTTTTTAACTAGGAAACAACTAAGAAACCAAGTAAATCAAGACCTATATCCTAATCATCCATATTCCTCTTCTCCCTAATTAATGGATTATATCTCAGATGTAGATAGTTCTCCTCATCCTTTTTGGATTTTGACCATCCCTTGGATACTTACCCAGGGTGATGTGGACTTTGACAACATTTTAGATAACAACCCCATAACACTCTAATAGTACCTCAACATCATATCCCACCATAGCCCTAATTTTATTCCACCTATTGCCTAGCTCTATGGCATGCCATCCCATCTTATTGGCAACACTTTCATTGCCACCATCTCCACTCAACCTCTAATCACACAGGCATCATCTTATATCCATAATCCTATTGACACCACTATCTAAAACCAACCCTCTCAACCAAATAACACCCAAGCACCTTCTTCCCCAACTAATAACCCTCTTAGCATAGGAACAACCCAACTTTTAGGCTCCAACACTTACCTTGCCTTAGGATTACCTTCTACTAGTACCACCACCTTTCCTCTAATTTCCAACCTACCTACCTCCACTCCATTTTAGAGCTTGGTGGTTCCCATACCTTCCACATTTCCACCCATTAGTACTAAATTAACCACCTACCCTCTATATACTAACCCAAGTAAACCTCCTACCCAACCTACATTAATGTCTCAACAAGCACCCATTGCATAAAACCTAAGATACATCCTTAACTTATAAGGATATATGCCTCTACCTTCCACCCAACCACCTATCTCCACATATTTGTATGTGGAATCATACTAACCACCCATGCTCACATACCAATATGTGTCAACTTCTTAACCCCCACTAGCTACCCATATGTTGCACATACCTAGACCTAACACAACCTACCTTACACTTATGGGGGTACACAACCCCAAACTGACCTTATCAAAATGTTAATGGACAAGATGAATACTTTAGAGTCATCCATTTCTAAAGCTCATAATATTTTGTCATATGACCAGATTTGTAACAAACCAATTCACCCATCCATCCCCATTCAACCATACCATCCTCAATGGGAACTCTTAAATTTTTCAAAATTTTAGAGTAAGGAGGATCCTCAAGAACACCTAAGATCATTTAGGCATTTATGATAAATGATCACCTACAATGATGCTCTCCTTCTTCATACCTTTGCCATGTCTCTATCAGGCTTGATACTAGATTGGTACAGTGTTATTACAATGCACTCCCTCTTTTTTTCCCTAACTAGCTCAGATTTTCTTAGATCACATTTCCATAAACATCTCTAAGAAAGTCTCCATCACTGATCTTTACTCTATTTGATAATTTTATGACAAATCCATTACTACCTTTATGGCTCATTAAAGAAGTCTGATCAACCAACTCACCTTCTCTCTACCCCAACCCTAGCTAATTAAAATCTTTACTTAGGACTTCACCAAACACATATCCTCTACCTTATGAGTTCAAAGCTTTAGGACCTTTGATGAAGCTTTTATCATGTTCCAAAAACTAGAGAATAGAGCCATTGATGAGGGGATGTTGAAAGTAAGAAATAATAATTCCACCTTTAAATCAAATGAGGCTTCCCCATTAAAACCCAAAAACCAAACTAATATTAATTACAAGAACAAGGGAACCATGAATTTGGTTATCCTTAAGACCACCCTCCACCCGTTGTCAACCTATCTAACTCCTCTAACTCCTCCAATCAGAATACCAAAAACCCAAATTGCAATACCTGTGAGTAATTTACTCTTCTTAGAGAGTCATATGCTTTGGTCTTGGATAAATTATTAAAGGTTAATATCATAATACTTCCTCTAATCAAACCTCCAAATCAATTCAATTCCTCTCATCATTTACTTGGTTGGTACAAGGAGAATGAATTGTGTGCCTTCCATTGAGTCATTGGACATGATGTTATTAGGTGTAATATGTTCAATAATGTTATCCAAACCCTCATTGACAAGTGGTATCTTGTGTTGGATAACCCCAATGCACCCTTGAACCAATCTCTTGACATCTTTAGACAACCATTTCCCATCCACACTCATGCCACCAATAATGAAAACAAAACAAAATTCTCTCATACCCATGATGCCCATATTATCAATATGGTTCTTGGTAAAATCATTAATGAGGAAAACATTAACCAAAATCACTTCCCCCACTCCACTTATTGAGTCAGTGGAGTCACCAACTTCTCCTTTGATATGCACATCAGAAGATGAAACCCTTCCCACTTTATCATTTTCCTCAATCTTAAAATAATCCACTCTTCCTTTAGTGATCACACCTAAGGAAGAAACCACTTTGCCTACACCTCCCACCAAGGAGTCACCCTTATAGATATTAGAACCTTTTAATCAAGGAAAGGAAGAGATAATTGTTCCTTCCCCTTAACCCCTAATTCTATCCTTCAAGTCCACTATTTAGGGATTTAGACTTGTCTATACCATTTTCCAAATTGATTAAAAACTTATAATTCATATCTGATCATAACCTAGACCAAGCCTCCTTTTGTTAGTAGATTAGACTTCCATATAAAACCAAGTAGGGGCCCTATTTATCTTGATAATATTCCCTTTACACTACCAAATCCACTATCATAAAAAACCAACCATCGAATGCCTCTGCCCATCAAACCATAATAGCACCACCAGAAACAAACTCACCCAAAGTCACAAAATCACGTTTTACCATTCTAACCAAACCCACCAATAACCTTGGAAAATTTATTACCCACAAAATTACTCATCCATAAAAGAAATTGGACCTAAACCCACTAAACCTATTAAACAAACCCCAAACTAAGCCAACAAACAAGGTAAAACCACCTAGGAGCCCAAAAACCAAAACTCTACCTCCCCTCTCCACTTTACTCTCTATTTTAGGGATTCATCCCTCTACTTTAATTTGTAAACCAACCATCCCAATCAAAACCAAACTACCAATTTTGGTTACTCCATCACTCTTACTTTTATCCATACCTATTTTTACTAAACCACCCATGAACATACCTCCTATCTCTCAATCATCTCTAAACAAACCATTGATCTCCAAAACATCTACCCCAAGACTTTCCATCCATAAACTCTCAACCTACCTACCAAAACCCAAAACCCTCACTACCAAACCCAAGCCCTCCACGCCTATACTACCATTATTTGAATCTTACTCCACCATCCTACAAAGATTATCATAAGAATCTCACTTAACCTTTCCACCTATCATACCATTTGACCCACATAGTCCTAAACCATCTTAGTATAATAACAAATTAGTATGTTCATATCATAAGACACCTAGGCATGACATGGAGAATTGTAAATCTCTCTAAGTGATAACCCATCAGCTTTTTCATGATGATGATTTATTATCAAATGAGCCCTGTATGATCCCAACATTGATCTAATAATTAATAGCCATCAACCAACACCTACCTACCCCTCTAATCTCATCTTGGAATGAAAAGGAATCAAATTAATCACCTATCCTAACTCCTACCCTAATCCATACCATATGTGTGGTCACATGATCATAGGCTCAACCAAAGGATAAGGGGAAGATAAAGGAGTCCATTCCATCGACATATCCATCTTCCTCTACCCAACCACCTAACTAACTCCAAACACATTTACCTTCAACCAAACCTAAAATTTTCATCTTGGGACCCTCTCACTCTAATCCATCTAAATCAATCCAACAAGTTTTTCTAAAATAGCTTCACCAAATGTCGATCAAGATGAGTTTTTAAAAACTAATCAATACCTCACCCCATCATCTACAAGAAGTGATAGAACTGTTTGAATTTATAGAGGTGAGGCTAGAAGACCCTCAACCTTTAGTAACCTTTGTCAGATCTCTTCACATTTCCAATTATGTTTCCTTCAAATATTTAGAAATACCTTCCATCCATCTAGATGATCCAGATCCTCCCCTCTTCATTATTGCCTATATCAACCAGACCCACATAAAGAAGGTTATAATTGATGGAGATGATAGTATCAACATCATATCCTCCCACACCTATAATCAACTCAAGTTACCCAAGAACATCATGTCAAAAACCTCAATGGTGCTCTAACCATTCAATGATACCATGGGTAAAACTCTAGGAACTATTATCCTTCACATTTTCTTAGGATATTGCGTGCTTTTTTAACACTTCTATGTAGTGGAAAGATATTTCTAGTACAAAATTTTATTAGGTTGTCCTTGGATTCATTTCATGGGTTGTGTGTTATCCACCCTACATCAATGCATCAAATTTGAGTTGGCAAGTTGTTGCCATACAAGCTTACTCAATCCCTTTCACATCATGCAACATGATGTACCAACCCAATGATGTTCTCCTTCCTACATCCAACAATCCTTCACTAGTAAAAGATGAGGCTACATCTTATTCTACCACTAAAGCATCCACCAGTCCATCCATTCATTCTTCCCAAATATCCATAATGGACCCTTTAGAATCAACATTCCAACATCTTTCATTGGGGGAGTATCACCTTCTGACCCTTGACACTTTCTCTACTCCCCAAGAGTATGGGAAAATTGACCACCAAGCTAGTTATGACCCCATTATCAAAATCATTATTCTTTTTAGACCCTCAATTTGTCAAACCAATTTTATCTATGACGAGCTTGATAAACCCCTCGAGACTTCTAGCACCTATTTTTCACGTTAGCAATTTACCTCCAACTTCTTATACCTATATAAACTAGAGTTTGACAATACATACCTCTATAGGTATTCTTGGAATGGATTTAGCCTAGGTTAGTATGAATATGGGCTGCATGAGTTACTTCTAATCAAAATTAAAAAACCTCAAAAAAATCACAGCCTCAGTTTTATGCCACCTAAACAAAAAAGCAACCCACCTCTCATTACCATTATCGATGAGGAAATCCCATCCTCACCACCTATTATACCATTGATAGTTGAGGATTATAACATCATCTTCCCTATCTTATTTTTTAATCAACATGATTATCTTTAGACCCTTAAATTATAAAAAGGATAGGGCAACCATATCCATCCCTCTAACCCATCTTAAGATAATAAGAGATGCCGCTTGTATCATTGATATTGTTCAATTTCAAGATGATGAATCCATTCTCACCTATCTTGGTCCACCAGATTATTTTATCCACAAATATCTTCCTCCTAAGACTTTAACCATGTTTATAAAATCCACTAGGGATATCGACTTGGGCACTTGGGATAACCTGCACATTATCAAAATTGGCTAATCCCTCAAATACAAAGAGCTTCAGGACTTTCCCTCCTTCCTATAAGACCATAACATAGCATTTTCTTTGTCTTATAATGATATGCCTAGAATCAACCCCTCCATCACTACACACAACATAGTCACCACCCATGATGCTAAGCCTGTTAGGCAAAAACTTTGTTGCATGCATCCTCACATAACCCTTCTTTTCAAAAAAGAGCTCTAACATCTCCTATCCATTAATTTCATTCAACCCATTGATTATACATAATGGGTCTCTAACATCATACCTATCACAAAATCCATAAGGGGAATTAAAATTTGTGTGGACTTCCATGACCTCAACCTTGCTTGCCCAAAGGATGATTTTCTTCTACCAAGCATTGATTGACTAGTTGACCTTATAGTCGACCATGATATTTTATCTCTAATGGATGAATTCTTGAGTTAAAATCAAATCCTAATTACCCCTAAATATTGACATAAAACTACCTTTGTCACCCCATGAGGGACTTTCTAATATAGGGTCATGCCTTTTGGATTGAGGAACACTAGTTTAACCTACCAATGTACTATGACCTACATTTTTCATTACCTTATTCATAGAATAATATAAGACTATGTTGATGACCTTATTGGAAAGTCCAAATTTTTTAAAGACCATTTGTCCATCCTTAAGATTATATTTTAATGAATCATCCATTACCATGTCTGCCTTAACCCTAAAAAGTGCATTTTTGGGGTCTTGTTAGGAAAGCTCCTTGGCTTCATCATATCCCTTAGAGAAATCAAAATTTATTCAACCAAAATCAAAGCCATCCTTGACATGCATCCTCCTACCCACCTTAAGAAATTCCATAGCTTACAGGGGAAGCTCCAATATATTCATCATTTTATCTCTTAGCTCTCATACCGATTGCAACCCCTATATTACCTTTTGAAGAAGGACATATCTTTTAAGTGTAATAATGACTATCAAAAGGCCTTTGATTTTATTAAATATTACCTTTTGTCTCTACCTATCCTCACTCTTCCCAAGGATGATCAACCTTTTTACCTTTATATCTCCACCACCTACCACTCCTTAGGGGTAATGCTTACTCATCAGGATGAACAATATAAAGAGCAAGTCATTTACTAAATTAGATTTATGCTCGTAGAGTAAGAAACTCAATACACCCATATCAAGAATATTTTCCTATCCTTGGTCTTCATGGACACCAAACTCTGCCACTACCTTCTCAACCACAACACCTATGTCATAACCAATACCAACCCACTCAAGTATAAGCACTCTAAGCCATACAAAAACCAACATATGGCCAAGTGGCTCATGATTTTAGCTAAGTTTAACCTTGATTTTATTAAGTGTAATTCAATGAAAGGGAATATCATTACTAACCAATTGGATGATGTACCATTAGCAAACAATCAAACTCCTCCTCTTGAGTTTCTAAATGAGTCCATCATGACCCTCTCTCAAGTAGACTTCACCTATAAAATGGCCATGTTATTTGATGGATCAAAATTTTAACATGGTGGACAAGCTGGAATTATCCTTCTCCCCCTTCATGGTGAACCTCTTCCTTTATCCTTCAAGCAAGATTTTGAATGTACCAACATGGCTGACGATGAATACCTAATGATAAGATTCCAAATTGCATTAGCTCTGGGAGTTAAAATGATCAACATATTTGGTGACTCCAAACTTGAGGTCAATTAAATAAATAGCTCTTACCAATGTAAGAATGATGTTTTTTAATAGTATAAACAATTAGTTGACATACTCTTAGCCTCATTTAAAGACTACGACATCCAAACCACCCCACACTCTAAGAATAAGTTTATCAATAAAATGGCTTCTCTCACCTCTCAAATCCAAATACACCCTCTAAATCTAAGCTATTTGTCATTATCTATAGAATTTACAAACCTTATTATGTCAAACTAGACTCTCCCACTATCTTTAACATGGAGGAGACCCAACCTGACCTTTGGTATCAGTAGATCTTTGACTATATCAACCTTGCCATCATTATTTTTGATCTTTCTAAGAATTCTCAAAGATAATTTATCTAGACTACCTCACATTATAACATAATATGGGGAATTATTTATAAACATGGCTTCGATGGTCTCCTCTTCCATTGCCTACATAGTCATGAGGCATCTCATTTTATCAAGTACATGCATGATGAAATCTATGGGGGATACTTTAGTGGCCTTATCATTGCTAAAGAGATATTTCATCTTGGCTATTATTGGCCTACCCTTAACTAAAAATATTATTATTATATGAAAAAGTGTTTCAAATGTCAATAACACACCAATTTGCATCACGCACCTAGCCATAGTCTTCACATATCTATATATTTTTGGCCCTTCTCACAATGGGGTTTAGACCTTATTAGTGAAATTAACCATCATTATTCATATAGATATCATTATATAATCATTATGACCAAATATTTTACTAAATGGGTAAAGGATATTACTCTTGTCTCAACCAAATCTAAAAAGATTGTTGACTTTATCAACCATCACATCATCTGGCTTTTTGGTGTTCATCACAAAATCATCACCAACAATGGAAAACCTTTTGAAAACAAAAAAGTCCAATGTCTTTGTGATGCATTTGTAATCAAGTTAAATTTATCTTCACCCTATCATCCTCAAGAAAATGGATAAGAGTAATCATCTAACAAAACTCTCAATAACATTCTAACTAAAATGGATAATGCATCTAGTTAAGACTGCCATTTACACATCCCCTTCACCTTATGGGAATATCATACTATGATTTGAACCCCTAAAAGTGTTACCCCTTTCTCTCTATTTTTTAGAGTAGAGGTTGTCTTTCCTCTCAAATTCTAAATTCCCTTTATTCACATATTCTTGTAAAATCACATATTTGAGAGAGATTATCATCAAGAACATTTAGTCGAACTTTAGTTACTTGATGAACATCATTTAGTAACACTTACTCACCTTCATGTATATCAAAATAGAATCAAGTGCGCTAATAAAAAAACCTTAAATTATGAGAATTGAATATTAGAGACCTCATCCTAAAGGAAAATCAACATGTCACCAATATGGAAAAAAGAAAGTGTGGATAATTTTCTTTCAATTAGATTGGAGATTATATCATAATGCACAAGTATAGCTTAAGATCTTAACAGTTGTCCTTGATTGAGGGAAACCTAGAGCCTAATCCCCTCAATGCTTTGCATCTACATTCTTTCTTTTGTTAAAAAGGATCAAACTCACCTTTTGTCTAACATAAGATCATCCCTTACTTTCAAACCACATTCATCTCCCTATTTTAGGGGAAACTAATTAAAACTAAATCATGTGATTATCCATCATAATCATAGCCTAATATTGAATCATGGGTACCATGACTTTACCCATGGCATGATTCTCATGTTACTTTCTACCCCTTTCCTAGGATGGATTCCCATGCTCATTGTCACATAAACCTATTTCACACGTACTTAATCTTCTTGTGATTTTAGTTTGTCATTAATAAAAGGAGACCCTTTAAGACTATATAATCAAGTCTATGTCAAGAAAAAATAAAAGAAAATACATAATCAAAAATAAACATGGGTCATTCTTAGCATTCATAGACTACTCCCTTGAAGGATAGCTATCGAAAACATATCAAAATTGCTCATAGTAAGGTAGACTTCTCCCTTGAAAGATAACTACCAAAAGCATTGAAAAAAGCACATAAAAATTAGACCACTCCCTTTAAGGATGACTAAGTAAAGCATTTGTAAAACCATAGAAATTACTTGGAAGTTTCCCACATTGATCAACTTTCCCAAAATATCGAAACAACAATAAAAGATCAAAAGACCCATTATCAAAATTTGAAACTACAAACATAATTTGGAAGCCACAATTGGATTTCATATATAAACTTCCTACATCGATCAGTCTACACCTTATATGGACTTATTTGTACTGGATCTTTGGTGACCTACAAAAGATGCAAGATAGTATCCCAAGAAGGTTCTATTTTCATCCATCTCCCCTTTATGCACTTTAAGTAAGGGATTCATGAGCTTACTTGACATTATGTGAACAAGACACCATTCTAACCAACTAAGGAATGTTAATGTGAACCATTCAAAGGGATTATGTTCCTTAATCCAATCCAACTCCAATTTGTATTAGTCTTCACTAAAGAAGAAGTATCATGCCCTCTTCTTATCTTCTCATACTAGTTGATATATTCACTTAGACATTTGTCTCTTGGTTATATTCTCTTTCTCACATCTAGTTTTGTTATTTAACTTACTTTATGTGTTTCACTTTAAATAAAATTCCCATAATCATAACCATATCACATAACATTATCATCACAATCATTATCAAAATCTATAACATTAACATCATATTAACATCATAACATCCATGAACAATGATCAATAAACCATTTTCACCAAATGTCTAAATCTAAATGAGGAAGCATGTACTCATCAAATTTTAGCACAAACATCATCATCATATCAATGTCCTAAACATGATCATATCAAACATGAAATTAAGTCATCACATCCATACATAAAATCATCAAGAACCATAATCATAAATGTAATAAACATCATTGTAGTCATCAAAAACATCACATTCTCACCATAATCACATGAGATAACATCAAATCCATAACAAAACATTATCATAAACATGAATAAAGAGACATATCATCATATGCCTAGCTAGGTGAGTCCACATTCACATCATCATGAGCATAACCATAATCAATATAACATCATCAATAATCAACATGAACATCATAACCATGAAACATAAGCCATAAAAAATTTGTCTCATAAATAAACATCATCATGTATAAAAATATACATATCTCTCTCAAAATATACATCTCATTACATCAGCTCATAGGCTGATATCAATAATCATTACATAATAAGTATAATGTCTCTTAAAAAAACTAAGACCCTAGTCCACCACTACCCCCTATAGTCTATTCTCCTATACCTACTTAACCACCTATATATGTGTCCCATTGACCTAGTGTTGATGTACCTATACCACCTATAAGCCCAACCCTATACTCATCCCATTGAGTCTCATCTAGACAATCCTTAAAGACTATGGCCTCATAATACCAAAGCTCCTCCATAGTTTATACATATTTTTGCATAGGGATAGTCCCTGCTAGTACCACTATTATAGGCACTACACCCCTATTTTCTAGTGAAAATCTTTCTTCTATGTCACTAGAGCTAGTGTAACTTTGGCCTGATTTATCTCACCTATGATAGTAGGCAACTAACCTTATGTTGCTAGTAATGATGCCTATAATGCTATCATATAATCTTGTACCATGGATAGTACCACTCATTCCTAGTCCCTTTAACCAATCACTACCTACATATCTAGGGAAAACCCTTGTCCTTATGTCTATTAACCACCTTCACTAGTTGGGTCAACATCCATAGCCTATTGACAACTATCATCACCACCAATATTAGTTACAACATATAGTACCGAGTACCATGTAGGGTAACCATCTATAATTCCTATATCATCTATCTCTAGCTTCATTAGGATCTCATATTTAAGGAATATATGTACTAGTTATGGAGTGGATAGTAAGAAATCTACATCCTCCCTCTTGTACCTCAAGAATACCTTAGGGATACCCTGTACCAATCTGAACTATCATTTCACCTTGTCAAAAGGAATGAGATCTATCTCACCATCCCTCCTATAGTAGATCCATCAATAGCTTTGTAATGATAGTGTCTATCTCTTGTACTGTCCCCACTCTAGAAACCTAACATATGATCTCCAAACCACATATCTGATCACCAAGGCATCTAGTAAACCTCTAAACTAGTCAATATCATGAACCCCTCCACCTAGCCCTAAGAGGGAAAAATCATATCTCCACCACATAAATCCAATTTGAAAACCCATCTAAGCATAAATCTCCCATAGAAGCCCCATTGGTCTTAACACTCAGATGTGCTTGTAAGCCTATCAATGTAGAATGATTCCAACATTGATCCTATACCTCCTATGAGCTCAAAATCCCCACATCTCCCTATAAATATTAACCAATAGAATAGGTGACCATGTCAAAACGAAACAACCTAAAAACATCTCCACCAATACCCCTAATAATAAATAAAGGAACCTCCCCCTACTTGAATAAGGCAATGCATAGTACATTCCCACTATCATCATCATGATCAGTAACTTCCTATCACCTCTTTCCCTCTAGTATAGATGAAACCTCCTATATGCCACTTCATAAAGTCAAGTTTATCTCTATACAAAATATCCATAAAATCATCCCACTCCTCCCTCTCAAAATATTAAATTGGCTCACCATGTATGGGTAGTTGTTTAATCCTATGGATATCCTCAGGTAAGATGGTCATCTCACCTAAAGGTAGTAAGAAGGTGTTAGTGGTAGGATGTCATATCTCTATGAGTTCCAATATAATCTCTACATCCTGTAGCACATTCTAGTAATGCATCATACCACCAAGGCTCACTTCCTCCATATGGGCCCAATTGTCAATAGTCATACCCTTATAGATTTCATAAAAAATATGAGGCACTTTGTCCCTCATCTAGATCCTCTCCCTTGCTTAAATTTTTTGAATATCAAATATTAGTTCACAAACTAAAGTGATATCTTCCCTACAAAATCTACCTATTGCACCTACCTCCTAATTCCAATCAATTCAACTTGTAAACATTTACCTACTATAAACTATTCCTCTCGCTTATCTATATCATTTATATTAACCTATCATAATCTACCTTTTTACCTCACACAGCATTAATATTTAACCATTACCTATAAACATATATCATTTGATCATTACACAAATAATGACCCTTAACCATGATATATTACCCTTGACCCTTACCATTAACTATTACTTGACCATCACCCTTATGACATTTACATAGGGAATTAAACCTCTCTACCTTAAATATTTGGAGCCTACTACCACTCATATATTTTCCTCAATAGCTGACCTTAATATTCAAACTTAACCATTAACACTTAAACCTATCACCTATTACCTATCCACCATCGAACCTAGTAAACACTTAACCTTAAATTTTAAAATATTTTAACAAAACAACTTGACCATTGATGGTCAATTACTAACAATCAGGAAATCCTTGATAGTTATTAACGAATGATGGTGACTATCGATGATCATTATGGGTGACTACCAGTGGAACTTCCAAACCCTACCCACCCTAAACACCAACCCAACAATCATGATAAAATAAAATAAACTTTTACCTATACCTATTCTACCTTATCTTTACTACCTTACCCTTACCAATTTTAAAATTGACCTCAACTTAACCACAAAAACTCCAACAAAAAATAAACCTATGTCAAAAAAAACCAAACCAAACCAACTCACCACACCAAATCACTATTCATTTACCAAAATTGAAACTACTCTATCAATTCACCAAATACTACTTACCTCATTCCTTGACTATCACTAAGGAGGAACCCTGGGGACCATAGCCACTTGTCCTCATAGTCTCCCTCATCCATACTATAACTTAATCAACTCAAACCCACAAGCATAACTAGTCAACTCCACACACTCACTCTATCAATAACCCTTAATCATCATTAGAGTTTTCTCACAAAATGCCAAACTACCATAGATAAAATCATCACAAGTTTAAATTCATAATGAGTGAAATAGACCCATGGTAGAACCTTTTATCTTCATCCTTTTAGGGATGACACCTGACCATTAATGGTTAGGGTGACCACCAATAATCAGCCTCACAAGTCAACCCTGACTATCAATGGTTATCCTTTTAGGTTATCTCCTCTAAATAACAACTTTATATAACTTTATTTTTTTTAACCCAAAACCCAATCCATTACCCACCATAAGATATTACCTTCTCTAACAAACATAATCAACCACATCACCTCACCACTAGCAATTTTGTCCCAACTAGTGCTTGTTTTTGGATGACCTTACCTTGTTCCTTTTGAATATATCAAGTAAATTACCATGTTGAACATTTTGACCTTGTGTTACCTTATACTCACTTAACCAATTTGTGTTTTCATAGGAGCACTTTCTACCTTGGATAACCATGACTATACTCACCTTATCTAGGAGAATTATATTTACAAGTGTAAACTAACAATCACATATGGTCATGTGGTCCACTTATTACTTATCCTTCTAGTACCAACCTTAATTTTTACCAATAATGACAATGTAGTCAATGCACAATTGTGGCTATTGTACTTAGTCATACTTTATGTTTATGTTTGTACTTTCATGCCCAACCTATCCACAACCAAATCATCACCAAATTAATCAATTATCAAACCTATACCCAATTGTTTTTCACCTCATCAACTCTCATTTTGAGGGGGAAGACCTCCTCCCATACTCAGGGAAATCAAAGATTTGACCTGCACTCCATTTTTATTTTCCCACTTGCTAATACAAATTGCATAACAAAAAGGGTGAAATGTAGACACTAAAAATCATACACAATGGTTTTAGATGTTTAAATACCCCTAGAACACCTTAAGACACCCTAGGGACAATACACCAACCCTTTGACTATAAACTTGAGTTAGGTTAGATGATTAACTAACTAGCTCACTAACCCACCTTGATCAAACTTAACCTTTGACCCTTGACCACTGATGGTCACCCTAACCATCAATGGTAAGGCTTAACCATTGAAAATTAGGTTCCCACTACTTGAATAGTCAAAATCCAATCAACTTCATCTTGATTTTTAATATTTAGCTCATCTAATTTGTGTGTGAGCCAATGCATGTAAATTTTAAATTTGAACTTCTTGCTAAATCTCTTGTTAACATATTGTTTCACCTCTCCTTCCTTCCTATAAAAATGTAAGAGGAGAAGGTGAAAGGGATATATATCTAGAATTAATCAACCATACACATCTAGATCTAGAGCCTCTTACATCAACACTCCCTTTTTCAGGTATTCTTCTAGTGATACACTGAACCAACAAGTATAATAGAGATCTAAAGTTCTACTATCCATCAACCAACAATTAAGTACCATTACTCTACCAAAATTTCCCTAGACTCCATCAATGAGTTTATCAACCAACCACCTAAACCATTCATTAGATTAATAACCATAAAGCTAACTATCTATTTACAATCATTTATTTACTTTTTTCTATTTTAAAATCAACCCAACCCAAACCCATCTTTCAAAACTCCATTCTATAACCTCACTAGCCACTTTCTTGAACCAAAACAAAAACCATAGTAACCATTGATGGTTACCCTAACAATCAATAGTCTATACCAATTATCGATGGTTGCCCTAACCACTAAAGGTCACCCTAACTATTGATGGTCACTATGTGATAAATAAATAGCAAGTTATTTTCACCCACTAGACCTCAACCATAACCTAATCTTAGACCTTCTACCTGACCACAAAACCCTTCCCTCTTTTCTAGACCATACCTAATTATTTTATCATTAATATCTATTTTTCTATTACTATAATTAGTCAATTTCACCTATTTATTAATTAATCACTTCTTGTATTTCATTTAAATATCTTCTATGACATATGCAAGTACTTTATCCTTCAAAACTTGATTATTTAAAAGTGTGGATTGATAGCCTCCAAGGAAGCTCATTATTATTTGACCTAGCTTGCTATGCAATCCACCCTGCTATATAACTAATCAAACTATTTATTTGAGTGATTTATTATGTACAAGTTAGTCTTCCCAAGCCAAAGAGGAGTATCTACAACTGTCTAGATCAATGCGTGCACAACATATCAAGTTTTTATACCACACCCTTCTTGAGTTTATTTTCTCTTCCTTATAAAGAACATAAGTTAACTTTATCTAAAATAAAACCCTAAAACACTTATCTACAAATAATTTATTGATGTTGATCATTTAAAGTGCCCTTGGAACAACATTCCTTGAATCTGCTTGTAACACATATTTTTAGTCATGATCATAATCAATAATAGGAATGGTATGGTAAATTAACAAAGAATGATATGGTAAAAGAAACATAATGGTCCATGGAATGGTATGGTGAAAATAATGAACAAAAGATGGGTTCCCCCAAGCAAGACCTCCCATAGACAATGGTTAATTTTTAATTAATCATAGTATCATTTCATATACATTATGTTCATAGCTTCCTTGAGTTCTTACCCATTTGCTGTAGCCAGTATATATGCCCCAAAACTATAATTTACACCAAAAATAAAGGTCCCAAGTAAATTAGATTAAAACTTACCCTTATTCTTGCATTCAATGTTGGTGTTAATTTTATTATCTTTTATCACTAAATCACTAATTTTGAATTCTCTATGGATAATACATTAGTTACAGATATAACATTGCATATTTTTATAGGCCCATAAATGGTCAAATTTTATTTATCATTTCTCATCCAAGATCTTTATATATTGAAATCTATCCACTCTATATTCTTCATCATCAATGATATTGTATAGAGAAATGCACAAAGAGGGAAACTTGATTTCAATAGGAATAATGGCTTCAGAGCCAAAATATAGGGAATAGGGTGTATCACTTGTAGGTGTGTGGGTATTAGCAAGGTAGGTCCATAATGATGGGAATAATTACATATGCTAATCAAGACCATCATCATTGATAATCTTCTTCAAAATTTTAATAATGGTCTTGTTGGACACCTCAGATTGGTCATTACCTTAAGGGTAAAAGGTTGTAGACTTCTTATGTTTGATTTGGATTTTGGAATAGAGGGCCTTGACTCTTCATTTTTTTATGCTCCATCATTATCAGTGAAAATGGTGGAGGAATGCCATAGTGGCATATGATATGGTAATGAATAACCTTTGTAATCTATTTGTCAGTTATATATGTGAGGGGAATGACTTCTATCCACTTAGTAAAGTAGTTTATGGTAGTCAAGATATGTTTATGTCCATCTAAGGTATGTAGGTTTTACCTTCCTTATGATATTGAGTCCCTAAGTATAAAACAACCATAGTGTAGTGATCAGTTGGAGTGTCAAGGAAGGAGCATGAATTAAATCACTATGTCATTGATAAGTATCATACTTATTGATATGTCAACAATATTTGTCTCCATTATGGGCCAATAATACCTAATTTGAATGAGTTTTTTAGTAAGGATAAAACCACTAGTTTGGTCCTCATAAGTTCCATCATGTATGACCTTCAACTCTAATTTATATTCTTCCAAAGATAAACAACAAAGTAACATTCCATCATAGCCCCTATGATAGATCATATTTTTGAGTAAGGTATATCAAGTGGTTTTATGGATGAATGATTTATGTTGGTTTTGTGATAGGTATAGAGGAATATTTGGTTATAAAGTTAATTATAAAGGTCTTGGTACATGTTATATCTCAAAATTTCACCCTTGAGAGGGTGTTTTCAATCCCTCTCACTTGAGCTATACAATGAGATTAATCTTAGGTTGTGGGTGATTTCTAAGTGGACCAAACCTCTAGATTTTGGGTTAGCTCCCAAGTAAAACACTTATACTAACAACTACACTAATTATTTTAAATTAAAAGGGATAGATGAAGGATAAGACAAATAAAGGAAACTTGGAGGTGATGCACCAAACATTTAGTCTTTTACCTATTGAAGTGTGCACTATGAAACAACAAACTAAAATCTAATTATACTAAATGAAAATCCATATCATACTAGTGTTTCAATATGAAGGTAATGGTAGTTATAAGGGATAATATGATCAGTCAAGAGGAGATTAAAAAAGACAATAATGAAACATCAATTCTTAAACTCAAAAAACATTTATCACACTTCATATGACCTATGAAAGGAAGACCAACTTGCATAGATGTATGAAGAAGAAGGACAAATTTAAGGAACTACACTTACCATCATAAATAATTCATAAAAAAAATTCATTAAATAACACTATATACAAGATGAAGATATAAATATTCAGTTTGAATTAATTCCAATAGGCAATTAAAAGTCTTAATTTTGGTAGGGCTTCACCATAACCAATTCGAGGATACTTACAATGCCTCTTAAGGCTACATTTATAGATTAAATTGGAAGAAGAGAGAGAGAAAAAAGACAAGAAGAGATTTTATGAACTCCATTTCATGATCATATCAATTATAAAATAAAGGGATATTGACACCAAGCCTTGAAATAGTGTGTTGTCATCTTCTTGTCATTTAGAACAAGTGTTAATGAACCTCTTCATAAGAATGTCATAGGAAAACTCCTTGGGAATTTTGATGATTTAATATTCATAAATCCTCCTCAAAGAGTTAAACATCTACCACTTTAAAATAGTTATAAACATTTCAATTGAAATTTGGAATATTGAAGGTGTTCTACACCAAATTCTATCTCTTGTAAAGCTTCTTCACTAAGAAAAACTTGAATTTAAAACTTCAACTCCTCATACCCTCTTGTGACCTTAAGACCTATTTACTCCTTGAAAGTAATTTTTGGTGATTTGATCATCTCCATCATTTTTTCTAATTCTTACAAACTACGTATCAGGTTATAAAATTCTATGATCAAGATATTGATATCATTTCATAGCTTTATTCTTCACATATGTTTATCAAGAGGTAATAATAAGAGCCACTCCATGCCATATGAGATTTTAAAATATCTTAGGAGCTATTTTTAGACCTTACTTATGATATAGGGTGTATTTCAAGGTCAACATCATGATTATAAGCCTATCTTGAAATTTTATAGACTTTAATCAACCTTTGCAAATCCTACAATTAGGCTTCTTAGGTAGGATATTGATAGATTTATCTATTTGACCCAACATGATGACTTGCTAGCTCATTTATTTATTTTATAGGTCCTAATAAGGATTATATAGGACCATATATTATCTTCCTAGGATTATATATCCTTCTTATTTGATTTGAAGATTTTACACCATTTTCATGCTCAGAAATAGAACTACAACCATGCCTTTTAGGCTATTTTCCATAAAATAATGAATGACACATGCCAAAATTTTGCTCAACTAGGCACTTAGGATATTCATGAACAAAATTCAATTCATTACAAGTCTCATCCAATCCATCTTTGGAAATTAAGAAGCCAAACTCCTCTATCAGGTCCTTTTGAAGGGTTTAAGTAGGTTTTAAGGCTCTTCCACTCTTAATGATTATTCATAGAGTTGGGGGAATGGATGAAGGATCTAATGGTAGGAATTTTGAGTGGAAAACCTCCTTCACCTTCCCTAATTATATAGTAACATGATTCATCTTATTAGGGATGTTCACACGTGAAGAATATGCTTATTGGGCTAGCAGACCTGCATTCTAATTTTAAGAGAGAGAAATTTGAGTGTAAATGGTGTAAAATTGCTTGGGTTTGACTAAAAACATTTACATAAGTTTTGTGACATCACTATTGACATGTTACAATGTTATACTCTCCTTGTTAACTCCTTAGAGCCTCTAAAACCCCTAATGTCTCATGCTTAGGGTTTGTAGCATATCATGTACAAGTGACCCTAATGGCCTATTTTGGTCATTTTTCCCCTATTCCTTGAGTATAAACTTCATGAAGGTGAATACCAATTTTTTCTCAACTTTATCTAAGTTTTCATTCCTCAGACATGTTCAAAACATGCACATTTTCTCTATTATCTTGAACATGTAGGTTTGAGGGTTAAATCAGGCCTATGACTATGCCATTGAGACTCAATAGTTCCCTATAGGATTTATAATTATTATGGGAATAATTTTCAATTTTGGATAGTTTACATGTGTCTCTCTTCATCTTTAATAGGCTTACCTCCATTACCTACATGCCTCTTCTTCTATATACTTGAATAGTCCTGTAGGTAGTTCTTCTTACTTGGTAATTGCACCTTGATGACTCAAGCCTCTTCAATATGATTTATAATAGTTCAATGGCTCTTTTAAAGTTTTGAAAATTTTATTCATGTTCTTATTTATAATTTATATTTATTTATAATCTTTTTCTCCATCACCAACTCACATTTAACTCTTATCTACCCTATATAGGCCTATTAAGGTGTCTTGACTGAGATTACCACTTTGAATGTCTTGAATTTCATGATCTATAATATTTTAATATTAAATGTTTATTTATGATAATAATGGTTCTTATCTACCTCCAATACCTCTTATTTCCTTTTCCCAATAGTCACAAATCCCCTCTTCCTCTATCTATTTATAAAAGCTTGTGAGTACTCATTTAAGAGAATGCCTCACTATGACTAAGGATAGGCTCTTGGTGTGAGAAGGTGAAGAATATGAGACTCCTCCATAGGTAATGAACATAAAATGAGGATATTTTCATGATTTTTTATATCCTTATATCACTTTTCAACATTATATAATCGATACATTCTTCTTTTACCTTGTGAGAAAAATCATTCCATGTGTGGCAGTCATGTCTAGGATCAAGTCTTGAAAGGTCTTATGACTCTCTTGATGATTTGGTTTTGTGATTAGGAGTTAGATAAGTATGTGGAGTATTGTATTATGTGTCTTATTATATGTATATCTAATTTTTATATATTTATAAGCCATGTATGTCCAGCTATAGGAATATATACCTATGGGTGGATAAAACCCTTCTTGGTTTTACTTATGGGCAAACTTAAACCCTCCATTATTTAAAAGACATATCCAATATTATTTCCACTATGTATACCACCACCAAACTTCAAATTTCATGTTTAAAACACCTATTTACATGACTACACCTTTTATAGAATGCATCCAAACACTATCTCAAAGATATCACTCTTTTATTAACCATTTTATTCCATCATTGGCTTGAACATGGTCTGTAAATGTTATTAGATGGATTTATAAGTTAATATGAATTATTTGGATATTGATGCAGTTGATAAAGATATCAACCCAATTCAAAAGTTACTAATAATATTGAATTTAGTGTGTTATTAAATAAGGTATAAATAATTTTCCTCTTAAATGCATCTTCTCCAGCTATTCATCTAATGGTCTTAACACCATATAGGTATTTTTAAACCCTGAGATCACCCAAGTAAGACCATTGTATTCCTTCAAGATTTTAGGTTTGAAAATAGAGGTAAAACTAATCCCTTCATGGATGAATAAGTCATTATGAGCCCCTTACACTGTTATCAATTGTTGATAGAGCTAAGGTACTTAACTAGGAAACTAATGCCACAAAGTAGGTCATAAGGACCCCTACTATGCCCAAGAGTTGAGAATCCAAATTTCTCTCTTTTAATTATACCAAGTGAAAACCAATGTACCTTATGGAGATACTGAGGAGATTGATAGGTAAATTGAGTATATTTTTGGCCTTTTTAGATCTAAAACTCCTTTAAATACCTATATTTGTACCTTCAAGGGATGGAAGAAGCCTTAGAAGTACTTGGAAGTGATATTTACTCTACAAACCTATAACCACCCATTGAAGAATTCTATTTTATCATTATAACTTCCATTTTATCCTTTGTAATTTGATTACCCGATGTGATAAGCATTCCTATAATTCTTTTGTGCTTGTATGGACTTTGGGTGATGTGTCATCCATCTCCCTTGGCTACATACCTATCATTTTATTACAATATTATTCCTTGGCTGTTACAAATGATCAAGAAACTTTTTCAAAATGAATTATAACATTAGAAAGTATATTTGACTTCATTTAAGACACTTGTATGTACCATGGGCATATAAATGACATTGACATGAATCTAATGACATAAAAAAGACCTTTCAACCCTTAACACTCTTTGAACCCTTTTGAATAAGACATAGTGTGACTAGACAACTATGCTGTTATAAATAAAATGTACCTTAAACTTATCAAACATAACTTAATATATGATAAACATGATTTATAAATGATTTACAAGACTTTATATCAAGATGAAGGCTTGACTAGACAAGTTTTTTGTGGAACTGGTCTATGGTAGCCAAAATTTGGCTAACACATTTAGCAATTTCCTAGGAATGAATGCTTGCTATGAATTTAGATTAGTGTACTAATTCATCCATTAGGATATGGATTCATGAATGCAATTTAAATTTAATAAAACTAATAATTAGGCTTGACCATAACTTAGAAATAAACTAAAGTGAACAAAAATAAGACAAACACAAAACTCACACACATGTGTCATAAGACACTTGGAGGAAAGACAACACAAGGAAAAAAAGACACACTTGTGCTTGAAGCACTTAAGGAACACAAAGAACTATTTTAATATTAAAAATATTTAAAATTGACCTCAATGTCATGGATTTAAGTGTATCCCATCTTATTAGCATGGATTTAAGTGTATCCCATTGATTGGGATACTCAACTCGTGTATATTGAGTCTTGCAAGTTGAAAGGCATTGTTTTCTTTGAAAATAATCACAACATATGGTACACTCCACAATGCATCAAAATTGGTGTGTTTACCTATTTTATCTCTATATTCATCCCATTTCAAGACAAGATCTCCCTTTTGATATACTCTTGAGATATCTCTCTTATCAAAGGTTCTTTTCACTTGTGCTTGGTAAGATTCCATGGTGTGCATAGCATGGTTTATTGTCTCCTCCAAGACCTTTATTTATACCAATATTATTTCCATAGGATCATTCTCTAACCTATTAATCTGATGTGCTAACTCAAGATCTAGTAATTAAAGTGAAATATGCATCTTGGCTTCTTTCCCATAGACATGAATATAGGGTGAGGTACTAATGGAAATTTTAAGAGTGACCCTATCATCCCATAAGGTTGTATCCAACTCAGTGTGCCAAGTCCTTTGATTCTATTATAATATCCTCTTTATAATTATGATCATGTTTTAATTAGTGAAATTAGCTAGCTCATTTCCTTGAGGGTAGTAGTTATAGGATGCACTTAATTAGATGATATGTTAGAGATCCCATTCCATTGTTCTTTCCCCACTAAATACCATGGCATTACCATAAATTATGGTTGCAGGTACCCAAAATCTTGTCACTATACTCTCATAAAAGTATGTAATTAAAGTCTCATTATCCTCTTTTAGTGTTACTACTTCTACCCACCTTTTGAAATAATCATTGGCTATAAGCACCCATTTATGGTTTGCACTAGATGGAGGATTGATCATTATAATGATGTCAAGTCCCCACTGCATGAATAGATGCTCCACCTAAATTGGATTGAGAGGGATAACTACAAGTCTTTATTTTCCTACAAAGAATGCACACTTTTGACACTTTATAACCTAAGCATGTGAATCCTTAAATAGGCTAGGCCAATAGTAACCAGATCTCATTATCTTTATAGTTGTGGTTTTAGGTGCACAATGACCTCAAACTAGTCCATCCTGGAATCATTCTAGAAGCCTATAAACTTGATCAATTTTCACACATATTAGTAACATCACATTAATATCTTTCCTAAAAATAACCCCATATACAAGAACATAAGGTATTACCTACAATCTAAAGTATCTCCTTTTTTCTATCTATACCTATAGGACACTCACCCATTTCAATAAAACTTACCATTTATTATGTCCAACTTGGAGAAGATAAATTTGTATCTATATTAGGGCCATCTTGTAATGTCAAAATAACCTATTTTTCTTGTTTAAGGTCTACTTATAAGTGTTCATATAGCCTTTTACTTAACAATTTAGTGGCCTTGATCTCCACATCATATTACATGACCTTGGTTATTCATCCAACCCTCTTTTCATTCAAATATTTATTTAAAAGAAACTCTCTTATGCTTGGGTGGGTCACTGTGACATGGATTTTATTTTTATATTCCATATGTATATACTTAATTAGGCTCCTTATGATTGACAACACTTATTTTTCAATGAAGGTATATCTGTCTTCATAATCTTATAGACCTTGACTAAAGAAAGAAATGAATTTCTCAAGACCTTCATTATTATACTACATTAACATAGATAAAATAGTGTCAAATTTAGCAAAGGCATACAAGATTAATTCCTTGGAAAAATCAAGGTTAATCAATGTTGGTGCTTGTGAAATAGCTTGCTTGATGGACTTAAAACTACCCCCCCCCTCCCCCCACTCTCTTTAGTCCAAAAAAGGATTGATGTTTCTTCAACATAGTTGTAATAGGTTTCATAAGGTTAGAAAAACTAGGTATAAACCTCCTTATAAATTTGATTTTCCCAAGGAAGCTTTACAAACCTTTCTTATGTTTGAACAAAGATAAAGATAATATGTCACTCACCCTCTCAAGTTCTATAGGAAGCCCATACATGGAGACAATATGGTCTAATAACTTACTTCATGAACTATAAAAACACATTTATTGGGGTTTAAAGAGATTTCATATTGCCTACATATTTTGAAAATCAACTTAAGATGAGCTAGCTATTCACTAGCATCTTTAGGGAAAATTGTGATGTCATCAAGATAAATTAGCACCATTTGATTGATAAAATATTAGAAATACATATCCACAAATCTTTGAAATGTATCCCATGCATTAGATAACTAAATGGAATTATTTTGTAGATATTGATCTTCTTATTTCATCAAGACTTGGTTGTAACCTGAATAACCATCTAAAAGAGAGAAACATTGAGGGACTACCACCTTTTTAAAGTATTTATTCCATAGAAGATAAGGGATAGTGATCCTTCAATGACACCTTATTCAAGTATTTAGAATCCACACATAACCCAATCTCACCACTCTTCTTTCTCATAGGAACTAAGTTGGCAACCCATGAAGAGTGCTTGATAATAAAAATGATTCTTGACTCTATTAACTTAGTGATATATTTTATCATTAACATCTCCACTTTAGGATTTATGGGCCTTTATATTTGGCTTAAATGTTTTAAATTTGGATCAATTTATATAGTGTGTTGAACCAATGAGGGATCAAACACCTTGAGATCACTATATTCCTAATAAAAGACATCAACAAATTCTATACCTAACCCAATAAATGCAACCTTCTTAGTTGAAGTACATACCTTTATAGGATTTAGTATTTTATCTTATAACATGGACACCTTATCATGATGTTTCTCTTTGGTATACATGATTTCTTTATCTCTTCTCATTTGGTCACTTTGATTTAATATATTATCAAGAGTAACAAACCCTTTGGGAAGTTTATTAGACATTAATTGTACAATTTGGTCCCCATATTTGTATTTTAATTTGGCCTAGTTTTTACTATAAAACTCAACTTATTTTTGGAGAAAACATGTTATTTTTTTATCACTTTCAGACACTTTCTAATTGACATCATTATCTAGGATTGATGGCCTTAAAACTACCATGATATGTGTGACCTAGGAATTTGACTCAAGAGAGGATGGTTAGTATGGTGTTATTTCCAAAATGAAAAAAAAAGTAAAATAAACACACTAATAACATAACATCATTAGGCCTAGACACTAGGGAGAGCTTAGTTAACAAAAGCAAATGACAAGCACAACTAAAAAGTAAGGAATGAAAACACAAGAATTCCTTTCACCTTCCTTGGATGCTCTAAATGCCTTTGTAATGGTGGCTTGCTTGGCTTATGATTCAAGAGGTCTTCTTAAATGGAGTGTGGCTAACTTCATCTCCTTTTGGAACATTTGGCTTGTGGCTTGGCTTGGATTGGAATCAATTTGGAATTATAACACTAGTTTCATGAAGCTTTTGGAACCAATCTTGTATTATAACTTTGCAAAAATTAAGCTTAGAAATGATGTTATGAGGCCTCCTATTTATAAATTTTTGGATTTGATTAGAATCAACCTCAACCATCCATCTCAAGATTGAGATGTGTGGTTGAGGATTAATTCAATTTATAAAATTAAGTTTGTAATTATCCTCATCATGACATTCGAATAAGGGGCAATTAAGAGGCATGGGAGGCATCATGGAGGGCATTGATGAGGCATGTATGGCATGAATCTTGATATTTGTGGCATTTATGGCCTAGGGATGTCTTCCCAAGAAATGAGGTGACTTGATGATGCAAATATTCAATATTCATTTCCAAAAATAAGTATTCAACTTGTTTCCATGGGATTATTGATTATGCCTTGATTTGAGTTAATTATCTCTTAAACATGATTAAGCACTTTGTGCATAAATTACCCAAATTGATTAGAATGCCTTGTTATTGGTCCTAAATTTGACTAGATTGGAATTGGAAGTCACTGTCAGATGCATTACATATGTATTCCCATTTAGGATGTTACCAATAACAAATAACAAAGGCATGAGTCTTATGCAAAATATTTGATAGGAAAAAGTAGCTCAGAGCACGTGGGTACAAAATTGGCATTTTGACTCAAAATGGACTGATCAAATATAGCTAGCCCATAAATTGTATTACCCCATTTCATGATACCCTGGCTAAAATTGGCATTTGAATATATCATTTTCACATAATTTTATGTGTTTTAGTGTTTTTAGGCCAAATTGTGCATTTTAGATGAAAACTAACAAAAACCTTGATTGAAGGTTATCGATGGCTAGTTTTAGGTGTCTACAGTTTGCCCCTATTTGGGAAGGCATTGCAAACTGTAGGCAAAGCAATGTCTTTTCAAAAAATGAGAAATGGCTTGAATACCAAAAATAAGATGATGATTGAAGAACAAAGCTCTAAATGGTTTTTGGGAAGCCTATGATGTTGCCCCCTCGAGGGTGTGGTTATCACATTTATTGATGGACTATCCCTCAAAAATAAATAAGAAAAAAGGTAGAATTAACCCATGGTTAAGATTAATCCAAATGAGAAAATTCTTACATGCATTGATGTAAAAAGGATGTTTATTTTCCCAAAGGTGATTATAATCAGGAATAAAATTCAAAATAATGATTTGCCCATAGGTGGTTATAATCATTAAGAAGACCTAGATTGGCTAAAGATGATTGTGCCCTAGTTAGGGATCATTAATAAGCATAACTCAAGGATATAACCTAGAATATAGATTAAATATGCGTGGGCACAAAATGATGAAAGAGATGGATAGAGGAATGAGATTAATAAATAGAATGATTCAGTTATACATGTTAATGAGGATATGCTCATCCTGATTAATAATGATACAACTAGAATGGTCAAATGAGTTATATTGATCAAGGGTAGGATGGAAGGATTCACCAAGGTGCCAAGGAGAAACTTCTATGGCTCCATTTATTTTAGACCTTCTTGAAGCTATGTTTTGTTGTAACATGTGATGGTAAGCTTCAAGATAGAACACCATAAAGACTATCCCAAAATATGCATAAGGACTGACTCTTGATATCCAATAAATACTCAAAAATAATACAACAATGATAAAAACATGATGATAATATTGATATATGAATATGGATGGAATCAATAATAATGTGCTCAAGGAAACACTTAATGAATGCATATAGACCGAGTCAAGGAAAAAATGTTGAAATCAAACAAACAAGTAAGTGAACAAATAAACAAACAAACAAACAAAAAAACAAATTAAAAGCCTAAAAATAAAAGCAAAATAAAGCATCCTAACAATGACAATGCCCTAGTAAGGTGGATCAAGGATAACTAACTAGGTTTAGATAGGATAAATGTTTTTAGAATTTTGAGGGTATATTAACTCATTAAAGAATGAAAAGATACCTAGTCACAAAATGGTGAGCACATTTGGCTTAGGTTTCTCACAAAATGGTGAGAGCGTATAAAAAGGGGGACTGAGGTGACCTCAACATGAATTGAGCATGACCCACATAGTCCTGAAATGACCTTGAGTCATAGTAATTCCATCCACACAAAAGGTGGGTAAAAACCAACTAGATCACAACAAGTTCTCAAATCTGGCAAATGGCTAGTCAAATGAAAATAGTAATGGGAAGGTTATGCAATAATGCATGATAAACAAATATTTCCCTTAGTTTGCCCATAAGAGATTATAACGAGGACACAATTGCATAGTTTAATGACAATAAATTATTGATAGGTAGCTGTAATTAGTAGTAAGACTGGTGAAACACTAATTTGCCCATAAGTGGTTATAATCAAGCTCACATAAACAAACCTAATAAGATGAAAGATATCTTGATAGATCAACTGTCACACTTATTTCATCAACTATCACACTTATTTCATCAACTATCATTATAAACATGGATTGGATTTATTATTGAAACTTGATAAAAATCCTCTCACAAAAAGTGTAGGAAGAACCAAAGGAACTAAGATCAAAATAGGATTAGGTAGGATGACTAAAAATAGGTTTTGGTCTAGATAGGAATGGAATGATAGGATGGCATGGTCTTGATAAGGATAATGATGGTTTTTGATAGATTAGATAAAATGGTAAGAGGATTGCCCCTAAGTGATGGGTTGAATGGCTAGGTACTTTGACAATGGCAAATGAATATGTAACAATGGTAATGACATGGTACGTGTTTCTGGCCTGGGTATAGTTTTTGATTCTATTGTTCCTATTGATGGGGATATGCACATTCAAATCAACAAATGATACAAATAGAATACCTGATCATTTTAATTATTAGCCCACACCTCATTTGAATAACTACTCTATCAAGAACTTGATGTAGATTTGGTTGCTAATAATGCCTTTGAGTTCTTCATTGGTCATTGATTTTGATTCCTTCAAGCATGGAGACAAGTTATCTTTTTAGCCTTTTGCAAAGGAAAGTGTGACCATGGATGGTAAACAAGGATAAATAATAGATGGTAGGTTTGACTGTGAAATGGAATGGCCAATGATAATGGAACATATAATGGTGGAAAAATAAATGAAGATCAAGAATTTTAGTTATTCATAACGTTGTTGATGCCATATTTGACATAATTTTGGTTATGGTGAGGCTAAAGACTTGCTCTCTCAATAGGACCACCATATTTTTTTATCATTTGATCTTGAGAGTAGCTACCATCTGATTAGGCTATAAATTGGAAGCTATTTTGATTTGATCTTTGATTTTGTACTCATCAAGTAGTAAAGAACTTTTGTGCTTAGTTATTAGTGCCTTAATGAGTTTTTCACAATGAAGTTGTCTTGATTGTCCTATAGCACCTTCAAGAAGGTTTCAGTAATGAACATTGGATTTTGACTTTGATTTTCTTCTAGCACTTCTAAAAAAGTCTCACTAGAAGATGATAAGTTATGACTTGGATTATCCCCTAGTGCCTCTGAAAAGGTGTCAATAGGAGAGTGTTCTTCTACAACATGAATTTGGTCTTGGCCTCTTTTCTCTTCTTTAACTAGTATGTCACCATGGATGTATTTCAAAAAAGTGTGATTCTATCAATCCCAATCAACACTTGTGGGAGATGGAATGTTAATGATATTGCTATTT
The DNA here is from genome assembly GCA_037957365.1 of Torreya grandis. Classification (NCBI taxonomy): domain Eukaryota; kingdom Viridiplantae; phylum Streptophyta; class Pinopsida; order Cupressales; family Taxaceae; genus Torreya; species Torreya grandis. The sequence continues at coordinate 2,786,336 of JARHVA010001931.1, read as the reverse complement.
TGGTTGATGTTAATGGCTTGTAGAATGGTAATGGAATGGGGAGAAGCTACACAATCCTCATTGAATATACTAGGAAAACTTATGTCAAATCTAAAGTACTCATCCTCAAAAACCATAGAAGGATCAAAAATATATTCAAATTGATTTATGAGGCATGCATAACCAATGTTATGACATCCTTGAACATATTATTCTTTTGAATATGATTCTAACTCAAGGGACTCTGAATTTGATATTGAGACTAATGTTGGTTATAGTTTTGATGCTAAATCTAATGTCAATTCAAGAATAGGACCTAAATCTAATTTTGATTCTTCATTTGATGGGTACTCTATTATAATGATGTCTTGTTAAATATTTGGTATTGAATAAGTAACAACCTATAATGACATGATGGGATCCACAAAGATTGGTTTTTCAAAATGAGACTCCTTTAGGATGAGAAAAAGGTCAAGAGACAACTCCTTAGAGACTAGCCTATAAATATGAGTCTCTTTAAAAATATGCACATGGTCAAGGTAAATATTTACCCAAAGGCAGTTATAATCACTAAGAAGTGACTCAATAAAGATTGGCTCAGTAGAGTGAGAATTTTCAATAACTGGTATAGGATCAATAGCAAATTTATCATAGGTTGACTTATCATAAATGGTTGGTTCAAAAGAGACATCTTGGATTGGTTTTTTCTCTTTGCCTTGGTTTCCAGTGAGTTGGCAAATACTAGTTTTGAACATAGCTTGGTCTTCAAATGATTAGATGGGTTGAGGTTTGGTTGGGATTGGTACTAGATGAGGAATAAATTATTGTTGAATAATGGTATGGCATTTGGGAGCATGATTTATCACATGAGATAAAGGAAAATCCTTGAGATGGTAACAATAGGTCATTATAGGGCTTGATTGTTCATATAAACCAAAGGATGAGGTCTTGGTATAGAGATAGTTTGACATTGTGTATCTTGGTTACTTGCACAAACCAAAGGATGAGGTCTAAGAATGGTAATGGTATTCCTTGGATATTATGGAGCTTGATGGCTCATATAATCTAAAGGAGGGTTAGGGGTAGTCGATGATTAGATAGTAAAAGGACATTGTAAAACTTGATTTCTTACATAAGCAAAAGCATCCAAGTCTTCCTCATAAACCAAATCATCCCAATCATGAGCTGGCTTATAAGTTATTTTTTTACTATGTTCCACATGCTGATTATTGTCAAGAAGGTATGAATTCATATCAAAAACAAAATTATATATAGTTGGGTCTTCAAAGTCCTCTTCACAAACCTCTTCATACCAATCTAGGTCTTGAGTTGGATCATAAGTTACTTCTTGACTTTG